>JAJSOF020000001.1:199682493-199779694 GCA_025594305.2 Periplaneta americana
CGTAATTGCGCTCTAGTGGCCAGAATTTGTATGGGCACATGTTTTGACATTTATAACATGGTGGAAGAAAAACAATTAACTTTTTATGTGTCGCCATGTGAACGTTTGCTTGTTAGTTGAATCGTGAACTTAAACCCAATGTCGTATGTATTCGTCATTTCTTTTTTATTACTTTTAAGTATTTTGGACTGCCATTGCCATAAATGATGAAAGCAAAATCGTGTGAATAGAAATGCTGATTTTATTTTTCGTTTTATTTCTTGTTCATTGATAACCGAGACATTTATGCGTACTGAGAATTATTAGAATACAATGCAAGTAACTTTTCTGTATTTTCTGGCAGAAGATTATGCCATCTGTCAGTTGATATCGTTTTGTATGATGGAAAATTGATGAAGTTGCAAACAGAGCACATAGTAAAATTGTTGGTTGAAACCCGTTAAAAACATTAATTCACGGTTATATAAGTAGATATGGTAACATTAAAAAATACTGCTTACTATAATATAGACAGACCGGTTCAGTGGTAGTTGTAGAAATATTGACGGAGGGATGAAATTGTGCAATATGGAAAATGTGACGATTTTTATGAAATATGAACATTTTTGGTGTTAATTGCATCTACACCAGAGTACTGCATTGGAGTTAAATCGCTCGCTTGAACTCGGTCGAGCGTCGCACCCTCGAGTGAGATACGATCGGTCGTGATATGCTCGTAATAAATAGAAGCGCAGTACAAGGTTATCTCACCCACATGTCTTATCTTGTATGGAAGGTGACAGATAAGATAGACATATGTTTTGCTCACACGGTAAAAATAAGGCTTTGTGACAAACGTTTAATGGAACGTACCAAAACAGGAACATGAAGTTATAAATAAAATAGTATGAAAAACTTCGCTATACAGTTATTATTGCTAATTAATAATTATTCAATATTTGATTTACCACATATATAATATGATAGGTCCATACATAGTGTTCCGCCTATATACTGCGACAATGTAGAAACGTTTTACAAAATATTATTGTATAGCAGTAGATTAATAACAATATTAGTACAGATATAACGTCACAGAAAATATAATAAAACGAATAATCATGCTGCACAACTGTTACAGACGCAAAGATTGATACACTAATTATTATTATTATTATTATTATTATTATTATTATTATTATTATTATTATTACTACTACTACTACTACTACTGCTACTACTAGAAAACTTGATACAGTTCTTGCATTATCGTGATTGTGTTCTCCGTTTCTAATAATTATATTTACTCCAATAACATCTATCAGATGTGGCAAAAACAAAATCACTCCTGTGTGGGGGGGGGGACATTTACCTACAACATTTATATTACATTTTAAAGCAAGTTTTGTAGTTGTACTATGGAGAGGTTAGTTAAACACTGCAAAGTTTTGAAATGATAAACACCTATGGTGTTACTCCACAGTTCATCACTGTAACAAGAACGAATGTCTAACGCTCGGCTTATACCGTTCGAGGATTTATCGCTCGTGACAATTTTACCCATCATGCATGTGCACTACCTATCGGATTATGCTATGAACTACTTGGTGCTCGAGCGAAAACGTCCGATGCAGACCTCTGATCTACACATTTTGAATAATGCAAATCCTTGTTCCCATGTCGTTAGAAGAAGGCCTGATTCTTTAGATAATACGAAGTTTCATATTTTACCTGTCTCTGCAGATCTATAGGCTATTTTAGTATGCGAGAAGAAGAAATCCCAGTCTGGCGTTGGGAACGATGCCATGACCCCAGGGAAGTCTAGCAGATTCGCTGCCAAGCCTACTATATTTCATCTCTCGGATTCGATTTCCCCTTTTTCACAGCTTTGCATCCATTCTCTCCCCTCTAACCCACATTATGGACAATTTATGCATTTAATCCTGCTTTTGTAAACGGCGTGTTTTCAGCAGAAACTGAGCCGTGGCATTATCCAGGTGGCGATGCTACAATGTCTTTATTACCTCATTTCCTTTGTTGCTCCGTTATTTTTCCCCATTTACGGAAAAAACAGAAATCCATACGAAGGGATATTTTAATCGGATCATCGCGGCACACGAGGCAGCTGTTTGCAGTCAAGTTGCTGGATTTACCGCCAGGTCCCGCCCCTCTCGCCTTAATATAACGTGAAAGGAATACTCGAGACACAATGGGAGCCTCTCAGGGCGAGAGATTTTGCGGTTCGGGAGCACAAAGAGGGACACAAGAATTTGACGCCGCATTACAGCGGGCAGGCAGAACGTCACCTGGCTAGCCTCCACCACCACCACTACGCTCCCGCTATTGTTATTATTATTATTAATATTATTATTATTATTATTATTATTATTATTATTATACTACGGGACGGCAAGATGATGACAAAAAATGCGTTGAGTTTTAAAATTCTCACTTATTGTATTTCTACTTGGGATTGTAATACTTCAGCATTGTCAGTACAATGCAAGATTTGTCTAAAACCTAATTTTTAGCTAACCTGTATGTACTGACCTTTAATGGACTGGTCATTATCAAATATATTTTATGCTCGACCATGCCGAAATGTAGTAATTATACACCTGGCAGCAGACCTTTAATGCATGTCATTAAAGTACACCTACTCATTAAAGGTCAGGTCTTTCAGCCAATGACGACTCAGGTTACAACTGTTCAGCCAATGACAGGTCAGCTTTGTACCGTTATAAAACCGCAAGTATCGATTATTCTCGGATATGCAATCGAAAGAGAATTAGCGAAAAGTCACGGAGGCTGGAAATCCAATACTGTCGCAGAAGGTTATGTTCTGTTACTATAATAATTAGCGTTAATTGTAAATGATATTCAAATAAATTCAATTTGTCATCTCGTTTTTCAATGTCTAATTTAATTTCAATGTTATCTCTGTAGGTTCTTATGGCCTAGCAAGGTCAATGTGGACATCTGTTTCTCGGAAAAAATCAATACTTTCGCGTCTGCGCACATCTCACAACATACGGGACATTGCTCCAGGTCAGATACAATAAAATTAATAATTTCAAGTTAGAAATATGGTCGAGCATAAAAAGTCGTATGAAACTCGTCTGTAATGGTAATTAAGAAGCTCGTATGAAAATTATGAAACTCGCTTGCGCTCGTTTCATAAATGTCCATACTCACTTCTTAATTACCTTCATTATAGGCTCGTTGCATAATGTACTATTATGCTCGACCATGCCGAAATGTAGTAATTATACACCTGGTAGTAGTCCTTTAATGCACTTCATTAAAGTACACCTATTCATTATAATTCAGTTGTTCAGCCAATGAGAAGTCACCATTGTACCATTATAAAACCGCAAGTATCGATTATTCTCGGATATGCAATCGAAAGACAATTAGCGAAAAGTCACGGAGGCTGGAAATCCAATACTGTCGCAGAAGGTTATGTTCTGTTAGTATAATAATTAGCGTTAATTGTAAATAATAGACTATTCAAATAAATTCAATTTGTCATCTCGTTTTTCAATTCTAAATCAATTTCCAGGTTATATCAAGACTAATCTTCATGTTATTGTCTAGATTATATCAAGGTCAATGACATTCGTGCCTCGGAAAAATTCCATACTTTCGCGTCTGCGCATATCTCACTCAGATCCGCTCCTCACTTACATAACCATAACATGAATACTTATGAATAATTTCAAGTTAGAAATATGGTCGAGCATAAAAAGTCGTATGAAACTTGCCTATAATGGTAATTAAGACGCTCGTATGAAAATTATGAAACTCGCTTGCGCTCGTTTCATAAACATACTCGCGTCTTAATTACTATCATTATAGGCTCGTTGCATAATGTACTATTAATGAAAGGGAAATCAGCATGTGCACTTATCTTACCTTTGACATTTGTGTGATTTCTCCAAGAAGATCTTTGCACTCTTTACAATGTTCAAAGCTAATTGCTGCAAGTTGAACTTCGCCGTTGTGACAACGTTGAACGAAGCGGCGATTCTCCTTTTCGCAACTAAAGTGACGGTCTCTGTAGAATGTGCATAACATGTCAGTCATGTTTCCAAGGGAAGATATAGAAATATTCATTTCTGTAATATCAATCAATCAATCAATCAAACTCCTGTATCTCCTCGTGAGGAGCATAGGGCATTCACAAAGTGTCTCCATCGGACCCTATTTGTAGCCAACTTCTTCACTTCGCTCCATGTTTTCCCCTCTAGCAATTTCCTCCAAAACTGTTCTCTTCCATGTATTTTTTGGCCTTCCTCTTGTTCTACTACCCTGGGAGTTCCAATCCAAAGCCATTCTTTCTACTGCTCCATCTTCTTTCCTGATTGCGTGCCCTATCCAATTCCACTTTCGTCTTTTGATTTCTATAGTGATTTCTTTCTGATTTGTTATCTTCCATAGTTCTGAGTTTGTGATTATATCTGGCCATCTAATTTATAAAATTCTTCGTAAACAACTATTAACAAATGTTTGCAGTTTATTTTGTATAATTTTACTTGTTTTCCATATCTCACAGCCATATAATAAGACTGATTTCACATTACTGTTAAAGATTTTAATTTTCGCAGATCTAGATATAATATAAGATTTCCATATTGGGTACAACTGGACAAATGCACCATTTGCATTTTTTATTCGGTTCTTTTCATCCTCAAAGGCTCCGCCATCCTTGTCAATTATGCTACCGAAGTTTTGTAATATAATATCTTAGTAAAACTACGGTACTAGGTCATGCTATCCTTCCTCTGCTGATGTTGGCCCTTAAACCACTCACAGCACCGCTATCCATTTTCAGACCTCATGGCACTGGCCTCACGTTGGCCTTCCAGGACTTCCTCCAGACGGCGCGGCGGTGGTCTAGACATGCCGATACTCAAAATGAAACAAGTCATAAAGACTCAAATTTGAATTATTTAAGCCAGATTCTTACGAGTAACTTATGTGTATTGTCTTATTGTCCACTTTGGATTGAAACAATTAGGCATTTATTTGCAAAAACAAATATATTGATTGGCGATAAAACTTTCTTTTATCAATTTTTGCAACTTGGACGGTTTTCCTGTTAAATCCATTGAAGCATTCAGTATTGAACATTTTATACACATGTGAGATGCAGTCCACACCTGTGGAGTAACGGTTAGCGCGTCTGGCCGCGAAACCAGGTGGCCCGGGTTCGATTCCCGGTCGGGGCAGCCTGGTTGAGGTTTTTTCCGGGGTTTTCCCTCAACCCAATACGAGCAAATGCTGGGTAACTTTCGGTGCTGCACCTCGGACTCATTTCACCGGCATTATCACCTTCATCTCATTCAGACGCTAAATAACCTAAGCTGTTGATAAAGCGTCATAAAATAACCTACTACTACTACTACTACTACTACTACTACTACTACTACTACTACTACTACTACTACTACTACTGTGAGATGCAGGAAATTTTTTCAAAACAATTCCTATTAGCCTGTATAATGTAGGTAATTACTACATATATCAATGTATAATATACCTTGGACTCTACGAATTGTATTATTATTATTATTATTATTATTATTATTATTATTATTATTATTATTATTATTATTATTATTTGAAGAAGAAGAAGAAGAAGAAGAAGAAATTAAATTTAGCAAAGCGAGTTAGTTGAGGAAATCCTTTAAATTCTTAAAAAAGAATGATGTTTTTATAAGTTATATTGTATATCTACTTTCATTTGTTTATATTTAATTGCGTTATAACAAATGCAACTTTTCATGGCCTTCGAAATTCTACATGCGCCCAACTTATATATAGTCCTCTTGAACAAAATATGTATTGATTCGCGACAAATGAAGTACCGTAGTTTGTATTATTGCCGTAATTTGTAGGCCTACAGCTTATGGAGCTTTCCTGTCGATTCCATTAGCAAAATAAATGCACTAAGCATTCAATATGGAATATTGTGACACACATCATTATCTAGGATCTTGTTTGAGTTTCTCAAATACTTGTATTGATATATTGGTACCGGTCATCATCATCATTAACATTATGGCTGTGGAGTGGATATTGAACATCATGAGCTCGCGCGCACTGCCGTCGCCATTGTTACGCAGCGCTTTCTGTCGTCACATTTCCATGACAATCGCCGCGATATGGCTGCCCTGTGATTTGTGTCGTCTTCCTTTTGTTGCGTTGAGTGGGAGGCCTCGCCGCGGCGCGCTCGTCGTCTGTCGCATCTGCCGCCTTGTTTACGTAAACACGTCACAACATTCAGTCAATTACAGGGAGGGCAGCACCGGCGAGCTGCTTCTAATCCCATTGGAGCCGACACGATTCCCAGGCGATTACAAGCAGGACGCGGGATCAAATCCTTCACAAAGCGAAGATGACTGCTATTTGTCGCTAGAGATGAGCTTCAACGATATTTTCAAGTATCTGTGACAACTCTGACTGTGACAATTAAATATTTGTGACTTTTATCGGTGATTTTGTCACACCGATATTTTATATCTGTAAGTAAGCACAATATAGGTGGAAAAATTCAAATATCTTGGAGCAACAGTAACAAATATAAATGACACTCGGGAGGAAATTAAACACAGAATAAATATGGGAAATGCCTGTTATTATTCGGTTGAGAAGCTTTTATCATCCAGTCTGCTGTCAAAAAATCTGAAAGTTAGAATTTATAAAACAGTTATATTACCGGTTGTTCTGTATGGTTGTGAAGCTTGGACTCTCACTTTGAGAGAGAAACAGAGGTTAAGGGTGTTTGAGAATAAGGTGCTTAGGAAAATATTTGGGGTTAAGAGGGATGAAGTTACCGGAGAATGGAGAAAGTTACACAACACAGAACTGCACGCATTGTATTCTTCACCTGACATAATTAGGAACATTAAATCCAGACGTTTGAGATGGGCAGGGCATGTAGCACGTATGGGCGAATCCAGAAATGCATATAGAGTGTTAGTTGGGAGACCGGAGGGAAAAAGACCTTTAGGGAGGCCGAGACGTAGATGGGAGGATAATATTAAAATGGATTTGAGGGAGGTGGGATATGATGATAGAGACTGGATTAATCTTGCATAGGATAGGGATCAATGGCGGGCTTATGTGAGGGCGGCAATGAACCTCCGGGTTCCTTAAAAGCCATTTGTAAGTAAGTAAGTAAGCAAGCACAATATGCATGAATTACACCGATATTTTGTCACACCGATAAAAATGAACACGAAATATTGAAGAGCAGTGAAATGTGAATACCATTTCTCTATACATGCCACACAACAACGATTTACATGGGAAAATGCAACAAATAAATTATGTACATGTACCATTAACAAATAAATAAAGCTAACTGAACAGTAACATGTCAAAAGTTAACCTCGTGTACGAAGAGGTTACATTGTAGATATTGAATCAGTTGATAATTTTAAATGTAGTTAGGTATGGAGAAATTGAGGTTATGTGATTATGCTGATCGTTTTAAAAATTTATCCTTTTTATTGTATATAATATAATGGATAAATTATTTTAAGTCGTGCATTAATATAATATTGAGTCATGGAATAAAAATTAACGAAACATAATTATTCAGAAAAACATTGGAAAATAATTACAAAACAAAACAGTTGTTCAGACAGGATTTTACACAAGAATTAATGGTAACCAATGCTGTTATTATTTAAATAGTGTAATCACTACGTCCATAATAAGATGGTGAAACTAGCGCTAAAGTAGTTTCGGCGATTTCGGATGTGAAAATCGTTGCGTTTATAAGGAACTTTTTTGTGGAGGTGCAGTTGATGGGTTAAACTAGCGTTGAGGTAGTTGGCTTCGATGATTTCGGAAGTGAAAATCGTTGAATTTGATTTTTTGTGGAGATGCAGTTGCAAACCCACGACGTAGAGGAGAAAATATCAATCACAGAGTACTGAATATGGAGCAGATTTCGATAGCGATATTTTGTCACAGATATTTCGCGTCATTAGTCACAGGTTCATCTGTGACAAAAAAATACCGGTGGCAAAATATCGGTTTGTGAAATATCGGCCATCTCTATTTGTCGCTATTGTTGATCTTAGCCACCGTGTTGCGGGTTGTGAGTTCAGTGCTTTGTATCTTTTCCCCCAAGCATTAAAATAGGCCGCGACCTCGCACCGAGTCACTGTTGTAATTGTTGTAATTAAAGAGAGAAGCCCCTCCACTCACTGCAGCCGCGGCACGAGACCGGAAATGAGGTACGCTCGTGGGCATGACATGGTGCAAATTCTCTTCCGCTGGCGCACGTTCCTCACCCCTGTTTATTAAACGACGCTTGTGAGCTGCGGCGGCTATTGAGAGGGGCGGGCGCCCAGCTGTTGCACTCCTTGGAGTGATGCGAGTGCTGTGAGCACTGTGGAGAGTACAAAGAGCAGAGGTCCTGCTTAGAACAAGTTCGACGATGAAGATTTGCTGTGGCCCTGATTATTATTATTATTATTATTATTATTATTATTATTATTATTATTATTATTATTATTATTAGTTTATTATTATTAGTCTATTATTATTATTTATTATTATTATTAGTCATTATTAATTATTATTATTATTATTAGTTTATTATTATTATTATTATTAGTTTATTATTATTTATTATTAGTCTATTATTATTCATTATTATTATTAGTCTATTATTATTTATTATTATTGTTATTATTATTATTAGTCATTATTTATTATTATTAGTTTATTATTATTATTAGTCATTATTATTATTAGTCATTATTATTATCAGTCATTATTATTATTATTTATTATTATTAGTCTATTATTATTATTATTATTATTATTATTAGTCATTATTATTATTTATTATTATTATTAGTCATTATTATTTATTATTATTATTATTATTATTATTATTATTATTATTAGTCATTATTATTATTAGTTTATTATTATTATTAGTCTATTATTATTCATTATTATTATTAGTCTATTATTATTTATTATTATTGTTATTATTATTATTATTAGTCATTATTTATTATTATTAGTTTATTATTATTATTAGTCATTATTATTATTAGTCATTATTATTATTAGTCATTATTATTATTATTTATTATTATTAGTCTATTATTATTATTATTATTATTATTAGTCATTAGTATTATATATTATTATTAGTCTATTATTATTATTAGTCATTATTTATTTTTATTATTATTATTATTTATTATTGTTATTTATTATTATCATTAGTCTATTATTATTATTTATTATTATTATTATTTATTATTATTATTAGTCTATTATTATTTATTATTATTAGTATATTATTTATTATTATTTATTATTATTAGTCTATTATTATTATTTATTATTATTATTAGTCATTATTATTATTTATTATTATTAGTCTATTATTATTAGCCTATTTATTATTATTTATTATTATTAATTATTATTATTATTATTATTATTAGTTTATTATTATTATTAGTCATTATTATTATTATTTATTATTATTAGTCATTATTATTTTTATTATTATTATTATTATTATTGTGAATTTTATTAGTAACAACAATGTAATTTATTCGTACAACAATAATTCCTTTCTACAATTCACCTTAAACGCTCTCGTCAACAATTGGATCTTCACTCAACACAGTATTCGTTATAGCACTCCACCGACGACAATGACAATTTACTTGGACTATTACGCACAACAATGAACTGTTAATCTTAACTAATATTTACAAAGCACTATTTACAAATCAGAACTACCAGTTCTCAGTTCACAGTTCTTCTATCTCAGTCACTCGAGTTCACAGTATCTCGAACCACAGACATTCAGAGACAGTTCACTGTACTCGAACTCGGTCCCTCAACTGCGATCCACTGCACTCGAACTCAGGCCTTCGGATGCTGACGCAGATGCGAACGCACACTCGAGTCGAACTCCGGTTGGCTTGACTGGCTTGCTCTGGCTTACTCACTGACTGAATAACTGAAAACTCTAAAACTGCTGTCGTTCCTTCGCGACGTAATTTATAACTACAGCGACGTAGCCTCGAAAGTTCGAATTCGCGAGTCTTCCATTTCGACGGATTTCTCGGCCTCTCTAGGCAAGCAGAAGATGCGCGCGCAAACTCTCTCCACTCTCTCGCCGCGTTGGCCCTTTCCCTCTACGCCGCGCGCCATCCCAAATTGCTGCGCGCGATCTTCTCTCTTGCGGGACGCTGGTCGTGAGTTCGAATCTCACGTCGCTGTCACATTGCTCCCTCCTTAGGACTGCTCGTCTCGGGCAGTCCCTTGGTAAACTGCTAGTCGGTCCAACGTTTGGGGTCCTCCGGCTGCTCCCTCCTTATGGTGGCGCCACCCCATCCTTGGCTTGGCTGGGCAGCGATACTCGTACTGCGTGGGCGCCATCTTGCTTTTCCCCTTGGCCCTCCAAGGACAGCTCGCTGGCCACGGGTTGGTCCTCGGCGTCCATCAGGAACACTTCATCCTGACCAAGACGGGTATACGGCGCCGGACGTCCACCGTCGCATCGAGTAACCGCATGGCGTCGAGTCCCAGGACGACGTCCTCGGTGATGTTGGCGACGAACACCCACATCTCCAGTTTCCTCTTCCCCAAGGTCAGGTCTAGGAAGACCTCTCTCTGAATGGGCAAGCTCTCGCCTGAAGCAGTCCGTAGCTCGTATTGGCGCAGCGGCGTCCTCCCAGGTAGGCCACGCACGACGTCTGGTCTGGCGATAGTGAGCATCGCCCCGGTGTCCACCAGTACTCTGCATGGACGGCCTCTTATCCGTCCTTCAGCAATCAGCCCATCGTCGCACCTTCTGTCGACCGGTTTCAGGACGAGCCGAGGGGACGGTGATGATGGTGCCGACGTGCTCCTCCTAGCATCGGCCCCCTCTCTCTCCTGACTGTTGCCAGGTCGGTCGCAACTCCTCCGCAGGTGCCCAGGTTCACCGCAGGACCAGCAGGTGGGCACCCGTCGTCTCCGTTGCTCAGGCGACTGTTGACTCCTCCCGGTGTCAGCCACCTCTCTCTCTGCCTGTGACCGGATCGGTCACAGTCCCTTCTCAGGTGTCCAGGTCTGCCGCAGGACCAGCAGGTGGGCGCCCGTCGTCTCCGCCGCTCCGTTGACTGTTGGCGCTCCTCGACGTCGGCCACCTCTCTCTCTGCTTGTGGCCAGATCGGTCGCAGTCCCTTTTCAAGTGTCCCGGTCTGCCACAGGACCAGCAGGTAGACGCTCCTCTCCTCTGCCGCTCGGGTGGCTTCGGTTGGCTCCCCCAGCATCCGTCGCCGTGACGCTCCTGATCCAGTGCGGTGTTGAGACTCCCGCCGCCGACTTGGCCGCCTCCATCCTGAGGCCCGCCGCCAGAGCTGCGTTGATGGTACGATGCTCTGCCAGGAGTAGCTGTTGTCTGATTTCGGGTCTCGAACTCCGCTGCCGAAGGTGTAGGCCGCCTCTCCAGCGATGAAATCATTAGGTAGGTCCCTGAGGGCCTTATGGGCCAGTTGTTCCACCGCCATCGCGAATTCTTGCAGGGACTCGCCTGACTGTTGGACCCTCGTTTTCAGTTGGGTCCTGAATGCTGCAGCAAGTTGATGGTCACCATAACGTCCCTCCAGGGCCGCCATTATCTCAGCGGCTGTCCCATCTTCTGGAACGCTGTGAAGAATCTCCGACGCCTGTCCTTGAAGCGCGGTCAGCAGCTGAGTAGTCTTCTCCGCTGGGGTCCACCCATTATGTGCTGCGGTGGCCTCGAACTGGCGACGGAATATCGCCCAAGACGTCGTACCGTCGAACTTCGGCGTCTTGACGTTGTGATGTCTGGCTGAAGGCGATGATTCCGCAGGGCCACTATATGGAGTCCTCAACTCTGTGGCCGCTTCTTGCATGGCACGTCGAACCTCCTCGGCAACTATCTGTTTATGTTCTCTAGCCTGGCGATCCACCAACGCGAGAATGTGCTTGTTTTCTTCAGCATGTCGGTCCATCAACGTGAGTATGTGCTTGTTTTCTTCAGCATGTCGGTCCATCACCTCACTCGTCTGCTCTTGACGACGCTCGAGATCGCGGATTTTTCCGTCGAAATGGTCTACATCCTGTCTCAACTCGGCTACTGTCTCGTTTATAGTTGTAAAATTCTGGTTTAATTTATCCAGATCGGCCTTAAGTTCGTCTTTCACAATGGCGACAATTCCATCTACGTGGGCCGAAACACTTTCGATTTGTGTAGTGACGTCATCTTTCACTCCGCTTATGTCGCCTTTCACTCCGCTTATGTCACTTTTCATCTCTGTTTTCACTTCGCTTATGTCACTTTTCATCTCCGTTTTCACTTCACTTATGTCGCCTTTCACATCACTTATGTCGTTCTTAACCTCACTGATGTGCTTGTTCATGTTATCTTTTACTTCACTAATGTGCATGTTCATTTCTGCTTTCATTTCTGCGATGGCTTGCAGGATCTGCTGTAGGTTCTCCATTGTCGATAATGTCCCGATTCTGACACCAGTGTGAATTTTATTAGTAACAACAATGTAATTTATTCGTACAACAATAATTCCTTTCTACAATTCACCTTAAACGCTCTCGTCAACAATTGGATCTTCACTCAACACAGTATTCGTTATAGCACTCCACCGACGACAATGACAATTTACTTGGACTATTACGCACAACAATGAACTGTTAATCTTAACTAATATTTACAAAGCACTATTTACAAATCAGAACTACCAGTTCTCAGTTCACAGTTCTTCTATCTCAGTCACTCGAGTTCACAGTATCTCGAACCACAGACCTTCAGAGACAGTTCACTGTACTCGAACTCGGGTCCCTCCAACTGCGGTCCACTGCACTCGAACTCAGGTCCCTCCAACTGCGATCCACTGCACTCGAACTCAGGCCTTCGGATGCTGACGCAGATGCGGACGCACACTCGAGTCGAACTCCGGTTGGCTTGACTGGCTTGCTTGCTCTGGCTTACTCACTGACTGAATAACTGAAAACTCTAAAACTGCTGTCGTTCCTTCGCGACCGTAATTTATAACTACAGCGACGTAGCCTCGAAAGTTCGAATTCGCGAGTCTTCCATTTCGACGGATTTCTCGGCCTCTCTAGGCAAGCAGAAGATGCGCGCGCAAACTCTCTCCACTCTCTCGCCGCGTTGGCCCTTTCCCCTCTACGCCGCGCGCCATCCCAAATTGCTGCGCGCGATCTTCTCTCTTGCGGGACGCTGGTCGTGAGTTCGAATCTCACGTCGCTGTCACATTATTATTATTGTTATTAGTTTATTATTATTATTATTTATTGTTAGTCTTCTCTTATTCATTATTATTATTAGTCTATTATTATTTATTATTACTGTTATTATTATTAGTCATTATTATTATTATTATTTATTATTATTAGTCATTATTTATTATTATTAGTTTATTATTATTAGTCATTATTTTATTTATTATTATTAGTCTATTATTATTATTTATTATTATTGTTATTATTATTAGTCATTAGTATTATTTATTATTATTAGTCATTATTTATTTTTATTATTATTATTATTTATTATCATTAGTCTATTATTATTATTTATTATTATTAATTATTATCATTATTATTTATTATTATTATTATTATTATTATTAGTCTATTATTATTTATTATTATTAGTATACTATTTATTATTATTTATTATTATTAGTCTATTATTATTTATTATTATTAGTCATTATTATTATTTATTATTATCATTAGTCTATTATTATTAGCCTATTTATTATTATTTATTATTATTAGTCTATTATTATTATTTATTATTATTAGTCTATTATTATTAGCCTATTTATTATTATTGTTATTTGACTATTATATTGATTGTATTTCATCTCACTGCCATTTCTATCATTCTTTCTCATCATAATTTGTTGTTTTGTTTTGTTTGTATCTTGTGCTAAACTGTAATTTGCCTTGTGCTGTTGTTTCGCACATTAATAATATAAATAAATAAATAAATTATTATTATTAGTCATTATTAGTATTATTTATTATTATTAGTTTATTATTATTATTAGTCATTATTAGTATTATTTATTATTATTAGTCTATTATTATTATTATTATTATTATTATTATTATTATTATTATTATTTATTAGTCTATTATTATTTATTATTATTGTTATTATTATTAGTCATTAGTACTATTTATTATTATTAGTCTATTATTATTAGTCTTTGTTATTTATTATTATTATTATTATTATTATTATTATTATTATTATTATTATTATTGGTCTTGAAGTGGTGATGTCGGCCTCGAAATAGATTGTGTTGTTATTGAAACTACAAGGCCGTGACGTAATTTAATTAGACCTACTCGAAAACGTTCGCAAAAACGCGTTCTTGCAAGGGAAATTGGAGCTGAGAAGAAACGACTATGCGAGCTCCAAGCTTTTTGGCTACTTGTCTCGAATTTCCGTCGCTCCATATGAAGGAGCACAAGATAATTTTGAAACGATACGGAAAACCCAATTTCGGGACTCGCCCCGCCGGGATGCCATCAGCACAGGCGTGAGTGCAAAAGCGGTATAAGGATAACGCATCCGCATATCGGTCAATCCGGAGGTTTAATTAGCAATTTGTGTACGGGTCCGTTTCCACAGCAACGGGACTGTAATTTGAAATCAAAGCGAGACAGTGGAGTGCTGTAATGACGTCATTAAAGAGACAACCATAACGAGCGTCAGGCACGCGACGGTGTCGTTACGGACTCAATTAAACGATGGGCAGGGGTTCCCGGCTGCAGATCACGAGAATCGATCAACAGATTTCGACGCAGTGCGCGTTTCGACTGTTTTCGCAGCCGGTAGTGTGCGGAAATAAAAGAACACGAATGCGTGGATGCGATTATGTGGGTTAAACAAGTTAACAGAGTTGATTGACGAAATAATTAAAAGACATGGAGAAAAATCGATAAGAAATAACGTATAAAAATTAATTTACAGGTCTGATTCTCTGGTCTGTAGTTTTCCGAGTACAGCTGTGTATTGGATATTAAGAACTACAAAACTTAAGAATGTTTGATGATATTATTACCATTAAAAATGAAATATTATTATAGTTAATGCAACACATAAATGCTATACTGATATATGAAAGTGAAACCTTTTGGGGCTTTATGTATGTAGACGCAGAGAAAGAATATTTTATATTAGATCTTCATTTCTATAATTTACTGAGTAACGGCTATAGACCTATATAAACTTATGTTACTGAAAACTATAAAACTTACGTAAGGTAACAATATTGTTATTAAATTGAAATACTTTTACAATTATTAATCAAGTGGTGTGGCTCCTTTTCATATATTTAATGGCAGTGTGATATAGATATTTATATGTCTGATTCTCTAACTTTCCTTGGTAGTAATTGAGTCATGCTTCCTATTTTAGCTGCGTCTTTAAACTACATCAAAATTAATTTCATATTTCTTTGGTTTAATTGATTAGATTTGTGATCGCTGCCAAGCATATTTTGTTGTAGGGAAAATAGCAGGCCATTTCACTTCTTGCTACCGTGATAAGTAAGTTTATTTCCCGCAACCAGCAACGAATGAAACACTGAAGCTGCTAACGATTTACGATGGACAATTTTATTTAGGGCGCATATAAGATTCTACAACTCTGATATATCATTCGCCTCATTTTCCACATCTCAGCAACAGCCTATATTACAGAAAACATACGAAATAACTTCATTGTTACACAAATTAATCCAACAGTATTTGGTAGATCAGTATTGTCTGGAAGAAGCGCAAAAATTACAATTCCTAAGAAAAGACCATAAGCTATTACTTATTGATAAAATAAGAGGCCTACAAGATTTTGTAGTCTCTTGATCACCTCAGCAAGATCTCTTAGTGGGAAAAAGTGATTCTACCCTCTACATTTCAGGGTAGTTCACGAAACATGCAGCAGCTATATCAAGATGCTAACAGTCTTACTAATAAACCGTGTATAGTTTTTATACGAGACTTATGCAGCGTTGAGACAGAAAACGTTACTAATAAACCGTGAATAAGCTATGGACGTATAAACAGGCTGTAACTATACAATGGGAATTGCTTTGCAGTAGTTATATACACGAAACCCCTTGTTTAAGCGTTGTATATAGCGAAAAAATGGCCGCCCCTTTAACAGCTGTTCGTATCGACTGTCATTTTATGATGATGTTTACCTTGTAACTACAGAAGGACAAACCAAAGATTTTAGAATTATTAGAATAATATTGCTGTAGCTTGTACTCTTTGACCAAAATGTAGTGTGGTAATCAATTAGAGCCAGTTGTACTATCGATATTTAACACGCCACACTAGAGCGCTCTACCGGATCCAGTAGAGAACCTCAGATATTCTATTACCTTCCGTAACGAAGTAATGACGAAACTATGACGTAGCTGTGTAACAGTTATACTGTTATACACGACGTATGTAGTGATTATTAGTAAGGAATTTACACACGACTTATAAACGAGCTACTCATTGTATAAGTATAAGACAGTTAAACGTCTGTAGCCTATATAGAGTTCTTATTAGTAAGACCGTAAGTCTTTTGTTCAAATCGTGACAAACCTTACATTTTCTTAACTTTCACATAAACGCACGGACTTAATATAAATGCAAGTAAATCGCAGGCAATTTTAATATAACATCAAAGATCGAAGTGTGACAAACAAAATTTGCCACCGATAATTGTAAATAATACTACTATTCCATACAGCTCGACTGTGAAGAACCTTGGAATTTATATGGATTGTCACCTGGAATGGAATGAACAAGTGAATCACACTTCCAAAAAATATATTTTCCATTATTCACTCATTAAAGCGACTGAAGCACTTTCTTCCCGATAAATTAAAATTAATCCTTGTACAAACACTCGTGATGCCACACTTCGACTACTGCGATGTTATATTAAGTAACCTAAATGCAAATTTGAGTAGCAGGTTACAACGTGTGCATAATGCGTGCGTCCGTTATATTTGTAATATTCGTAAGTATGATCATGTTTCCCCGTCTTTCCAAACTCTGTCTTGGCTAAGGCTAAGCGATCGACGAGCCCTGCATTCTCTTGTTCTCTTATTTCAAATTCTGCGCACCGCTACCCCAATCTGTTTGGCTTCTCGTTTTCTAAATTTATCTGCATATCATCAGCTAAGTACAAGATCTCATCATAACAATTTACTCATTATACCCTACCACAAGACATCTTTATATTCTTCATCTTATACAGTTTCAGTTGCTAGAAATTGGAACTCGCTTCCGAGTGATGTAAGGGGTTGTTGGACAATAACTTCATTTAGGTCAAAATTACATAAATTCTTACTTAACAGATTAAATGCTGATTAATATTTGTTACTTATAATGAAACTAACATCTGCCCATTCTTATTATTATCATTAATTTCTCTAAATAGATTTACAAAACCTCTAATGGCAATTACATTAATATTCTCATTATAGAAATAGAAATATATATATTCTCCCTGTAACATAGTCCTAGTAAGCTTATATTAAATTAATTTTCATCATTTTACTAGCTATCTCAAATATTAAATTAATTATAATTAATTGAATTAAATTAGCTCATAAATTAAGTTACTACTTTACCTTATAGATTTATCTAAATTTAAATAAATGTGTAGTGAAGAATGTTGCTGGAGAACCTTTTTAAGTGTAGTGTAAATAGCCTATTTGTAATTTAAATTTATGTATTGTATTGATTAAGGCTGGTTGAGTGGAAGAGAAGGCCTTATGGCCTTAACTCTGCCAGCGAAAATAAAACATTATTATTATTATTATTATTATTATTATTATTATTATTATTATTATTATTATTATTATTATTATTATTATTATTATTATTATTATAAAATCCGCAATGACCTGAAATAGCTACTTCATTACTCCCACATGAAAAACCCACTGATCATCCTGACATTGTTACTTGCGATTTCGCATTGAAACTGAAGACGGATAGGTTCAAGGAAAAGTATTTGGCAAAAAAAAAACATTCAGAGGGAGTAGCCTATGTTTCACTATTATGGAAGCAAATAACTATCAAAATGTCTGGTATTCTTCATTGAAAATAAATCTGAACAATTTTTATTTGAACTTTTTATGGACTTAGTTTGCAGCAATTGCTGCACAAGCCACTAGTTTTAATATAATATGTATTGAGGCTTTATATGAAGGCGTGGTAAAGACCAAGCATGTAATTAGTAACTTTAGATCATTCGTGGCGATTTAAAAACTGAAAAGGAAACGCAGGACGTGTCGAGAAACGTTGGATGGAAGAAGTGCAGATCGGTACGGACTGTATAATGACGACGAAGATGATGATTAGATTATAATATGATGACAGCACGCTGCAGTTGCAGCATCTGCTTCTCGGGCTGCGAACCCGGCTCCATCGGAGTCGCGGACGTGCCCACAGGGGGACGGGCAACTAGTTACGAGATTAAGGGTGCCACAACCGGTACTGGGGCAGTCCCCACTTGAGTAGGGTGACTGGAACCGCCCATTTGTATAATTACGGCCAATCGCATGATTCCCCTCCCCTTCGTAATCCTGCTGTAGTTTACACAAGAGCAGGCGAGAACGCCAATTCGTTTCCAGCGCTAACCCTTGCAGCGTCGGCCCCGTTAATTCCTAACTATGAATGGTAACCGATAATAATTACAAAATTGAATTACATCTGAATATAACAGTCGTTTATTGTGCTCTGCTTGAATGCTCAGCGTGTGACGTGGCGAATTTTGTAAACCCCAACTTATTGTCAAATAACTACTTCAGCTCGTGACAGCTTACACCTCTGGGAATCGAAATATCAAGCTTGCGTACATGATCACTAGGGAGCGGATTTTTATGTGCTAACAAATTTAAATATATTTATTTTTATGTGCTAAAAAGTACGAAAATATTTGCTAAAAATAAAAAAAAAAAATATTTTTTTAATATGACAAAAATACCTTACTTAGCTTGGAAAACAAAATGTTACTAGGTACTCACCAACCACACTTGAGTGCTAGTAGTTGGCCGAGAATTGCAGTGAACAACAAAGGTCATCTCCAAATTCTCCATCACAAATACATGCCCATTATCTCTGAACAACGACTTATACTGTGAAAACGATCTTTCCACATCACAGGACGTCAGACGTGCATATTTAAAGACAGGAATGTCACAAACACAAACACCGTCAATTCCACCTACAGGCACATCCTCCAACACTTGAGCAACTTTACACATTTTTATATCCACTGTTTTTTTCCAAACACATTCTGGAATTTGTCCCTTAGTACTTGTACTTCTGAACCTGGTAGCGAGTCTAGTTTAATTTCCATGGCACGCACCTCCCTGTTTCAGACAACAGGTTTTTGGATGTTTCGAGTTTTTATGGTGTCACACAAAAAGCTTAGATTTGCTAATAGGAAAGCCAAATTGTTTTTTTAAACAACCATCTGTCAGTATATCTTGAATGATATCGATTGACGAAGCCCGATAACAGGCAATCACAACTAGATATATTGCCTTACTTGATAGACATGAGTGAGAGGCGAGAGATTTGTTTAAATTAAATAATGTTCATACCCGAGCTCTTATCTGTTGTGTTTCACAAACAAAGCGTGGAATGAAATCATCTTCAGCAACAATAAACATTCCTAATTATGTGTTGCAAGATCTCTCCTTCTTGTCCATGTTAATTTATTCTCTAATAATAACATTGATATGCTGCCTAGCAGTTCTCAGGACTTGAGGCGATACTATTACGAAAATGGATCACGGATACACCACACAGCGCTTAGAAACACGAAGCAACCAAGAATTCTTAAAAAGATAACGTACTTATGAGTGAAATAATTGATTTAGTTTTAAAATATATAAAAGTTCTTGTAAAAAAATTATTTAAGTAAAAAAATTCCAAGATTTATGTGTTTGTAATAGATTTCCTGAAAATATGTATTTACATAATTTATTTGTGAAAATATGTGTTTTTATGTGAAATAAAATTCGGGTTTTAAACTTGAAACTTCATGTTCGGAATTTTGAACTTTGTTAATTGTGTTTTATCATACGCAAAAGAATATTTAATTACATAGGAATCCGCTCCTTAATGATCACGAGGTGAAGCATGAGATAGGCTGCATGAGATGCGTGACTTGACTTCCGAGAACTGATGCCCAAAATATTGTGAGAGTGGTTTACATAAAATCGTGGGACTCAAACACAAAAATAAAAGATTAAACATTAGACAGAGGGGTGGCTAAAGAATAGACAGAATGTCTGATTAGCGTTGAAAATAGCACACAAATAAAGACAAGGTTAGGTACTGTACAAGGACCGTATTCAAGAAGGTCGCTTCAACTTCACTTCGCCTTCACTTCAAGTCAGAAGTTAGGTCGTGCAAATTAAAGTATCGGATCCGTATGCAGAGACAGGCTACTTATTTCTCCCTTGACGAAGTCCAATGTATTTCAAAAATATTAATTGAAATGAAAGGAATGGCAGGTGAAGGTGTAGACCCAGATCAAGTATAGGAACGTGGTGGAAAATACGAAATCAGGCTTCGTTTAGGTTTCGGCATAGAAGAAGAAATGACAGGAATTTTAGACCATAAAAATAGGCCTATAAGTAGTAATGCTGAGAATATTAATTACGTAAAAATTGAATTATGTAGAATCTTAAGCTTGAATAAAATGAATTTTTATAAGGTTATAACTAATTTTTATTCCAAGATGAAAAAAGGCATAGCCTATTGTAGATTATTTTTTCAGACTCCATTATGTTAGCTTATGTAGGCCTGAACATTTACGATTTATCCAATTTTAAAATATATTTCCTTAATTGATTTTCAGATGATGATGATGATGATGATGATGATGATAATAATAATAACAATAATAATAATAATAATAATAATAATAATAATAATAATAATAATAATATACTGTAACTTACTTACTTACTTACTGGCTTTTAACAAACCCGGAGGTTCATTGCCGCCCTCACATAAGCCCGCCATCGGTCCCTATCTTCAGCAAGATTAATCCAGTCTCTATCATCATATTCCACCTCCCTCAAATCCATTTTAATATTATCTTCCCATCTACGTCCCGGCCTCTCCAAAGGTCTTTTTCCCTCCGGCCGCCCAACTAACACTCTATATGCATTTCTGGATTCGCCCATATGTGCTACATGTCCTGCCCATCTCAAACGTCTGGATTTAATGTTCCTAATTATGTCAGGTGAAGAATACAATGCGTGCAGTTCTGTGTTTGTAACTTTCTCCATTCTCCTGTAACTTCATCCCTCTTAGTCCCAAATATTTTCCTAAGCACCTTATTCTCAAACACCCTTAACCTATGTTCCTTTCTAAATGTGAGAGTCCAAGTTTCACAACCATACAGAAGAACCGGTAATATAACTGTTTTATAAATTCTAACTTTCAGATTTTTTGACAGCAGACTGGATGATAAAAGCTTCTCAACCGAATAATAACAGGCATTTCCCACATTTATTCTGCGTTTAATTTCCTCCCGAGTATCACTTATATTTGTTACTGTTGCTCCCAGGTTAATATACTGTAACAGTAATGAAAAATTTAAAATTCACTTCACAGCTACATAACTTGGAATTAACTAGTAGCAGGCCTGTAACTGGAGATAACATTGAGGTTATGATTACATTTGCATAACTTGAGAATAAAGAAGCGAATAATATGACAGAGAATGCATAATCCATAAATTCTTGGAAATTGCCATCTAAACCCGTTTCAGCCCTTAAACGTAACTTTATCGTAGTAACAAATGTCTCATTGTTGTTGTTGTTGTTCAGTGAGGTATAAGGTTGCTCTTCACATATCTTGGATCTTACTAGCTTTTGACTAAGTTACGACTAAAGTATAAGTTAAGTTGTGACTGAGTACAAATTCTGCGTTTTCTACCTGCTGAAGTCGGATGTGAGTGAAAGTGAATTTGAAGTGACGTTCCTGAAACGGCACGAAGTTTCACAATCCTACGGCCGTGTTATTAATTACGTCATCTTTAAAAGGCTGCGTTTATTAAGTTTCAAAATGCATGGAGATTTTTGAACCCATTTTCCCGTATTTTTTTTGTCCATTTCTGTGCACTCACAGTGTTAAGGATTCCATAAATCATGCTACAAAGCTGAAATTAAGAAAGAAATTAATTTTTTAATTAAAAAAATTAAATGTGTGTTGCATACAGTCTGTCAATTTTATAAATTTGTATATGAATGGTTTTCATTTTTGTTTCCTGTTTTTACAGGGTAAAACTAGAAAATGTGGGAACAGAAACTCTTTTAAAAAATCTGTTATAAAAATTCAGACATGATAGTAAAATTTGGGAAAGATAAAAGTTGTGAAAATATGCTAATAATATTTTTATTTAAATAAATCTGAGCCTATACACATGAAATTTAAACACATCATTAATGGATTAATAGTATCTAGTATGTAGCTTAACGTCTTCAGTCCTGTTGTAGCGTATACTATACATAATTTTCTTTTAATTTCTTTAAAGATGTTGGATACTTTTGAATTTTTGAATAATTAAATTTGATAGAAATGAAGAATATCACTTTTGCAACATTTCTATACCAGATTTATATATTAGAATTTAACATTTTGGGGCAGCAAGAGTCAAAATTGCCCTAAAATTGTATTTTCTGTGAAGACTTGATTTGAGATTTTGGAACCCTAGAATGATTATTTGACTTTTTTTTTTTTTCAATTTTTATACATATATAGATTCGGGACTGAAGAGGTTAAAAAATTCACCCATCGCCTCCTTAATGCACAGCCAAAATGTATTATTATTACTATTATTATTATTATTATTATTATTATTATTATTATTATTATTATTATTATTATTATTATTATTACGATGCTACTTAACGACAAGATCAGACGATCGATACATTGAGAGGGCTCCATTGTTGTGGGTCTTCAACAGGTCCGTAACCCCGCCTGCCTCGCGTGACGTAAGCCTCCCTCCTCCTGGGTGCCGCGCCGGGGTGCAGTCGCGCAGTGCTCTTGCGATGGCCCGCTAGCCATGTCGCGCTCCTTCCTGGTGGACTCTCTCATCGGCAGCCCTTCGCCGGCACAGCCGCCGGGGCCCCCCAGGCAGTACGCGCCTCCCTTCAGCAGCTACCTGTTCTCCTTGGGACTCCCCCGCGCCCCGGTGTATGGCGCCCCGAAGCTGGGGCTCCCTCCCGGCTACCCACAGATCTTCTGCACCGCCCGCACCCAGGAGCAGCGACAACCAGGTCAGTGCGTCGCACATGCAGAGGAACAAGTGAGACCAGTGATCCGTCGGTGCGCGTTGAGATAAGCGGTGGTGTTGTGTCAACATGGCAGCGTTGATTAATACTAAACAGTTGAAACACTGCAACTTGTTAAACGAAGAATCCGTTGCTATGCACATCTTCCCTAGTAACGAACTGTGTGCATCACATTAATTAATACTAAACAGTTGAATCGCTGCTATAACGACAGCAACTTGTTCCGCATTGTTAGATGGCCTTGCATAAGAATCCGTTGCTATGCACATCTTCCCTAGTAACGAACTGTGTGCATCACATTAATTAATACTAAACAGTTGAATCGCTGTTATAACGACAGGAACTTGTTCCGCATTGTTAGATGGCCTTGCATAAGAATCCGTTGCTATGCACATCTTCCCTAGTAACGAACTGTGTGCATCACATTAATTAATACTAAACAGTTGAATCGCTGTTATAACGACAGCAACTTGTTCCGCATTGTTAGATGGCCCTGCATAAGAATCCGTTGCTATGCACATCTTCCCTAGTAACGAACTGTGTGCATCACATTAATTAATACTAAACAGTTGAATCGCTGTTATAACGACAGCAACTTGTTCCGCATTGTTAGATGGCCTTGCATAAGAATCCGTTGCTATGCACATCTTCCCTAGTAACGAACTGTGTGCATCACATTAATTAATACTAAACAGTTGAATCGCTGTTATAACGACAGCAACTTGTTCCGCATTGTTAGATGGCCTTGCATAAGAATCCGTTGCTATGCACATCTTGCCTAGTAACGAACTGTGTGCATCACATTAATTAATACTAAACAGTTGAATCGCTGTTATAACGACAGCAACTTGTTCCGCATTGTTAGATGGCCTTGCATAAGAATCCGTTGCTATGCACATCTTCCTAGTAACGAACTGTGTGCATCACATTAATTAATACTAAACAGTTGAATCGCTGTTATAACGACAGCAACTTGTTCCGCATTGTTAGATGGCCTTGCATAAGAATCCGTTGCTATGCACATCTTCCCTAGTAACGAACTGTATCGCTGTTACATCCTATCATTCCAGTGCCAGTTCTGTAGTTCCCGGTGCGCTTCTCGTATCAGAATCGAGGCGTAGCGACGTCTCGTAGGAACTCAGCGTGAAGGATGGCGCCTTAGGACGCACGCTTCAAGGGAGCCATTTTGTGCGCGAAAGATTTAAATCTGGACCATATGGATGAAATCTGTGCCGTGTGGTCTATTGGTACAATGCTTGGGCAACTGTTGCAGTTTATTGAATCGCATTGTCAGTCTGTCTGTATTTTACGCGTGGTTTTGAATCATATTAACAGAGTTGAGTCGCAAATGCCGACTTGTGAATTGTTGAGCGTTTAAATTTGCGCTTTTTGCTCAGATTTCGAACTTAATTTAAGAAAAGAAGGATGTGTATGAAATTGTGACGAAAATATCAAGATGCCATTTGCAACAGATTGTGAGGCCTAAACTGCGTTTTATGTAACTTTCTTATGTGTTTTACCTTAAGACATGTTTCGACAAACAATAGCGCAAATTAAAAGCAATTTGCGACGCGCGCTTAAAAGTCCTGGGATTGATATGCTGCAAAACAGCAATATGCATGTATGAACCAGGATATATATCCACTGTTGAAATTGAAAAAAAAAAATAATAATAATAAAACTTATTTCAATCAATTTACTAATATTGCTGGTTTTTTCTGCACTGCTTAAGCAGTGCACTTCTGGCACATTTTTCGTCAGGCATCGTTGAAAAAAACTAATTCAAAATTAATAATTTTCTCGTGGCTAAGCTGCTTTAAAATACAATGCGCTGTACAGTCTTAGAAAATAGTTTTGTCGCACGGATACTTTATTAAGTCCAGAAAGGATCAGAAGACGAGCGACCTGGTTCACAAGAAAACAACTAGTTCAGGTAATAAAATTAGTTTTGTTTCGTTGTATGTCTGACCATGCGCACTGTATCCTTTCTGGGACTTATAAAGTATCTGTGCGACAAAGTTTTTTCTAAGGCTGTGCATACTGTCGAAGTTCCTCTAACTTGTGACCGTAATAAAATTAAATATTCTGATTGGCCACGTCAGCAAGTATGAAACGGAAAATTGCATTATCGTGCCTATATTGTTGTTGACAGACGACGAAATTCTAGTTTAACGAGCGCAGAAAGTCTGTCAACACTTGCTAACTTGACATTGCCGCGTTCTCGTGACGACTGTCAGAATCTTAGACGATGCGGCGGCTTCTCGTTTTGATTATCTGTTTTTTAATTCCAACTTTCTTCTGTCATGACGTCCCAATATTATACGTTTGCATAGTCAGCAATGCATTTCATTATGAAGTGCTTTGCTGATTGCCGCGGAATTGTCCACAACAGCGCACCGTCTGCATGTGTCAGATATATATATATATATATATATATAATTTGAACTGGTAATGGAAATTACGGGAAAACGGCTGAACGGATTTTAATGAGTGACCCCTCATTTTCATGCCTGGCATCCAAAGTTTTTCGGAAAAATAGTAGTTTTCAGTAAAATGTCAATTTTCCTACATAATTTTCCTATTTTCCAAAATCCATCTGTTGTCAGGTTTGAGAACTAATTTTATTGAATCACGGCCGACTTGATTGAATTTCAGAACAAAACACACACTACAATAAACAATAGGCTATTACACGAAGGCCATGACCTGCAGGATTGCCGACATATTTAGAGCTCAATTCAATTTGTTATTAAAAACTGATTCTGCAGTGTATAATTTTCTGAGTACAGCTGTGTATTGGATATTCAAATCTACGAAACTTGAGGTGGTTTGATGACGTTATTTGCATTAGAAATTAAATATTATTATAGTTAATATCGTGATGCGTCTATTTTTCATTGTACATAATATTGATGCTATATTGATGACATGAAAGTGAAACGTTTTGAGGTTATGTAAGTAAATGTTGAGAATATCTTAATTTAGATCTCCATTTCTATAATTTACTGAGTGGCTGCTATATATAACTACAAAACTTAAGTAAGATAATAATATTGTTATTAAAAATCAAATATTTTTATACTTATTAACCCAGTGGGGTTGGATCTTTTCATATACTTAATGGCGGTGTAGTGTAGATATTGATATGTGTCATTGTCTTCAGTATTGGCTCGAGAGAGCGCAAAAATTACAGTTCCTAAGGAAAAATAAAAAGGTATTACTTACCGATAAAATAAGAGGCGTAGAAAATTTTGTAGTCTCCAGATCATTTCAGCAAGATCTCTTAGTAGGATAAAATGATTTTACGCTCTACATTTCAAGTTCTACATGCAGCAGCTATAAGAAATTGCTATTGTTCGAAAGCTTAGCAAACCTGACTTTTTTAACTTTTGCTACAATCCACAATGACCTGAAATAGCTACTGCTATCGTCCTGACATTGATACTTGCGTTTTCGCGTTGAAACTCAAAAACTGAAGTTGGATAGGTTCAAGGAAAAGTATTTGGCCTAAAAAATCCATTCAGAGGGAGTATGTTTCATTATTATGGAAGCAAATAACTATCAAAAAGACAAGTATTCTTCATTGAAAATAAATCTGAAAAATGTTTATTTGAACGTCTAACGAACTTAGTTTGCAGCAGCATTTGCTGCACAAGCCACTAGTATAATATAACTCAGTGATGTGTTTAATGTCTGTGCTTCTTCTGTATTGCATTTTTCCGATCTTCTGTATTTTTATTACAAACTAGCCGTACCCGTGCGCTCCGCTGCACCCGTTAGAAATAAATATAAAGTAATTACATAATTAAAATAGGACATTTGATCCAGGGAACATTCGTGTTTGATAGAAGGATAAATCGTTTAATATGTTACTTAATTTAAATTGCATCCAAATAATTAAAATGCGATCATTTTGGTCCAGAGACACTCATTTGGTGCAATGACAATTCCTTTAACATGTTTCTAATTTTTATTACATGCAACCATAGTTTAATGAAGATTGACATCATTTAGATTTAATGTGTATACTTTATTTTACTTGTTATAGGTTTCCATTGAATTATGGTAATAACTTAATTTTAACCCTTGTTTTCTACGTTTTCAGTAAATGGCGTTTTGCCCACTATGGTTCTGAACCCTTCAAATAATTTAAATTAAATTATATAATATTACATATATTATATTACATTATATTATATCAGAAGTTACTGTAATAACATTATAGCATTATGTCCATCTAGAGAAACTACACTTTCCAATGGTGAAATAATAATTAATTATACAAATCGGTTAATTTAGCTTCCAATATTACTTCATACAAACACAGAAATATTCTCTGTAGGCTATCTTTCATAGCTTTCGATTGTTGCTGTCCAAGGCCCCTTATAGACGAAGCCATTTGTTCTTAATTCATTGCACCGTCTTAGATGGCGTTATTTTAATTTTAAAACTCATTTATCTCATTAAATATCAGTCCTATCAAAATTTTGTAAAGAACAAAACTTATCGGAAATCATTTTTAAAGAAACTTTTGTTATGTAACATTTTTCACAAAAATCAATAATAAGCGAGATATTTCGATTTATTTAATTCAGGCCCCCTTATAACCCCCTTTTAAATAATGTATTTTGAATGCCATATAGCCTAAAATCTAAGTTACAACGAACTTAATTTATATTCCAATTTTTATCGAAATCCGTTCATCCATTATCGCGTGAAAAGGTAACAAACATACAGACAGACAGACAGACATGCAAACAAAAATTTCAAAAAGAGATTTTCGATTTCAGGGTGGTTAATTATATATGTTAGGACCAATTATTTTTGGAAAATCGAAAATTACCAGAAAAATTTCTGCTACAGATTTATTATTAGTATAGATTAAACACGTGATACTCAAACACAATAATAAGGCCTGCTTTCATATGCACTAAAGGCTGAAATACCGTTGTGCATTAACCCCTTAAATATGCGTATAAGATTATTATCGCCGCTCTCTCATGCTTAACATTCGGCAGGTCTTTGAAATTTAATTGTATTATTGTTTTCAATTTCTTGTGTCGCCTCTCCAATCACTCGCCTCAATTTCAATATTGCAACGAATAAGCTGCTTCCATTATTAAATGACACCTGCTTGTCTAATCCACGTGGACTAAAACCGAGGTTGCAATGTCTTGTGCTGAGGACGAACATTAAGGTATGTGATTAAAAATTATTATTAAGAGTTAAGAATGTCAACGTACTCATATATGAAATAATAATAATAATAATAATAATAATAATAATAATAATAATAATAATAATAATAATATCCATTTAACAATATAACAAACTAGTGATTATTCTTATCGAGGAAGTAGACGTGACAACGTGACGCTTTGATTGAAACCTACAGAGCAACAATCGGTCGGCAAAATTATGTTTTAAAAGCACACCGCACGTTATTGTGTGATGCCGACATGTTAAGCATGAGGCCGCGGCGATATCATCTCACATTGTGACGTCATAATTTTATAAGATCGCAAAATATGTTATCATCGTTGGCGGTTCGTTTGTTTTGCGCAGTTTCATTGCGGTACTATTGCTGTGCTAGTGTTAACTGCTATAGTCGTGTCGCTGTTATTCCCAGCGTGACTCCTCCTCTTTGCTTACGTCTTAGTAAGTGAAGTCTCTATAAAGTCTAGGTAGGAAGTATCGTTCGCCATTTTTGTTCTTTCGTTGCCGAGCTACCATACGAGGAATCTATTTGCCACACCGTTAAACATTATCATGTCGTAGCTCCTATGATAATAAATCAAACGCACTGTAATTCAGCAAATAATTGAGCGGCAAATAACGTCCTCGTGTGCTTTCTGCGAACGCCAACGAAAGAGCCAAAATGGCGGGCGATTATATTAAGTATTTATCGAGCCTTAAGAAATGAATAACGTCTTCATCAGCGAATCACAAGACGCATACGTTTAAATGTAGCCGACCTGCAACGTGATTGGCTGCCGGAAATTAGAGCGACGGGATTATAGTAATAATATTAATGGAAAAAACTGCAAATATGAGAAATAATATTGCAAAGCCTGGGAGAATTTGCCTGAAATTAAAGATTATTAAAAGTTACACTACAGACGTTATTAATGACAACAGTAGAGGTGATCAGCTGATTGTGACTCCGAGCGGATTACAGTAAGATACTTATGCCTCATTTACATTAATAATAATCATCATCATCATCATCATCTTCCTAACAAGTATTAGGCCAAGTGGCCTGTTACGGTCTCAAACTAGAATTTTCAGTCCATCTCTTCTTTGGACGGCCTAGAGATCTTTTGCCATACGGATGGTAATGAAGCAGTGCTTTTGGAATTCTGCATCGATTCATTCGTTCGAGATGACCCTTCCACTGAAGTTGATATTTGCTGATGAACTGCATAATGGGTTCTAATTGAAGTTCTTGCATTATGTCCTCATTTTTTTATGATCCCAGCGAGTATATCCAGCTGTTGCTCTCATGAACCTCATCTCACTTGCTGTTATTGTACTGACGTCTTTATTCTTCACAGTCCACGCTTCGCTACCATAGCTTAATACTGGCTGTGCTAAGGTTTTATACAAGCCTATTCTTGTGTGTCTTTGTACTAGTGAAGGTTTCATGATTTTATTAATGTTCCCCATTGTTTTATTATATTTACATATTTTTTCAGCAATATCTACTTCATCATAAGGTGATAGTGTATAGCCAAGATAAGTGAAGGTATTTACTCTTTCTATTATTTTAATATTCAAACAGATTTTGCTTGGTACAGGGAATTTCCCACAAAATGACATGATTTTCGATTTTTCAATATTAATTTCCATGTTATATTTTTCACTGACCTTATTTAAATTGTGTACTGAATATTGTAAATCATCTTCAGTTGATGCCATGAGAACTAAATCATCAGCGAAAAGTAAAGCATCAAGCTGCAAATTTCGATTAATTGGAATAAATCCATGGCGTGTCTGTCGCCAATCTTGAATGATTCTATTTATATATATAATAAACAGAAGTGGTGAAAGGCCACAGCCTTGTCGTACTCCACTATAAATGGGTCGCCACTGTGAAAGTTTATTGTTGCTTCGAATTGCTATGATGGTTGTTTTTTGTAAATATTTTGTATAATCTGTTGAGGTACTTGATCATCTGCCAAAATCTGAAGTAATTTATTCCGATTGACTTTATCAAAAGCCTTTTTAAAGTCAATGAATGCCATATGCGTTTCTAAATTAAATTCTCTATGTTTCTCAACCAGTAATTTCAATGCGAAATATCCATCACAACAGGATCTTCCTCGACGAAAACCATTTTGTTCCTCACTGATAATATTGTCGTAATGCTTATTGAGTTTGTTTTTCAAAATATTTGCATAAATTTTATATCCTGCGTTCAATAAACTTATTCCTCTATAATTATCCGTAATTTTCAAATCTCCTCTCTTATGTATAGGAATTACAATAGATTTAGTCCAGCTTTCGGGAAATCCTTGTCCCTCCCAAATCAAATTTAAAAATCTTATGCTTACAGTACGTGATTTGCAAACAGAACACAATCGTGGAGCGCTGAAGTATACGACAGAATATGAGGAAATGGCGTCGTTGTTATGTTTCCATGGTTACCAAGTATGTTTGCTGTTGTGTTTATGTTCCCATCGTGAATGATGGTATGACTTCTTGATTTTACTGTAACGTTTATATTCTGAAGTTAATGCTTACGTTATGTTTAATTTTCATTGTGAATTAGCCTTAAGCATGGAAGTTTGGAGTTCGCAAACTTTTATGTTAACGTCTTACGGTAATGTTTATGTCAATGCTTATGTGAATCATTGTGAGTGATCCCATTTCGTAGCCTGGGCGCAAACTTCTGTGTTTATGTTACGTTATGTTTAATTTTCATTGTGAATGGGCCTTAAGCATGGAAGTTTGGAGTTCGCAAACTTTTATGTTAACGTCTTACGGTAATATTAATGTCAATGCTTATGTGAATCATTGTGAATGATCCCATTTGGTAGTCTGGGCGCAAACTTCTGTGTTTATGTTACGTTATGTTTAATTTTCATTGTGAATGAGCCTTAAGCATGGAAGTTTGGAGTTCGCAAACTTTTATGTTAACGTCTTACGGTAATATTAATGTCAATGCTTATGTGAATCATTGTGAATGATCCCATTTCGTAGCCTGGGCGCAAACTTTTGTGTTTATGTTACGTTATGTTTAATTTTCATTGTGAATGGGCCTTAAGCATGGAAGTTTGGAGTTCGCAAACTTTTATGTTAACGTCTTACGGTAATATTAATGTCAATGCTTATGTGAATCATTGTGAATGATCCCATTTCGTAGCCTGGGCGCAAACTTTTGTGTTTATGTTACGTTATGTTTAATTTTCATTGTGAATGAGCCTTAAGCATGGAAGTTTGGAGTTCGCAAACTTTTATGTTAACGTCTTACGGTAATGTTTATGTCAATGCTTATGTGAATCATTGTGAATGATCCCATTTGGTAGTCTGGGCGCAAACTTCTGTGTTTATGTTACGTTATGTTTAATTTTCATTGTGAATGGGCCTTAAGCATGGAAGTTTGGAGTTCGCAAACTTTTATGTTAACGTCTTACGGTAATATTAATGTCAATGCTTATGTGAATCATTGTGAATGATCCCATTTCGTAGCCTGGGCGCAAACTTTTGTGTTTATGTTACGTTATGTTTAATTTTCATTGTGAATGGGCCTTAAGCATGGAAGTTTGGAGTTCGCAAACTCTTATGTTAACGTCTTACGGTAATGTTAATGTCAATTTTATGTGAATCATTGTGAATGATCCCATTTGGTAGCCTGGGTGCAAACTTCTGTGTTTATGTTACGGTTGTGTTTAATTTTCATTGTGAATGGGCTTTAAGCGCATGTACAATTGAAAAGCGTAGTAATAGGTCCATATGGCGCATAACTTACTTTCATTGCATTTTATTCAGTATAGGCTTACGGTAATTATTATTATTTTAGGCTATATCGGCGACTAGTACTGATCACAATCTGACAACCCCGGATTTCAGCGTTCATTTTTAATCTAGTGGAATCTAGTGAAGAAGATAGTAAACGGCGCGTAATACGAAAAAATGAATGATACTGCGAAATATCAACCGTCCGAAACATGGAAAACATAGACTGATTATAGAATTTGTCTGGAAGATCAACGTGACTTCAAACTTGCATTCAAGGCTCCCTGTAAACTCAGTTCTCTCACACGCAACCACATGAAATTAAAGTTGCAGCCATCTCATCAACATTGTGAACAAGTTTATCATTTGAAGATTTGTAGGCAATGTATCAGATGTTTAGGTTTTTCCATGGACAGGAATAGACCTACGATTTAAGGAAGTAGGCCTATGTTGTTATAAAATAATAGAAGAAAGGAATATAGGCCTACTTACTTATTTACTGACTTTTAAGGAACCCGGAGGTTCATTGCCGCCCTCACATAAGCCCGCCATCGGCCCCTATCCTGAGCAAGATTAATCCATTCTCTATCATCATATCCCACCTCCCTCAAATCCATTTTAATATTATCTTCCCATCTACGTCTCGGCCTCCCCAAAGGTCTTTTTCCTCCGGCCGCCCAACTAACACTCTATATGCATTTCTGGATTCACCCATACGTGCTACCCATCTCAAACATCTGTATTTAATATTCCTAATTATTTCACAACCATAAAGAACAACCGGTAATATAACTGTTTTATAAATTCTAACATTCAGATTTTTTGACAGCAGACTGGTTGACAAAAGCTTCTCAACTGAATAATAACAGGCATTTCCCATATTTATTCTTTGTTTAAAATATAGGCCTACATATTATATAAGTGTAAATTTAGATTTATATAACAGAATAGTATTATACGTTACAAGAGCGGTATGTTGACATTTTCATGTTCGAGGAAAAGATTGAAAAAGCGAAACGTAGTTGAGTTTTTTTAATTTCCGAGAACATGAAAACAAACATACAGCTCGTGTATCGTACATTATTTTGTGCGAAGCTAGTTTATTACATACCTGAAAGAGGAATTTCTAATTAGTTGAAATGAAATCTCCATCTTGGTTTCTGTTCAATGACGGCAACTTTGGAAAACAAATATATCTATCTTCAACATCGTTCCTATAAAATGTTTTCTGTGTTTACTATACTCCAGCAGGCCGTGATATGCGTCTGTGTTTTTTTCCCCAGTATATGATGAGTCTGGAATCTTGTTGATTTTTTCACGGCTTCCTTAATGTTACTTGCATTACATAATGCAGTAACTTTTGTGGTGTTGTAGAGTTTACTTAATTTTTGCAAATATTTAAAAACAATAATTAACAGTGCAATTTAGGTGAAATTGCAGTGGTAAGTTTCAATTTATAATCATTACTATATTGAACGTCTCTAAAAATAATATGTTAAAAGCCTAAAGCAGTAAAATGAATATGACGCTTAAGCGGTAAGAATAGGGAAATTGTTATGTGTGTTACGTTGGGAATACTGAATGTGGTATTTCACACTTACCGCGTATTGGTTGTGTGCGGAAAGCAAGCAAATACGCACGATCTCGCACAAATGTTATTTGAAAATTGTCAGTTTCGCACTTACATAATATTTGAGTATAAATTTTGCATTTCGAGTACATTTTGCATTTTATGACATATTCAGACTTCATTGAAATAGTAATATGCGTTACAAGAGCGGTATGTTGACGTTTTCATGTTCGAGGAAAAGATTGAAAAAGTGAAACGTAGTTGAGCTTTTTAATTTCCGAGAACATGAAAACAAACATACCGCTCGTGTATCGTACATTATTTTGTGCGAAGATTGTTTATTATATACCTGAAAGACGAATTTCTAATTAGTTGCAATGAAATCTCCATATTGGTTTCTGTTTAATGACTGCAACTTTAGAAAACAAAAATATCTATACTCCAGCAGGCCGTGATATACGTCTGTCTTTTTTTTTCCCAGTCTATAAATGGGAACTTAAAACAAACGGTAAGGTTATGTAATGAGTTATTTTTCATTTTAATATTATAACAATATTATTTATATAACATATTGCAGTAATAACATCGGCATCTGGAGTCTTGTTGATTTTTTCACGGCTTCCTTAATGTTACTTGTATCAGGAATACAATAGTTTTCGTGGAGTAGTAGACTTTACTTAATATTTGCAAATATTTAAAAACGATAATTATTAACAGTGCAATTTAGGTGAAATTGCAGTGGTAAGTTTCAATTTATAATTATTACTATGTTAAACGTCTCTAAAAATAATATGTTAAAAGCCTAAAGCAGTAAAATGAATGTCGCGCTTAAGCGGTAAGAAGAGGGAAATTGTTATGTGTGTTACGTTGGGAATACTGAATGTGGTATTTCACACTTACCGCGTATTGGTTCTGTGCGGAAAACAAGCAAATACGCACGATCTCGCACAAAGAAACATACATGGTCCTGAAAATGAAATTACGAAAGCACAAGCATTTACAGTCATGGGTTATCTGAAATCGGCCAGTGCATTCAGTTAGCCCTCGCTTATGCGGTGCAATTTGCCTGGCCCTTTTCGTGTAATGCCTGCCACATTTCGTAACACCCTGGCCCATGCATCGCGCCGCTTTGGGTGTCAAAAGGCTCTTGTCAGATCTCTCCCCACACTCCAACAGTCCGGTGCTTCTTGTCTCGGCATCCTTCTTACAATGCCGCAACATTGTGCTTTGAAATGTATTAGTGCATGTTGTTGTTTATTTTATGGCAGTAGGGTTGAGCAACTGACCACGAACTAGGAGGTCTTGGGTTCTATTCCGTATGTTGAGATTGTTCTCGTTTCCAGAACTTTCAGAATGGCCCCCGTGGTCCACTCAGCCTCCTACCAAACTGGGCACCGGATCTTTCCCAGAGGTAGTGCCGAGGTTATCTACTTCCATGCCCCCATGATCCTTTATGGAGTTTAAGGGGAGTTGGTCGTTATCGCATCCAAAATAATGGTAAAAATAGCCTATCTTCAAGCAGTCATAAATGTAATACTATTTATCAGAGCTCTTCCTTTTCAGTGATATATTTATACACATTAAGCTTTAGAATAAAAAAAAAAATGGTTACTCTAGAGTAAATCTTTATCCTTAAAATAATTTTGAATTTAAATATTATGTTTTTATAAATTCACTATATGCCTGAGATCAGGTGCACTCTATCCACTTAATATAGCACACATTGAATTGAAATTTTAGCCACTTACTGCTAATAGATACTAAAACACACTCTACTAAAATTATTAATATATCTATAATATTTTGGTCATAGGGCTTATACCAGTCTTCATCGTCAATTTTTTATTATTATTTATTGACAATTATAATTGGTATAAGCCCTGTGACCATAATATTACAGATACATTCATAATCTTAGTAAGGTATGTTTTAGTATCTGTTAGCAGTAAGTGGCTAAAATTTCAATTCAATATGTGCTGTGATAAATGAATAGAGCGTACCTGATCTCAGGCATGTACTGAATTTATCAAAGAAATTATGTTTAAATTAAAAAATTAAAGGTAAATATTTACTCTAGACTAACCATTCTTTTATAATTTTAAAGCTTTTTATGTGCACACATAACTGAAAAATGAAAGACCTCTGATAAATAGTATTATGTTTATGACTGCTTGAAGATAGGCTATTTTTACCATTATTTTGCACGCGATAACGACTAACTCTCCTTAAAAAGAAGTAACTTTATCGTTTCATTATCGTACATGGTATCGTATTAAGGTAAGATTATCTTCTGAATCTCTCAAAGTACTCAGGTCATCCGCGAATAGTAGCCCATTGTATTCAGATCCAGTGGCGGTGAGTAAATAAGAGCACAAGAGCACGTGAATACTTTGTTTCCATTAATGCACGACTAGTTTTATTATTTAATACCGTATTGGCGTAGTGGGGATGTATAATATCAGGATCGAGTATTTTAAAGTTCCCGCATCTTGCATAAACTTCTTATGTAAATTTGGCAACATCCGTTCACGTACAAACCGTGCTCTTTTCAAGAAGGTTACAGAAATTTAATGCATGCGCTGGAGAAAATTGTCTTTCGCTGGCCGCTTATGACTCGTCAAGAGCACAAAGCATTAAGTGAACAGTGAATCTATCCTACAGATGTCGGATGCCTATCGTTTACGTACTATATCTCGAGGAGAAAATTTAATAAGTCTGTATTTTAGCCTTCAGGTGTCAGCATCTCACTGTCGGGACGTTTACTTTATGTGGATGTGTGTACAGTGCTGCTACGAGAGTGTAGTTTGTGAATTACTATACTTCAGTGTCGGCATATAGCATAGTTTGGCTTTCAAAGATGTGCTGGCTGAATGTGATGGTAGTATGAATTTAAATATCTGTATGGCAGTGTATAATATTTAAGAATAATATTTACTGGCATGTATTTATAGTAATCAATCTATGCGAATGGGATTGCAGTACTGGTATAGGCTATTGTATATCAGTGTGTTGTGAATCAAAATATATTACTGAACACACGCTTTTGTAAATTGTTTTATGTATTAATTTTTAACAAACGTAAACAATGAACTCTGTTCAAGTAATTTTGAAGAGTAAAGAACTGGATAAACTGACTTTTCAGGAAAAATTGGAAATAAAAAGACTAGGTTTCATTATTATTATCATTATTATTATTTTATTATTATTATTATTATTATTATTATTATTATTATTATTATTATTATTATTATTATTATTATTATTATTACATGTTGTTTTTGAATTTATATACGGTTTTTTCGACAATGAAACATTGGAATCATGACATTTCATATTAGGCTTAAAACGTACGATTTGAAATTCTCTTCGATTTTTGAACACATAATATTTTATCACGAGCCGCCACTGTTCAGGTCTGTCTGGTTTATTATGGTTCTATCGTTGTCATTCGGAGTTCTGTCATCTCCTTTGATAAGAAGCTGTGTTGTTACCGTTGTAAACACTGGCAATCGGTAGTTGTTGCCTCTGTCCAATGGGAATACATCTTTCCGCCCCACTTACACATATCATGTTCAAATTAATGTTACTCGTATCATTTTGTACATATGGTGTGGTTAAAAATCATTATTGTTGCTTGTAACGTAGCGTTAGCTTGTTACAGTTGATAAAACACGGACTAAGGTAACACTAGCAACGGGTTTTTTAGCTTAAGGATGCAGGATGTGTATTAATAAACCTCATATTATAAACTCTGTCATGTTTACACAGTCAATTTTATTATAGCCATAATTTCGTAACCTAGCAACCACGTTTTAATGTGAATTTATTGAAATTGCGAAGTACAGTAATGTAAGTTATATTGTGCATTTAGAAGCAAATGGGAGCAAGAGATTCTTTGATTCCAAAGCTGAAGCTAATATTTTGTCGCAGTTCTGCTGTTTACAAAAGTCAGTTTAATTCCAATAGTCACTTTTAACGCAAGGTTTAGTGGTTTAGAGGGCGTTCTGAAGCAAAATCATAACATTTGTATGTAGAGTAAAGTTATATTTTCGTTATCAGGTGGACAAGAGACATTTTGAAAATGAGCCCCCCATAAGTAAGCTACATGTTTATCTCATCTTATATGATAATACCTGAATATTTAACTTGTGACGTAGACAACTAAATTTATAGGACAAGCATTAAGAGTGACGTATCTTAATTTTGAGATTGAAATTTGAATTTACCAGTTACGTTTAATGAAAAAGAAATCAACTTAGATTTCGTGACATTTGAAGTAAGATTTGCACCAACCCGTTTTTGACAATATTTGAATAGCCATGCCCTCGTTTATGTAACTGTCAGTACATTTGCAATTTACTATATCATGGAAAATAATCAGGGTATCATCTGCATATCAGCCGTTCAGCGCAGAAGTGGTGTAAGTCAAAATTGTGTAATGAGGGTTAAAGTAAACATTCTGTAAAATACAGCGCAAAGTAGCAATTAATATTCAATTTATTTAAACTATTAGTAGTCAGTGGATGGCACGAAGGACATATTATTAACTAGCCGTGCCCGTGCGCTCCGCTGCACCCGTTAGAAATAAATATAAAGTAATTACATAATTAAAATAGGACGTTTGATCCAGGGAACATTCGTGTTTGATAGAAGGATAAATCGTTTAATATGTTACTTAATTTAAATTGCATCCACATAATTAAAATGCGATCATTTTGGTCCAGAGACACTCATTTGGTGCAATGACAATTCCTTTAACATGTTTCTTAATTTTTATTACATGCAACCATAGTTTAATGAACATTGACATCATTTAGATTTAATGTGTATACTTCATTTTACTTGTTATAGCTTTCCATTGAATTATGGTAATAACTTAATTTTAACCCTTGTTTTCTACGTATTCAGTAGGCTAAATGGCGTTTGGCCCACTATGGTTCTGAACCCTTCAAATAACTTAAATTATATTATATAATATTACATTACATATATTATATTATATTATATTATATTATATCAGAAGTTACTGTAATAACATTATAGCATTATGTCCATCTAGAGAAACTACACTTTCCAATGGTGAAATAATAATTAATTATACAAATCGGTTAATTTAGCTTCCGATATTACTTCATACAAACACAGAAACATTCTCTGTAGGCTGTCTTTCATATATTTCGATTGTTGCTGTCCAAGGCCCCTTATAGACGAAGTCATTTGTTTTTTATTTCATTATACGGCCTTAAATGGCAGTTATTTTAATTTCAAAACTCATTTATATCTTCAAAACTCATTTATATCATTAAATATCAGTCCTATCAAAATTTTTGAAGGAATAAAACTTATCGCAAATTATTTTTAAAGAAACTTTTGTTATGTAACATTTTTCACAAAAATCAATAATAAGCGAGATATTTCGATTTATTTAATTCAGGTCCCCTTATAACCCCCTTTTAAATAATGTATTTTGAATGCCATATAGCCTAAAATCTAAGTTGCAACGAACTTAATTTATATTCCAATTTTCATCGAAATCCGTTCATCCATTATCGCGTGAAAAGGTAACAAACATGCAGACAGACAGACAGACATACAAACAAAAATTTCAAAAAAGCGATTATCGGTTTCAGGGTGGTTAATTATATATGTTAGGACCAATTATATTTGGAAAATCGAAAATTACCAGAAAAATTTTGGCTACAGATTTATTATTAGTATAGATTGCTAGTCCAAGGAATTGGAGTAACAGTAACAAATATAAATGACACTCTGGAGGAAATTAAACGCAGAAGAAATATGGGAAATGCCTGTTATTATTCGGTTGAGAAGCTCTTATCATCCAGTCTGCTGTCCAAAAATCTGAAAGTTAGAATTTATAAAACAGTTATATTACCGGTTCTTCTATATGGCTGTGAAACTTGGACTGTCACTCTGAGAGAGGAACATAGGTTAAGGGTGTTTGAGAATAAGGTGTTTAGGAAAATATTTGGGGCTAAGAGGGATGAAGTTACAGGAGAATGGAGAAAGTTACACAACACAGAACTGCACGCATTGTATTCTTCACCTGACATAATTAGGAACATTAAATCCAGACGTTTGAGATGGGCAGGGCATGTAGCACGTATGGGCGAATCCAGAAATGGATATAGAGTGTTAGTTGGGAGACCGGAGGAAAAAGACCTTTAGGGAGGCCAAGACGTAAATGGGAGGATAATATTAAAATGGATTTGAGGGAGGTGGGGTATGATGATAGAGACTGGCTTAATATTGCACAGGATAGGGACCGATGGCGGGCTTATGTGAGGGCGGCAATGAACCTTCGGGTTCCTTAAAAGCCATTTGTAAGTAAGTAAGTATAGATTGCTACCTTGCGCTGTATTTTACAGAATTTTTACATTAAACCCCATTACCCAATTTTGACTTACACCACTTTTGCTATGAACGGCTCATATTATGATGTAATTGTGCCATTGTCTCTTTTGAGGTCTTACTAATAAATATCGTGCAAATATTATGCGGGATCTAGGCCTAGTATGTTGACTAAGGAGTACGTGCGAAACATGATTGACATTGTACTGTCTACTAATCCATAACATAGAATAGTGTACACTATGAGTTGACAATGATTATGATAATTAAATGAAGCAAGGAGAAATAAGCGTTGAGGTCGTTCCGATGGTTTTGGAAGTAAAAATGGTTGAATTTGAAAGGAATTTCTTTCGGAGATGTATTTCAAAAGTTAAGAGTTTATAGGAAATGTTTAAAGAAAAGGAAATTGTTCGCAAATTACATGTGAAATGAGAGGTGCGTCGTGATGGAAGTGCAAATGTTTTGTTTTCTAGTCAAGGAAGGGAACGTGGAATAAAACACACGATACGATGTAATGTGGAGAAGTAAAACTTGCGTTAATTCAATAACCACTGGAATACAGTGAAGCATAATGAAATAGACACAAAATTCCTATATTGTAACTTCGTTTCCAAGTCCTCCATTACGCTGGCCCGTACTGACGTCACTAAACAAAACCCATCAGGCTTTGAAAATCCTGCAGAGATTCGTATATGCAAGGTATAAGAAAAGCCTAAACCTAATCTGTCACAGATTCGTATATGCAAGGCATAATGCGAAAATTTCGTGATGTCACCAAAGTTATGTTGGTATGAGAGGTAAAGCACTTGAAGTGCATAAGCGAAATGGGAAGGGAACTACTTCAGGGCTCGTTTAACCGATAATAATACCTACTTACTGGCTTTTAAGGAACCCGGAGGTTCATTGCCGCCCTCACATAAACCCGCCATAGGTCCCTATCCTGAGTAAGACCAATCCAGTCTCTATCATCATATCCCACCTTCCTCAAATCCATTTTAATATTATCTTCCCATCTACGTCTAGGTCTCCCCAAAGGTCTTTTTCCCTCCGGCCTCCCAACTAACAGTAACTAACCAATAATAATAATAATAATAATAATAATAATAATAATAATAATAATAATAATAATAATAATAAAATACTAATAATAATGTCGCAGTTGGAAACTTCTATTATGTCGCGACACGTATCTAAGGCACTGTACATAGTGGACATATTACCTGTAAAACAGTAATTCCGTTTTAGAATGTTGGTATATCCAAGAATTCTATATTGTTCGTTAGCAAAATGTTGATAATTCTCTTTAATTTCCAATTCTGACGACATTTGCGGATTACGCCAACAGTCAATAACGAACAATACCATCCCATCGCACCTCCTCATACTCATCCTCTTTCACAATAGCCCTGCCAAGACTCTGGAATTCGCTACCTGCTAGCATCAGGGACTGTCGAAATAAAATTGAATTCAAACGCAAACTTACTAGGCACTTGGTCAGTAATTGATTTCTTGTAAATAGTTCTCTTAATCTATCACAAAATATTTCAATATCCGGTAATTTCATCACTATAGAATTTTTTTTTTATCTAGGTTTAATTTGTAATTCAGTAAATACAAAAATATTCTTTGTTCTTAACTTCTATGACAAAACGTCTAGCTTTCATTAATCAGATAATCTTGTCGTACTTTAATTTTTATTGTAATTGTAAATTTAATATTAATTGTAATTTTATTCTTCATATTATAGTTGTAATCCTCTAGTAGAGGGGCAGAGAAGGCCTGACGGCCTTATCTCTACCAGGTTAAATAAATAAATCTACAACAAATACTGAACAGAAATGAGTGAAGTGCAGTCCAGAGTATGGAGTAACTGCACTGCCTGAAAATGGAGAAAATCGGGATCGGAACCCCGATACGCCAATACATATCGAAGGCGTTGCAGTGCGGTGTAGGACGTTTTATAAATGAAAGAAATGTTTGCACAAAACATCGCCTCCAGCTGATACAGCGTGTTTTAATTCAAAGAATCTGCTTTTCAGGTCTCTTGTATCTCTGCAGTTGAGATGAGGAGGGATCTAGTAGCGTGACTAACGTGAGGGTTGCTTAGCAACGGGCGGCACGAATTGCTCCGAGGGGACGACCAGAGGCTTTCGCTATGCTAACAAGGCAGTCTGCTTTTCCTTCTCGGCCAGCAGTTCGCAAATTTAGAGTTCATCTATATTCACTCGTTCTTGTAATTTGCTATAGGCCTACTTAATCTTGTCTTGAAAACAGGCTCAAGGATTTTCATGAAATTATGGTGAATCCAGGGCCGGATTCAAGCCGATTGGACCGATTTATCCCAGCAGAGATCGTAAAACCCATGAAAATCGTTGAGTTCCTTGCTTGCAACAACACAACTACTGCTTTCCCAAATGTATTTATTTCCCTTCGGATTTTCCTGGCACTCCCAGTGACTGCGGCATCATGGGAAGGACAGGTCGTGAGCAGAATGTTTGAACACTTTGCTGATCATTCCGTTGAATGTGAAATTAGCATGAATTCAAACTTGCAGAGATAAAGTAAAAGTATTATGTCTTTTATTACTTATTCATGTTAAGTAATATTCAGAATTAAAATTCGAAATTCGAAATGGAAATATAAAAATTGGAAATTTATCTTTTGAAGAGGTGGAGAAGTTTAAATATCTGGGAGCAACAGTAACAAATATAAATGATACTCGGGAGGAAATTAAACGCAGAATAAATATGGAAAATGCCTGTTATTATTCGGTTGAGAAGCTTTTATCATCCAGTCTGCTGTCAAAAAATCTGAAAGTTAGAATTTATAAAACAGTTATATTACTGGTTGTTCTGTATGGTTGTGAAACTTGGACTCTCACTTTGATAGAGGAACAGAGATTAAGGGTGTTTGAGAATAAGATGCTTAGGAAAATATTTGGGGCTAAGAGGGATGAAGTTACAGGAGAATGGAGAAAGTTACACAACACAGAACTGCACGCATTGTATTCTTCACCTGACATAATTAGGAACATTAAATCCAGACGTTTGAGATGGGCAGGACATGTAGCACGTATGGGCGAATCCAGAAATGCATATAGAGTGTTAGCTGGGAGGCCGAAGGGGAAAAGACCTTTAGGGAGGCCGAGACGTGGATGGGAAGATCATATTAAAATGGGTTTGAGGGAGGCGGGATATGATGATAGAGAATGGATTAATCTTGCTCAGGATAGGGACCGATGGCGGGCTTATGTGAGGGCGGCAATGAACCTGCGGGTTCCTTAAAAGCCAGTAAGTAAGTAAGTAAAATTAGAAATTATTTCGTAGTGCTGCTGTTTGCCATTTTTTTCATATTTCGATTAAAATAAATGCAATATTTTCATTGAATCATTTCCCAGTCAATAAAACAGGCGATTTTTTAACTAAACTATCTAAAAACAATCAACACATTATTTTGTTTGTTTGCTTGTATGCTTGCATTCCATTAAATCACATACATTTTTTAAATACATATTTTCATTGTATAATAGAGATATAGTCTATAATAAATTTTATTTACCGTAGGCCTATACACTCTGCAGATCTCGTCTGTGAACATGGGCCCCACAAATAATGTCCCCAATTGGGCTCCGCAAATTCCTGCGGCCCACTCTGGGTGAATGTGCCGTTTTCGGGTGCGAGAAGATGATTTAGCTGAGTCTCAACTTTGGGAAACCACATTTAGGGGGTTAGTAACCAAATTAATTTCTACGAACTAACAATATACTAATAATATCGACACTAAACAACATGAAAATAATACCATAATAGAAAAAAAGAAAGTAAAATACATTGGAATATAGTGAAAGCAACTCATTTAGTACAAATGGTTAATATGGAAAACGTAAGGAAGAATACGACAAAATGTAATGTAATAAAATAAAAATAAAATAAATACGAAAATTAAATAAAATTCACAATAAAAGATATGATAATAAATTTATCTGGTGATCAAGAGAACAAAAAAGGGGAAAAGAAGGAAAGAAATATATAGCCTATATTTTTACAAAACTATGGCAGGGAAAAGGCCTTATAACTGAAAAGAATCTGAATTGAAAAAGTGCAATTATAGTTTATTTTTGAAACTAGACAATGTCCGACAGTCTCTGACATGTTGTGGTAGAGAGTTCCAGAGATGAACTGCAGAGACGGTGAAAGATGAAGAGTGGAAGGATGTTCTGTGTTTAGGAATGGAGAGTGTGATATGGTGTTGTGAGCGAGTATCTATTTCGTGATATGAGGGCAAATGTTGAAAACGAGAAGCTAGGTATGTAAAGAATGTTCACATTATTTTGTAGGCCTATATTTACTTTGCGTGGAATCAGGAATATCACACAACGTTCACATTTTTCTAGCGATTACAGATGTTAATACATTTAGCATACAGTGTGTTCTCATCTTGCAATGTACGTCTACACGGTGTTTAGGTATTATTATTTTTGCAATATACAGAATCGTCATATTTTCAGCATATACGAGTACAGTTCACATTTTTCGATATAGAGTTTGTTAATTTTAGTAGGTTATATACAGAGCGCTGTATTTTCTAATTTGTACATAATGCTTGTATTTTCAGTTATGTATAGACAAAGTTAATATTTTTGGGCACATTTAGACACCTAATATTATTTCCGAGTACATACAGGGTGTATCAGAATTTATGTTTCGCAGACTGGGAACGTTTTCAGTAGGGCTGGGGACGGAGCGGTTCGGTTCGGAGCAGTTACTGTGACGTCATTACTCGGTTGAACCGAGTACAGTACCGAGTACAAATTTGTGGCGGCAGATTTAAAAATTTAGATAGATTGAGTCGATTTTAGAACGTACTTTGAAAGTGGAACCAAGCGTGTTTTAAAAGCGTTGTAGTAAAGCGTGCTTCTCTTCATTGCGAAATGGCGGTTGCAAATTTCATTAGCGTGATCACAACTATTTGCGGAGTTATTTTGTATGAAAGGCCTATTTAACTCTCAGTGTTGTTATATATGACAGACGAAATAAAATTGATAAAATAATTTATAATAGTAACAGCTAATAAATTAACATGTGAGGTAAACGTTAAACGCTGCAGCTAATTAAAAAAAAAAAAGAAACGGGCTCCATGAAGCGCTGCCTAAAACACCTAAAAATAACACACATAATTATTTACTATTAGGCCTACGGAGAGTGGATAAAATAATCAATAAAACGTGGAATCTTAAACTGAACAACATAATGTTTATTTCTTTTATAACATTACTAGCCTTCAATACAATCATGTTCTCCTTCGTGAAGAGTAATATTATTGATAAATTAAAGTAATTAGGTAACATAATTCGTAGAAATAAATACAAATAAAATGATGACTGATGAGGTAACACAAATCCAATAAACACAAATAGAAGAAAATATAATGCACTTCCTTTTTTAACATATTTTAATATTAATCAGACACTCTAGTGTGATAATAATAATAATAATAATAATATTATTATTATTATTATTATTATTATTATTATTATTATTATTATTATTATTATTATTATTATGTACAGTAATATGTTCAGACTGTCAGTGTTCATTAGGTCCACTTGACAGGTCATGTAATAGGATGAACTCCTCTTCAATACTAGAGGTCTTTCAGCCCGCCTTGGGGATAAGGAAATAATTTGTCCTGCAGCACAAAATATTTAAATACAACAGTACCTACGTTGTTGTCTGCTAGAATTAAGTAAAACACGTGAACTCTGTTTGAACGTTTGAACTGACCGGTAACGGCTACGGTTAACCGAGTAACTTCGGTGCTCCGCTGCCAAGCACATAAACCGATAGAACCGAGCAACTCAACAGTTGTACTCGCTCCGTCCCCAGCTCTAATTTTCAGTGCTCGAAAGTGATGATATTTGCTTAATATACTTATGGCCGGAAACACGTCATGTCAGCGGTAGAGGAAGTTGCTCTGGTTGGAGCTAGTAGGTCACTGCCAATACTAATGACGCACCGAATGCTTGGGCTTGGTGCACAGTTTATATTTCTGTGGAAGTGTAACAGTTTGATTGATATCAATATTTACGAAATTGAATATATTAGATTGGACGCCCCTTACAATAAGCGTACATTTAAAAACAAGTTCATTCTCCATAACAGGGTGTATTTGTGAATATCAAGTGTCAGTATTTTGTAAAATTTGCTGACCTCTGTCGCTCAAATTATGCGATTCGAACTGTAAATATACTAAGCAAATATCGGTTTGAATCACTGAACGCGCTCCTGATGTGTAACGTAATTTCTCATACACCCGGTATATAGCCCTAATACCAGCATTTTCTAGCGTGCATAAAGTTTCATTTTTTCCAGCATATACAGAATGTATCAAGCAGGGAGATGCATTGTCACCTCTACTTTTTAACTTCACTCTAGAGTATGCCATTAGGAAAGTTCCGTATAACAGAGAGGGTTTGGAATTGAACGGGTTACATCAGCTGCTTGTCTATGCGGATGACGTGAATATGTTAGCAGAAAATACACACACTATTAGGGAAAACACGCAAATTCTACTTGAAGCAAGTAAAGCGATAGGGTTGGAAGTAAATCCCGAAAAGACTAAGTATATGATTATGTCTCGTGACCAGAATATTGTACGAAATGGAAATATAAAAATTGGGGATTTATCCTTCGAAGAGGTGGAAAAATTCAAATATCTTGGAGCAACAGTAACAAATATAAATGATACTCGGGAGGAAATTAAACGCAGAATAAATATGGGAAATGCCTGTTATTATTCGGTTGAGAAACTTTTGTCATCCAGTCTGCTGTCAAAAATCTGAAAGTTAGAATTTATAAAACTGTTATATTATCGGTTGTTCTTTATGGTTGTCAAATTTGGACTCTCACTTTGAGAGAGGAACAGAGATTAAGGGTGTTTGAGAATAAAGTGCTTAGGAAAATATTTGGGGCTAAGAGGGATGAAGCTACAGGAGAATGGAGAAAGTTACACAACACAGAACTGTATGCATTGTATTCTTCACCTGATATAATTAGGAACATTAAATCCAGACGTTTCAGATGGGCAGGGCATGTAGCACGTATGGGCTAATCCGTAAATGCATAAAGAGTGTTAGTTGGGAGGCCGGAGGGAAAAGACCTTTGGGGAGGCCGAGACGTAGATGGGAAGATAATATTAAAATGGATCTGAGGGAGGTGGGATATGATGATAGTGACTGGATTAATCTTGCTGAGGATAGGGACCAATGGCGGGCTTATGTGAGGGCGGCAATGAACCTCCGGGTTCCTTAAAAGCGAGTGAGTAAGTAAGTATACAGGGTGTATCATTTTTGTTGCAGAGCCACAGCCAACGCCGGCGAGTCGCACGCCCAGCCCACAAGAGCAGCATAAGCAGCAGGAGCAGCAGAAACAGGCCTCGGCGACGCGGGGCACTGCAGGCGCGGGGAAGCGCATGCGCACGGCCTTCACGAGCGCGCAGCTGCTGGAGCTGGAGCGGGAGTTCGCCTCCAACATGTACCTGTCGCGCCTGCGCAGGATCGAGATAGCGACCTGCCTGCGCCTCTCCGAGAAGCAGGTCAAGATCTGGTTCCAGAACCGCCGCGTCAAGTACAAGAAGGAGGAGGACGGCGGCCCGCGCTGCTGCTGCCTGCGCACCTGCTCCAAGCGGCACTCGTGACCACCCTGTACATACCACTCCAGTGCTTTACTCAAGTGCCATCACGACGCCATCCTGCCTTTTGTGACGTCATTTTTGTACCTAGTAGCTGTAAGATTTTGTATTTATAAATTAATTTATTGTACGTTACTGCGTTCTCGTGACTGAAATACCCCCCACTGCCCCCCCCACCCGCCTCCTCTGTCCTCAGTCATATTCAGACGCGCATGTTCGGATTCCACTAGAAGTTTGCACGTTCGCTGAAATTCTACAACAGACTTCTGGACGCAATGAAGAAACGCATTTTATCTCGCTGTACAGGGATGAAGGAATAGTAATATACGTCACAAGAGCGATATGTTGACGTTTTAATGTTCGAGGAAAAGATTGAAAAAGCGAAACGTAGTTGAGCTTTTTTAATTTCCGAGAACATGAAAACAAACATACCGCTCGTGTATCGTACATTATTTTTGCGAAGATCGTTTATTACATACCTGAAAGACGAATTTCTAATTAGTTGCAATGAAATCTCCATGTTGGTTTCTGTTTAATGACGGCAACATCGGAAAACCAAAATATCTTTCTTCAACATTGTTGCTATAAAATGTTTTCTGTGTTTACTATACTCCAGCAGGCCGTGATATACGTCTGTCTTTTTTTCCCCAGTCTATAAATGCGAACTTAAAACAAACGGTAAGGTTATGTAATGATTTATTTTTTCATTTTTAATATTTTAACAATATTATTTATATAACATATTGCAGTAATAACATCGGCATCTGGAATCTCGTTGATTTTTTCACGGCTTCCTTAATGTTACTTGTATCAGGAATGCAATAAGTTTCGTGGAGTAGTAGACTTTACTTAATGTTTGCAAATATTTGAAAACAATAATTAACATTGCAATTTAGGTGAAATTGCCGTGGTAAGTTTCAATTTATAATTATTACTATGTTAAACGTCTCTAAAAATAATATGTTAAAAGCCTAAAGCAGTAAAATGAATGTCGCGCTTAAGCGGTAAGAAGAGGGAAATTGTTATGTGTGTTACGTTGGGAATACTGAATGTGGTATTTCACACTTACCGCGTATTGGTTCTGTGCGGAAAACAAGCAAATACGCACGATCTCGCACAAACGTTTATTGCTGCTAGTACCCCTACATTAGGCAAAGAGGTGCAGAGAATATCTATCTGTAATTTCTTGTTGACGTTGAATTGGAACGATGGATTACCTTTGCAGTTGAAAGTTTGCAAAACAAAATACTACCGCCACTATTGCTGTCCCTGTCACAATCCTGCAACGCGTCCGACACAGCAGCCATGATTGATTTATTAAATTTCTTTATGCTCGACCATGCCGAAATGTAGTAATTATACACCTGGTAGCAGACCTTTAATGCATGTCATTAAAGTACACCTACTTATTAAAGGTCAGGTCTTTCAGCCAATGACGACTCAGGTTACAACTGTTCAGCCAATGACAGGTCAGCTTTCTACCGTTATAAAACCACAAGTATCGATTATTCTCGGATATGCAATCGAAAGACAACTAGCGAAACGTCACGGAGGCTGGAAATCCAATACTGTCGCAGAAGGTTATGTTCTGTTAATATAATAATTAGCGTTAATTGTAAATAATATTCAAATAAATTCAATTTGTCATCTCGTTTTTCAATGTCTAATTTAATTTCAATGTTATCTCTGTAGGTTCTTATGGCCTAGCAAGGTCAATGTGAACATTTGTTCCTCGGAAAAAATCAATACTTTCGCGTCTGCGCACATCTCACAACATACGGGACATTGCTGCAGGTCAGATACAAAGACAAATAATAATATCAAGTTATAAATATGGTCGAGCATAAAAAGTCGTATGAAACTCGCCTATAATGGTAATTAAGAAGCTCGTATGAAAATTATGAAACTCGCTTGCGCTCGTTTCATAAATGTCCATACTCGATTCTTAATTACTATCATTATAGGCTCGTTGCATAATGTACTATTATGCTCGACCATGCCGAAGTGTAGTAATTATACACCTGGTAGCAGCCCTTTAATGGACCTCATTAAAGTACACCTATTCATTAAAGATCAGGTGTTCCACCAATCAGAAAACACCATTGTAGCAATATGAAAGCGCAAGTATCGATTATTCTCGGATATGCAATCGAAAGACAACTAGCGAAACGTCACGGAGGCTGGAAATCCAATACTGTCGCAGAAGGTTATGTTCTGTTACTATAATAATTAGCGTTAATTGTAAATAATATTCAAATAAATTCAATTTGTCATCTCTTTTTCAATGTTTAAATCAATTTCAAGGTTACATCAAGATTAATGTTTATTTTACTCTCTAGATTATATCAAGGTCAATGGCATTTGTATCTGGGAAAAAATCAAAACTTTCGCGTCTGCGCACATCTCACAATTTACGAGATATTGCACAAGGTCAGTTCCGCTCCTCAATCAGATAAGAATAACATGAATACTTATGAATAATTTCAAGTTAGAAATATGGTCGAGCATAAAAAGTCGTATGAAACTTGCCTATAATGGTAATTAAGACGCTCGTATGAAAATTATGAAACTCGCTTGCGCTCGTTTCATAAACATACTCGCGTCTTACTACCATTATAGGCTTGTTGCATAATATACTATTATGTACTTTGTAATCCTGTCATTAACTTGTCAATATATATTTACTTGGAAAATTAAAAAATGAATGAAATAAAATTGGTCGGAATAACCCGTATGTGTTGGGAGAGCTGAAAGCTGATATAAAAAGAGAAATTGCAGCAATTTCAGAAGAACTAATGCGTGTTAATGCAAATTTTCTTAAAAGGTGTGTATTGAGGGCTGCACAAGGACATCATTTCCAACATCATCTTTGACAAAGGTAGGTGGTTGTTGTAATTTTCATGAGCAATCTATGTTTGATATGCTTCCAGCCGCACACGTACGGATGATGGAAGACGCTTGCCTGCCTGACGTACAGCTTCATGTTTTCTTGTGTCCTTCCCCCCTCGGTGTTGCTGAATTTCCTTTGTTCCGGTTAAGAATGGTTTGTTTATTACACTCAGTATTATCTTTGGCATCGGTGTTAATCGAGAATTGAAGTGATTACGTTATGTCTCTACCACTAATTTTGCTTGTAAACACAATGAAACCATTTTCATTCTCTGTAACATAATTAAAACCCTTTGTGCAGTTGTTCTCCCAAGCTGGCATAACAATTACCTTAAAAACCGAAGAAAAATATTATACCAACTTTTCGAAATATAAAATACTCAGTAAAATGCGTAGTCTATGGTAAACATCGCATCAGATTTAAATATTTTTCAAACTTCTGGCTTATACACTTACGTTCAAAGATACCTGACTCTACTAATCGACAATTTCTTGGTGTAAGTGGAACATTAAATCCAGACATTTGAGATGGGCAGGGCATGTAGCACATATGGGCGAATCCAGAAATGCATATAGAGTGTTAGTTGGGAGGTGGAGACGTAGATGGGAAGATAATATTAAAATGGATTTGAGGGAGGTGGGATATGATGGTAGAGACTGGATTAATCTTGCTCAGGATAGGGACCAATGGCGGGCTTATGTGAGGGCGGCAATGAACCTTCGGGTTCCTTAAAAGCCAGTAAGTAAGTAAGTAAGTAAGTAAGTAAGTAAGTAAGTAAGTAAGTAAGTAAGTAAGTAAGTAAGTAAGTAAGTGTGGCTTCTTTAATTATTACTTCTATGAATAGATGGCGAAGATATTATTCAGTGTTGCCAATCGTACATAAATATATCCACATTATAGAACTCAAGCTTCGATCCCACTCTACTGATTGTAAAACAACACTGGGTTTAGCTGGAAACCGCTAATATTATCAATTATGAGAATAATTTATGCTTAATCTACATAATCATTTTCCCTGACACTTCTTTAAACGGCCCAATAATGGTGCAACCTATTGAGAACTAGTGGATATCTTTCAAAGTTTGTCAATTTTTTTTCATCTTTGGTTCTGACATTCCGTGGTTTGAAACTTCGCTTAAATGACCATAAAATCGTAGGTCAGATATTGTCTTTGAACGTCGGTGTACACAAACTTTTAAAGATACAGTACTTGGTCTTGATCACTACTAATCGATAGTGATCGATAGTTTGTACGTGTAAGTGTGGCTTCTTTAGTTATTACTTCCACGAACAGATGGCTAAGATAAAAGTCAGTGTAGCCAATAGTACATAAATATGCCCACATTATGAAATTCAAAATTTCATCACCCTCTAATGATTGTAAAAGTGTAAAAAGCTATAGTTTTAACTGGGAACCGCTGTTCTACCATCATTGAAGGGTGAAAGTGAAATAACCTTGCAGATTGAAGGAGACGATAGGATACACTTAAATGAATGGAAAACCTGTATTACGTTTTGTGATTAAATTCACGGTTAATTAGGAAATTAAGTTTGAAGTTTCAGCAGTCCGACAACATCGCCGCTAACACACGCTACTCGTGATACAGATGTAAGAGGTCAACGAACTCCCTGTGTCTCGGTAGGTGAGCTGCTCTCTGCCAAGACGTTGCCGCTTGTTCACATTGTGCAATGGCCTGTAATTAGAGTTTTTAAAAATTAAATTGACACGAAAACTGTTCACGCTACTGAAATACGCCAGAGGGATATGATCATTTATTAGATTTCCTATCGATATGGACAAACATCACGATCCCACTCGCAATAGTTACCGAATAAGAGATTGTTAAACATTTGGAGGGGGGGGACTATGAACTTTCTACCAATATGATGTTAGTGTTTGTTACATACAACGTGAGCTATTAGCTGTGAAAATCAGAAAGGCTACTTCACTCTATGGTCTGGGATTCTACACACAAAATGGTCTGCTATTATCCTCACTTATTACAGTTTATTTTTGTGCTGAGAAAAATCGCAACGGATGAATATCACAATCGCTTGTCTTCGAGATGTCCCTGCGATAATCTATCACACGCTCATTTGTCATTGTTGGTAAGTTTGGTTTTTCTTTGGAGGGATATTAATATGCAATAGAGTGGCAGACTTGAAAATTGAGTTCGCGCCTTTGCCATGTACTTTTACGAAAAGCTGGCCAAAAAATATTGTTTTTCTTTAATTTTGATAATTTGTTTTGTGGTGCTGTATCCAGGTTTCCTCGCCATTTCATTTTGGTAAGTGTGGACTATGTGTGTTCTTACAAGAGATGAAGTTTGTGCTTACTAGCAGCTTAATGTCTAACCATTTCACACGAAGAAGTGATAACCTCAAAGCCAGCTGCAATATGGGTACTGCACGGTTTTTTAAATGAGGGTTCTTGATTATAGTGTAGTTTTATAAGGTGAAAACAGTGTTTTGGTTTGTATTTGTAATTTATTACGATTTATACGGTTGAATTCGCCGGTCGTTGTTGCGATTGATGGCTCGGTTTCAGTTTCTACTTGAACATTAATATTATATAGTTTCATGATAACGATGTGCGAAGTAATACAGTATAGAGTTCTACGAGAAGGCTTACTTGTAACTAACGTGGTCCTAACCATTACCAATGTATGTATGTATTTATTTACACTGCAAGTGGGCAAGCACCCGGTGGAAGTGGTATACACAATATAAACAATACACAATACAATTATACAATACACAAAACAATTATACAATACACAATACAATTATATACACAATACAATAAGAATACACAATACAATTTAACACAATAATTACAATTAATAATAAAACATAAAATACTAAATTTTACAATACAACCTACATAATTATGTATAGGCCCTACATAAGTTTCAATAGTCTTTCACTTTACTCTCATCTCATTCACTGTAGTGGGACTATGACGCATTTCACTGACACTTTAAGACACATTTCACTGACACTATAGAACACATTTCACTGACACTATAGAACACATTTCATTAACGCTATAAATTATCACTGATCGGAACTGTTCACTGCATTGTAAAACCATAACTTCACTGACTCACCTCGCTTCACTGATACAACAGTTCAAATAAGTCAAATAATTACACCCTTATGCATACTTATAAACAGAACTACATTTAAACTAAACATTTCTAGTCTAAGACCCTCTTACACGCTATTTTTAAATAATTTACAATTCAAACCAAGGGAGTAACTCGTCAGGATAAATAAATACATGTCACCTTAAAAAATTAAATATTAAATTTCACCTTAATTTTAATTTGCACTTTATACACAACTTTTTAAGTTATTCTTGAATCTCCTTAAGGAAGGACAGCCCTCAAAGACCGCTGCAGATAGGTCATTCCAATCATTTATAGTTCTATTTAAAAATGAGAATTTACCTACATCCGTTTTCTGTTTCCTGCATTTGATTTTAAAATCATGATCGTTCCTACCATAGTACGTTGGCTGTTCTAACCGAGCCGTTATGTCTACCCATCCTTTCTGACCTAGAACAATGATGTTATTCTAGTTTTCCTACGTCTGTTTTCCAAAGTTTCCCATTTAAGTTCTTTTATCGCATCGTTTCCATCTTTTCTGTTACCTTTAACAAATTTAGCTGCCCTATAAATGGCTTCGGTTATTATGAAAGCTTCAGTAATCATTTTTATATGGTTATAGAAATTGTTGAAAATAATGCGTCCTTCTGTTATATCTCAAATTATACGAATTGATTCTCTTTGTTGTCCAGTAATTTTGTCTCGTGTTCCTCCACACATTCGTACATTTTCTCAACTTGGGTAATTTGATAGGAGACGTCGTTGCATATAGACCACTTTTACACTAAACCTAAAATTTGTTTTTGCAAGATATACTAAAACCCTAAACTGACCTAACCTAACCTTTCCCTTAAACTGTGACAGGTTAGGTTAGGTTAGTGTTTTAGTATACTTTGTGTAGACTAAGGTTAGGTTTAGTGTAAAAGTGGTCTATATGCAACGACGTCTCCTAGGAAATTACCCTCACTTGCAATACAATCGCTTTTGGTTTAAAAGAAGGAAGTTTCATTTTGCATCACAAATAAATTTCTTGAGTTAGCCTATATTGATCTTACATGTCGTTTTAAATTATTTTTCAACTTGAGGGATAGAAATACAAGTTTCATTGAGTTCATTATTTGTGTTATAGTGTTCAGCTGCAAAAACACACGAATGACTATATGAAACAGGTTAAGGGGAGAGGATGGTATTTTTTAAAACCTTTTTCCTATTTGATGTAAAATATTAATTTTTTGTATGTAGAGAGGTCATAGCTGTGGCAACTCAACCAAATAAAAATATTTTGAAAAAAAAAAAAATTATTTGGTGGCCCAAATTTGAAAAATATATACCCAATGCAGGACTGTACAAAAACCGATATAGCTAAACCGTTTTTAAAGATAGATTCAAACAGTTTTTTGCAATGTATTTGCAAAAGCATGTTCTACAAACTGTCTGTAACAGAATTTAGATATTAGTCCCTACGTTTGTAAAATAAACAATTAGAATTTAATAACAATTTTCTGATTTCCTTTCTTGCAAACAAACGGTCGTATTTTTAAAATGAAATCAATTAACAAAATTATGTTACAGAGAAACGTTTCCTAATAGTCTAAAGAATGTGTGTTCTAAATTTCATGTATGTGTCTTTAATAGTTCAGAAATTCTATCCATTTTCGTCTGGCAATGTAGCAAAAAAATTGAAGTTACTGGAAACCGATAAAAGCGGGCGAGTGACTTAAAAATCCATAGCGCAGAAAGTTTAAAAATGACGTCTCAACATCCAATAAGGGCACAAGTACCCACAAAATGTTATGCTATGCATTCCACACATATCAAAGAGTATTTTAAAGATTTTTTTTTTAATTTACTCATTTTTCACCAAGAAAATACCATCCTCTCCCCTTGATGGTTTAAGAGCAAGAATTTTCAGCACTATATTTATATCAATTGCTTCTTTCTTCTTATTAATTGTTTATAACAGGAATTTTCTATCCATTTTTTTAGTTGAAGGCATTGGGATTGTCGTCTCTGATTGGTTAAAAATTATTCCATTCCAGTGACATCTATTCTGTACAAGGTACCCGACGGGTTTCGAACTGTCATCAAGGACCACCCGTCGCCATTATGCAAGTCTGCAGAGGGTCCTGCTCCTCCACACAGCTGATGGTGAGTACGAACAGACTTCTGGGTTCGATGTAACTTTTCATTGCGATATTGGTAATGTCTTACTGAGAAATGAGGTTGTGAATTTGGAATTGTAAACACATAGTTCTAGATTATTTAACTGGGAATGCCTAAATCTGAGAGAGCAACAAGTATAGTTATACGAGATAGTTCTAAATTTATTGTTCAGAATTTTAATATCTGTGTCCATTTTAAGATATTGATTTGGATTTGAGATCTTCTCACGTTCGAGTTCTTAATATATAATTGAATATTAAAATCATACTTGTCTAATGGAAAAATATGTGTAAATGTTAATGGTATTCTTTCTAATGAGTTGTATATAATTATAGGAGTCCCTCAGGGTTCTGTACTTGGACCTCTTATATTTTTACTTTACATAAATGATTTGACTAATTATATAAAGGAAGGTAAAGTTTTATTATATGCAGACGATACTTCTATTACTGTTTGTTCGGAGTCTTGTGATGATTTGATAAGTAAAGCTGACATAGCTATATCTCAGTTCAAAACGTGGTGTGATTATAACAAATTAATTGTTAATATTAATAAGACTGAATGTTTAAAATGTGTTAATAGACCTATGAATATAAATTTTCCATGTCAGTTGGGGGATATATTGATCCAAAGCCAACACAGTACTAATTTCTTTGGCATAATTATGGATAATCTATTGACTTGGAACGAGCATTCTAATTTTATTGCTAAAAAACTTTGTTCTGCTAATTTTGCTGTTTTGCAACTGAGAGATATACTAAACACCAAAATATTGATTTCAATTTACTATTCACTTGCTTATGTATATCTCAGTTATGCCGTTTTCTTGGGGTAACTCTACCAATGTTAATAGGATATTTATTGCACAAAAAGGAATCATACAATCCATTTTTAAATTAAAGAGTTTAGACGCATGCAAACCTTATTTTAAACAATACAAAATTTTAACATTTCCATCCATTTATATTTACAAATGCCTAATTTTCTTGAAACAGAATGGGAATAAATACAATAAGAATCTAGATTATCATAATTATAATACACGAAATGCACATCTGTTCTCAATGAAAAATCATAGACTTGCGAAACATGAAAAATCGCCTGCATATACTGGCATTGTGTTTTTAATAAATTACCATTGCAGACACAATCTTTACCTTATGCAAAGTTTAAAGTGAAAGTTAAACAGATTTTAACTGATCAAACATTTTATTCAGTCAAAGAATTCTTAAATCACAAGTTATGATATATGCAATACTACTTGGTTATATAATTTATTTTAAATGTATTTTAACTCGTAGTGTTTTTAATTTTACTGTGTTTTTTATTTGTTATGTAATTGACGTATACATCCATGTATATGACCATGTATAGAATAAACAATCAATCAATCAATATTGTGAATTGTGATGTAAGACGCGTTGGATATGAGAGCTTTTCACGTTCACGATGGGTAGTGCAACATGTTGAGGACGCTTGAGAATTTGAAATTTCGAATCACATGTTGGAAGTATTATGAACCATAGAGAATGCACACTTGTATTAGAGTTTCAGGAACATAGCGATGGACTAGGAAGAGTAGTGGAAATGCTAGGCAATAATGATGAAATACATAATGTGTTAAATTGGAAAAATAATATTAAAGAAATTACCCCCAAACTAAATTCAGCTTGTTTTGCTATTAGATCTATGCAAAAGATAGTAAATATCAATACCTTAAAAACAATATACTTTGCATACTTCCACTCGGTAATGAGTTTTGGAATAATATTCTGGGAAATTCCACAGATAGTAACAGTATATTTCTATTACAAAAAAAGAGTAATTAGAATAATAGTAGGTGCCAAATCTAGGGAATCGTGTAGGACTATTTTCAAAAAAACTACAAATAATGGCCATGGCTTGTCAGTATATTTTTCATTAATAATCTTCCTCGTCTGTAATCGTGAAAACTTTGTAACTAATTCAACAGTTCATAGCATAAATACACGTCAAAAAATGACTTTCATACTCCATCGGCAAGTCTATCGTGCTATCAAAAGGAGTGCGTTATATGGCAGTAAAAATTTTTAATAGCCTCCTATCGATATAAAAAAATGAAACTCAAAACATAAAATTATTTAGGGTCAAATTAAAGAAGTACCTAATTTCTCACGCCTTCTATTCTGTAGGTGAATTCATGACATTCAATAACACTTCATGAAATTGATACTAAAACTTTGTGTTGTACTAGTAGACTATATTGTAAATCTCGTCTGTATATATTTTATCTAGACTGTGACTATAAATTAAGACTTTATAATAGTATTAAGTTTTTTGACTTGTTCCATATTCTAGCTGTAAAGCAATGTATGAATACCATGCAATGTTAATAAATACAATACAATACAATACAATAGCGAGCTTTACGTTGAAAATACACAAGCAAAAATATAAAACAGATATAATATTCGTGCTGGATAACTTTCGGTGCTGGATCCCGGACTCATTTCACCGGCATTATCACCTTCATATCATTCAGACGCTAAATAACCTAGATGTTGATACAGCGTCGTAAAATAACCCAATAAAATAAAAAATATATATAATGTTTGACAATAAAAATGAAGATCGCAGTACTTGCGATTTCGTAGCAAATGCACGTCGGGGCTTGGACAGAGTAGTTTCCTCATATATGGTAATACAACTAGAGAAGTAACATTAATGTGAGATGCATAATCTTTAAACTCTAATGACTTGAATGCAAGTAAATGCAAATGTTAATGAACAGAGATAATGCTGTGATGAACTGATGAATTAAAAGAGAGGGCAGTAATGTAAAGTTGCACTGAATAGCCCTTGCAAGAATATGTAACGTCTGTGAGGAAACTGTTGACAAATAGCTGCGTGACAATTGCGCCGTCTTACAGAAATTCGTCCACGGGATGCGATCAGCGATTTTTCATTACGTAACCCTTCCATCACCTGCATCATAACTGTGCTCCACTTTTAACTTGGCAACGTATCACCAAATACCTTACTATAATAATACCGGACAGCTGTATGCTAGCAGCATTGGCGTGAGTGCGAAATATCGCGGACCTGACATCTAGCGGAGCGGGATGGAATTACGTCCACATATACAAATATCAACATAGCGAGATTCGGACTATTGTTTAAAACGTGAGTTACTAATATATGAAACACTTAAGAAACCTTGAATAATATTTAATGTAAAATTATTATATTACATCAAAGCTGCATATTATGAGAATATTGCATACTTCATATTACCACAGTCTAGTATATACAGCCGCGAAGCTCAATACGTAGTAAATATGCAAACATTAGATAGTTGCTCACCACTAGGATCGCTAATATCGCCTCATTACAGGCACTGCAAAATAGAACCGTCACAGTCTATTGTTTCTAGCACCCTCAAAACTCAAGCTTCGTGACTGTATATAGTAGACTGTGATATTACTTTCCGTAATTAATTGTTACATAATATTTTCTCATTGCTTTAGTGAGATAAAATCAATTCTGATATTAGGAATAAATTTACAATAATGCTTTATATACCCATTGCTGACAACTGCAAAGATAAAATTGATAGTAATCTGATGGTTGTAATAATTAGTAAAGACATGTGGACAACAATAAAACTTAATTTGATAAAACCTTAAAACCCAATACATTTTAACTTCTATTCATTTATTAGGTCTAAATAAAAAAGCTAATTAGTATTTTTCTATCAACACAAAGACGAAGGAATTAGGCCTACTACAGAATGTTGTTGACTCACGTTTTATGAACTGTCGGAAATCGGAAGTACGATTTGGAGCAATTTGTAATGCTGCAATTGTCACAATTATAAACAGCACATATACACCCTGGCATTTTAACACAACACTAATTAATAAAACTATTAACTAGCCCAGCAACAATATAGATTGCAGTTGATTACAGCTTGTTTCACGAGTATCACCACACCGGCCGCCTAGGTAGCAGCACCAGCGTCGTTCGCACGTAAAATTGCTAGCTGTCCGGTATTGTTATAGTAAGGTATTTGGTATAACTGCAACCATTCACATACTGTATCTTTTTTTTTTTTACAGGCTAGAATAGGTGGGGGGAGGGGACTCAGAAGTGAGGAAGTATTTGAATAGTGGCAGTGTACGAATGCAAAGGAAACTAATTCTTCCTCAGTGCCTTGTAGCCGGTATCTATCCCTGAATCCTGTACCAGCATATCCACAAACCAACTTCACTTTTTATAATTCCGTAAATATGAGAGAAGAATCAGGTTTTATTTTTCTTGCAATGAAGAATGTCGAAGCTGAATCTCAATGAGGTGAGTATGGTGCCTTTGAACTGCGTCATGCAATCCCTGGCTAGGCTAGGCTACGTCACTAATTGTTTTGTTTCTCTTCCAGGCCCCACCCAAAGTTCCGTGCCTCATCGTGGCTGGTGGATGAAACGAGAAATGCCGCAGCAATGTTCGTGCAGGGAATTGAAGCTAGTTCTGCGTCCTTCCTTGGAACAAAACTATTTAATAATATTCATTTTTCTAAATTCTCAAACAAAAAACAAGTTTAATTCCTTGATTGTCACAAAGTATTTCAACATCACTAGAAAGTCCGTTGCAAGAAAATACTTTTCCTAAGCTATTCATGCTTTGTAACTCGCTTTGAGGATATCGCATTTCATTACTTTTTAATTGAAACGGTCTTATTTTAATGAATGTTGTTGTTGTTGTTTTCTAATGCCAGGCGTTTGACAATAAAGTCATTTGACCTCTTGCACTCCAATATTTTTCAAAGATATTATCATGACCAGCCACTGAAGCACAGATTTTGAGGTGTTCCGAATCCATTTCTTGGTTTGAGTTGCACAATGGGCAGTTAGGGGACTGATATATTCCAATTCTATGCAGATGATTGGCCAAACAATCATGGCCTGTTGCCAATCTAAATGCAGCTACAGACGATTTTCGTGGTAAATCGGGAATTAACTGTGGATTTTGATGCAGAGAGTTCCATTTCTTCCTTGTGATTGTGTTATCAAATTTTGTTTGTTGAAGTCTAAGTATGTAGATTTAATAAATCTCTTCACAGAGTAATACGTAGATTTAGTAACAGGTCTGTAAGTAGCAGTGCTGCCCTTCTTTGCTAAAGCATCCGCATTCTCGTATGTATTGTATGAATGTATTGATATGATATGAATATTAATTATTAATAATGGTTCACAAAAGTACATAAACTTAATAAATTACAATTAACATATAGGTACACGAATAGCAATTTTATTTATTTATTTATTTATTTATTTATTTATTTATTTATTTATTCATTCATTCATTCTGGTGTACTAGCTAAGGCCATCAGGCCTTCTCTTCCACACCACCAGAAATACAAATAGGGTAAACTAGGTAGTTATTGACCAGTATGCGGTGATTGACCGCTTCCTTTTTCAAGTATATTGTGAATAAACCACGATCATGATTTTACTTTTTACTGCATGAACCTCTAGTAGCAACCCTTATTTGTGGCTAGTTGTCCCTGTTCATCCCACTGAGTTAGTGTCTGTTGTCTGAGAGGACTGAAATCGATTGGAAATGCAACTGAACCTAAACAAGTGTAAGTAACTAGAGAAATTGCTAAGAATAATGCACGCAATAATTTATTTATTCTGCAAAGAATACATAAATTCTGGTGCTCGTTTTTATACTTATAATGTGAGAAAAGGTATAAGGTTTCCGTCCACAGAATATTATTTTGTAAAAGTTTTTATATGACATAAAAATGCCCCGTGGTCAATCACTATAAAGTGAATGTCCGCACACTACAGTGATTGGTCGTTTATAAATTATTTATTAGAATAACGACCAATTTGCTCCAATTCTATATATGTTATCGGTTAAATGATGGGGATTTTTACAGGACTGATATATATTATAATGCCTAAGTCAGGTAAAGTGCATTATACAGGGGAAGCTTTACGAAATGCTGTAGAACCTGTGCACAGTGGAATTGGTTTAAATGAAGCTGCCAAGAAGTTTGGTGTCCTGAAAGCAAACTTAGCGTCCAGAAACTAATATCCCGTTGAAGGAAATGTGTCCTTTGTTCCTCGTCTAGTGCTGGGTGAAGCCATTTGTAGTAACATCGGAGAAATGACACGCACTTGCTTCTGATAAGGCACAAAAGAGGAAAATGGAAGAAGAGGCAAACAGAAGAAAGGAAGCGAATAAGAGATGAAAGAAAAGGCAGGGGGAAGAGTTCTATTTTATTTATTTATTTTTTTTATTTTTTTTAACTTGGTTATTTAACGACACTGTATCAACTACGAGATTATTTAGCGTCGATGGGATTGATGATCGTGAGATGGTATTTGACGAGATGAGGCCGAAGATTCGTCATAGATTACCTGGCATTTGCCTTACGGTTGGGAAAAAGCTCGGAAAAAACCCAACCAGGTAATCAGCCCAAGCGGGAATTGAACCTGCGTCCGAACGAAACTCCGGATCGGCAGGCAAACGCCTTAGCCGACAGACCTACGCCGGTGGCAAAGAGTTCTTAATGAGAAAGATCAGAACAAGAGAAACGAAACAGACAAAAAAATGGAAACTGTGAAAATGTGTTGTTCAATCACTAATGAGTGAGTATTTAATAACCGTGCAGTAGACGGTCAATCACTAGTAAGTGTGTGGTCAATAACTGTGCAGTAGAAGGTCAGTAACTGTAAAAGTGGACTTGTTGTGTTTATTTAATTTTCCTTTGCATTACAATTTTATTTTTTCTTTTATCTATTGCTTTTGATTTGTTTCTGAATCTTCACTTGACCCAATGCCTTCAAATTTCTCTCAATAAGTTACCACTGTTTTCCGCTATTTCATCGTTTTATTATACATTAGCTTAAGTGGTCAATCACTATACAGTTTACCCTACATAGGCAATAAATATACAATTAATACCTCATTTTCCATCATATTATATCTTTTTCAATTTATGTTGGCTTTAACTTGCACTTACGTCTAGTTTAATGAATGTAGACCTATTAAAAATAAAACATTTAAACTGTTTATTTATTTATTTATTTCTTTCAAAATGAAGGAATTGGCACAGTTTAATTTACAGGCCTGTGTGATATCTTAGAAAGAAATGAGAAAAAAAACATGAATAGCAACAACACAAAGAAAAGTCTGACTTCATTTGAAGTGGTTCTTCTGTAAACAAAGCATTTGGTAGAAATGTTTCCATGAGTAACCTAACCTTATCGAATCTGGAAGAACGAAGAAATTGGGGTAACTGTTGAGCCTTCCTTATTTTCAGCATTATCGCAAGGAGCTGGCACTTCCACTCCAAGATTGTGATCTTGTCTGCTGACGTGAATACATTTAGGGCTATCGCCTTTCATCATGCCCTGAACATTTCATAATTCTAATGTTCACATTAGGGTAATTTTTGTATTTGGTCTATGTTGCAGTTTTGGTCTAATACTGATATGGTAAAGTGTGAATTCAATTTTAACTGTAAGATTGTTGGTGTTACTAATCGCCTATGTAATTTCAAAGGGATTTAAAGGTATACATTTTATTCAACGCTTTATAACGTAGGCCTATTACTCAAGTATTCGATAACTCAAAGTAATTCACGGCTGTTAAGGGAAGAGGATGGTATTTTTTAAAACTTTTTTCCTATTTGGTATAAAATATTAATTTTTTGTATGTAGAGAGCTCATAGCTGTGGCAACTCAACCAAATAAAAGTATTGTGAAAAAAAATTATTGGGGGGCCCAAATTTGAAAAATATATACCCAATGCAGGATTGTACTAAAACCGATATATCGAAACCGTTTTTAAAGATAGATTCAAACAGTTTTTTGCAATGTATTTGCAAAAGCATGTTCTACAAACTGTCTGTAACAGAATTTTGATATTAGTCCCTACGTTTGTAAAATAAACAATTAAAATTTAATAACAATTTTCTGATTTCCTTTCTTGCAAACAAACGGACGTATTTTTAAATTGAAATCAATTAAGAAACTTCTGTTACAGAGAAAGTTTCCTAATAGTCTAAAGAATGCGTGTTCTAAATTTCATGCATGTATCTTTAATAGTTCAGAAATTATATCCATTTTTGCCTGGCAAAAAGAAATGAAGTTACTGGAAACCGATAAAAGCGGGCGTGTGATTTAAAAATCCATAGCGCAGGAAGTTTAAAAATGGCGTCTCAACATCCGATAAGGGCACAAATACCCACAAAATGTTATGCAATGCATTTCACACATATCAAAGGGTATTTTAAAGAAATGTTTTTTTAAATTTAATTTACCGGAAATAACAATAAAAGCGGGCGTGTGATTTAAAAATCCATAACGCAGGAATTTTAAAAATGACGTCTCAGCATCCGATAAGGGCACAAATACCCACAAAATGTTATGCAATGCATTTCACACATATCAAAGGGTATTTTAAAGAAACATTTTTTTAATTTAATTTACCGGAAAAAAACAATAAAAGCGGGCGAGTGATTTAACAATCCATAACGCAGGAAGTTTAAAAATGATGTCTCAGCATCCGATAAAGGCACAAATACCCACAAAATGTTATGCAATGCATTCCACACATATCAAAGGGTATTTTAAAGAAACATTTTTTAAATTTAATTTACCGGAAACAACAATAAAAGTGGGCGAGTTATTTCAAAATCCATAACGCAGGAAGTTTAAAAATGGCGACTCAACATTCGATAAGGGCACAAATACCCACAAAATGTTATGCAATGCATTCCACACATATCAAAGTGTATTTTAAAGAAAATTTTTTTTTTTAAATTTAATTTACCGGAAACAACAATAAAAGTGGGCGAGTTATTTCAAAATCCATAACGCAGGAAGTTTGAAAATGGTAACTCAACATCTGATAAGGGCACAAATACCCACAAAATGTTATGCTATGCATCCCACGCATATCACAGTGTATTTTAAAGATTTTGTTTTTCAAATTTACTCATTTTTCACCAAAAAATACCATCCTCTCCTCTTAATATTGGTTACCAAGTGAAGTAATGCAAACTTTGTGTCTGTGCTCAGACGGAGATGTTATGCTTCATGCTCCTGGAATGACTCATATTAGCACGCCACTGCATGGAGCTGTCGGCAACACTGCAGAAGATCTGACACGGAAGCGCACCATGCCTGTACACACTTGATGACAAATTATGTAAAGAACTAATAGAAAATGTTCATCTTAAAAGAATTCATTTCAGATGTTTCAATTTATTGTAAAACTTGTACAAAAATAAATTGATGTGAACCTAATTCCCGCCTAGTTCTTGCATTAAAACACACAAGCACCATTCCTGATATCACTGTGAACTTGTGGTTTAGGATGTGCAATAATTTAGAACTTGGAGCTTCATAGCTTAAGCATGTGGAGTGGACGTATTGTAAGGCTGATACAGACATATTTGATAGCTCCACAGTCCTCTCCGTAGATTGAAAACTCAAAAAGTTTCATATCCATTGTTCAAGAATTAAAACAGAAAATCAATATCCTGAATTTAAAAGAAAACTTACAAATTAAACCAAACCCTTTAACTCTATTAAATATAGAATATAATCTCAATTTAACAGAAGAAATACTGAAATCAGAAGTAAACACTGAAATACTGAAACAATTGTCTTTAGAGACAATTAATATTAGGTACCCTCCACAAAACTGGCTTCATTTATACACCGACGGATCCTTGATCTCCAGAGAACAAGGTGCCGGTGCAGGTGTTACGTGCTGTCTCTTCTCACTTTATAGATCTCTTGGGTATGGAACAACAAGTTTTGATGGTGAAATCATTGCAATAAGTGAAAGTCTCAGGAATCTTCTATGCCACATCAATAAATTTAGGAATGCAGTTATATTGTCAGACTCCAAAGTAGCTATTCTATCAATCGTCTCTAAACACACACCTTCATCTCAAACAGCAGAAATAACTAAAATGCTCTCTCAATTAATATCACTCAATAAAAGAATTGTATTCCAATGGATACCATCCCGTTGTGGAATCCTGGGAAACGAGAATGCGGATGCTTTAGCAAAGAAGAGCAGCACTGCTACTTACAGACCTGTTACTAAATCTACGTATTACTCTGTGAAGAGATTTATTAAATCTACATACTTAGACTTCAACAAACAAAATTTGATAACACAATCCCAAAGGAAAAAGTGGAACTCTATGCATCAAAATCCACAGTTAATTCCCGATTTACCACGAAAATCGTCTGTAGCTGCATTTAGATTGGTAACAGACCATGATTGTTTGGCCAAACATCTGCATAGAATTGGAATATATCAGTCCCCTAACTGCCCATTGTGCAACTCAAACCAAGAAATGGATTCGGAACACCTCAAAATCTGTGCTTCAGTGGCTGGCCATGATAATATCTTTGAAAAATATTGGAGTGCAAGAGGTCAAATGACTTTATTGTCAAACGCCTGGCATTAGAAAACAACAACAACATATTTGATAGCTCTACACCGACTGAGCCGCGTGGGAGGGGGTGACATTCGGACACATTGTCTGATCCTCTGTTAATCCGTAATATCTTTGACTTCTCTCTCATTCCATTTTACTGCCTCGGTTGCTATGGTAATTGTTCATACCGCTGTCAATGTTATTTGGCCATATGTAGCCATAAGATAGAAAAGGAGAGATTTATCAATGATGTCTTATTACTCCGCTAGATGGATGACTGTAGGCCTATAGGTCAGTTTCTGTCAGATGCTTTTCCAATCATTGTGGGCTAAAGCAGGGAGATGCACTATCACTTTTACTTTTTAACTTCGCTCTAGAATATGCCATTAGGAAAGTTCAGGATAACAGAGAGGGTTTGGAATTGAACGGGTTACATCAGCTGCTTGTCTATGCGGATGACGTGAATATGTTAGGAGAAAATCCACAAACGATTAGGGAAAACGCGGAAATTCTATTTAAACTAAGCGATAGGGTTGGAAGTAAATCCCGAAAAGACTAATTATATATTTATGTCTCGTGACCAGAATATTGTACGAAATGGAAATATAAAAATTGGAGATTTATCCTTCGAAGAGTTGGAAAAATTGAAATACCTTGGAGCAACAGTAACAGATATAAATGACACTCGGGAGGAAATTAAACACAGAATAAATATGGGAAATGTTTGTTATTATTCGGTTGAGAAGCTTTTGTCATCTAGTCTGCTGTCAAAAATTTGAAAGTTAGAATTTATAAAACAGTTATATTACCGGTTGTTCCGTATGGTTGTGAAACTTGGACTCTCACTTTGAAAGAGGAACAGAGATTAAGGGTGTTCGAGAATAAGGTGCTTAGGAAAATATTTTAGGTTAAGAGGGATGAAGTTACAGGAGAATGGAGAAAGTTACACAACGCAGAACTGCACGCATTGTTTTCTTCACCTGACATAATTAGGAACATTAAATCCAGACGTTTGAGATGGGCAGGGCATGTAGCACGTATGGGCGAATCCAGAAATGCATATAGAGTGTTAGTTGGGAGGCGGGAGGGGAAAAGACCTTTGGGGAGGCCGAGACGTAGATGGGAAGATAATATTAAAATGGATTTGAGGGAGGTGGGATATGATGATAGAGAATGGATTAATCTTGCTCAGGATAGGGACCGATGGCGGACTTATGTGAGGGCGGCAATGAACCTCCGGATTTCTTAAATGCCAGTAAGTAAGAGTTTGAAAATAGTAAACATGTAACATTCGTAACAATGGAATGGCTTCATGTCATTCATTTATCTGTAACTTAAAATTCCTGGTGTCAATAATGCATCTTGATGAAACGATTGGAGTAGAGTGTCGTCATCTTTATACATTACGATTTTCTGTGATACTCAGAATGGCAAATCATTCCCAGCTATAAAACAAGAGAGTCCAGAATGGATCCCTGACGCCAGTCAACAGAAACAGTACACGATCGGAGAGCTTTGTTACTTGGGCATGTCGAGTGTTTGCCAGTTCATGACGCTTACAAGGGTGCAACTGTCCAGGACCATGATGATGACGATGATGATGACGCTAGTAATACAAGTTACAATTGATTAAAGCCTTCCCTCAGGAAGGCACATGATGAGACTTTTCACGCATCTCAGCGATTTGCAAACCACTCGAAAGCCCCTGCGTCCTTTTGTGAGGGAAATTTATTGCGCGGAGAGAAATTCATCGCCAAATCGAGTCAGCAAATAGAACAATATAAATGTCGGTAAAAAATTATTAGGATGGAAAAAAATGGCCGCCCCATCCCCCTGCGCGGACTCAAATCCTGATCCGGAACAGCTTTTCCCCCTCGAGGACCAGAAGCACCAGGGGTGGAGGGCAATAAACGTCAGAAGGGATGAATAGCTGACAAGTATGAAATTGATGTGAAATATTTACCGGCACAACATGATGTAGCAGCGGCCGACTATTGACAATTCATTAGCTTCCACAGGGCGTCCCATAATCGAGTTCACTGCTCTTCGGCGTGGCTTGGCACAGATTCCCTCCTCGCTTCTTACCCTAGCTTCTGCCTCTGTAATCTCCGACCCTTCATTCTTCTTTATGGGCAGAGGATGCTGGAATTTGAACTTGTTTCGTAAATGACGCACAATTTCCTTTTATTTTTTGTACGTAAAAAATAAAGGCCTATTGTTGCTGCAATAACTTAAATTCGAGATCAGTAAAAAAATAAATAAATAAATAAATTGGGGAAACATTTTTGAAAAACAAATAGCGGTTACAGCAATTCACTAAGACCCAGTTGTATAATAGCAGAATAGATCTTGGCGTAGCTATTGTATTGTATTGTATTGTATTTATTAACATTCCATGGTATTCATACATTGCTTCACAGCTAGAATATGGAACAAGTCAAAAAACTTAATCTATCTATACTAATAATAAATCTGTAGCCGAAATTTTTCTGGTAATTTTCGATTTTCCAAAAATAATTGGTCCTAACATATATAATTAACCACCCTGAAACCGAAAATCGCTTTTTTGAAATTTTTGTTTGCATGTCTGTCTGTCTGTCTGTATGTTTGTTACCTTTCCACGCGATTATGGGTGAACGGATTTAGATGAAAATTGGAATATAAATTATATTCGTTGTAACTTAGATTTTAGGCTATATGGCATTCGAAATACATCATTTGAAAGGGGGTTATAAGGGGGCCTGAATTAAATAAATTGAAATATCTCGCTTATTATTGATTTTTGTGAAAAATGTTACATAACAAAAGTGTCTTTAAAAATAATTTGCGATAAGTTTTATTCCTTGCAAAATTTTGATAGGACTGATATTTAATGAGATAAATGAGTTTTAAAATTAAAATAATTGCCATCTAAGGCCGTATAATGAATTAAAAACAAATGACTTCTATAAGGGGCCTTGGACAGCAACAATCGAAAGCTATGAAACATAGCCTACAGAGAATGTTTCTGTGTTTGTATGAAGTAATATCGGAAGCTAAATTAACCGATTTGTATAATAATTATTATTTCATCATTGGAAAGTGTGGTTTCTCTAGATGGACATAATGCTATAATGTTATTACAGTAACTTCTGATATGATATAATATAATATACAGTAATATAATATAATATAATATAATATAATATAATATAATATAATGTAATGTAATGTAATGTAATGTAATGTAATGTAATGTAATGTAATGTAATGTAATGTAATATAATATATTATATTATGTAATGTAATATTATATAATATAATTTAAGTTATTTGAAGGGTTCAGAACCATAGTGGGCCAAGCGCCATTTACTGAATACGTACAAAACAAGGGTTAAAATTAAGTTATTACCATAATTCAATGGAAACCTATAACAAGTAAAATAGGCCTATAGTATTCACATTAAATCTAAATGATGTCAATCTTCATTAAACTATGGTTGCATGTAATAAAAATTAGAAACATGTTAAAGGAATTGTCATTGCACCAAATGAGCGTCTCTGGACCAAAATGATCGCATTTTAATTATTTGGATGCAATTTAAATTAAGTAGCATATTAAACGATTTAACCTTCTATCAAACACGAATGTTCCCTGGATCAAATGTCGTATTTTAATTATGTAATTACTTTATATTTATTTCTAACGGGTGCAGCGGAGCGCACGGGTACGGCTAGTACTATTATAAAGTCTTAATTTATAGTCACAGTCTAGATGAAATATATACAGACGAGATTTACAATATAGTCTACTAGTACAACACAAAGTTTTAGTATCAATTTCATGAAGTGTTATTAAATGTCATGAATTCACCTACAGAATAGAAGGCGTGAGAAATTAGGTACTTCTTTAATTTGGCCCTAAATAATCTTATGTTTTGAGTTTCATTTTTATATCGATAGGAGGCTATTAAAAATGTTTACTGCCATATAACGCACTCCTTTTTGATAGCACGATAGACTTGCCGATGGAGTATCAAAGTCATTTTTTGACGTGTATTTATGCTATGAACTGTTGAATTAGTTACAAAGTTTTCACGATTACATACGAGGAAGATTATTAATGAAAAGATATACTGACAAGCCATGGGAATTATTTGTAGTTTTTTTATATTTTTCTCTCAATCCTTCTCGCGAGCACTTCAATCAACAATTTTTCTTTTTGCCTTGTTTACTTCTTGACATTTCCCTTTCTGGCATTACATTAAAATCTGATTCAACTCAGAACTGTTTGTAAATAAGTTTTGAATATAAGATAATTTACGAACATCTAGGAATCAGTTTAACAGAACAGCTGGGAGCATTTAAGGATTGTTTTAACTTGTTAAAATGTGTTTTAACCAATAAAAATGACTAGAAATTAATGTTTTATGTAATAATACACTACCATAAATACACGGATTATGAATTTTTCTTCAATCTTTGTAACGTCCATGTTTCTGCCTACCACAATGCTACACTCCACACAAAGCACTTCACTAGTCTCTTCTTAGTCCTTTTTCCAGTGGTCCTCAGTAAAGGTTCCTTTTTCTCAGACGTTAAGTTATCTTAATTGCTGAGGTCTTATATTACTTACTTACTGGCTTTTAAGGAACCCGGAGGTTCATTGCCGCCCTCACATAAGCCCACCATTGGTCCCCATCCTGAGCAAGATTAATCCAGTCTCTATCATCATATCCCACCTCCCTCAAATCCATTTTAATATTATCTTCCCATCTACGTCTCGGCCTCCCCAAAGGTCTTTTTCCCCCAGAAAATCAGTCCCATTCCGAGGCTTATTTGAAGGATTCCTAACAAGCTGGTTTTTTTACGGCGATGGGCTGTTAGCCCTTCGCTCAACCCTCAAGCTGGAGGACCACCCCTCATCGGCTGTCCGCGACTGCTTATTCATTATATTCGCAGCTACCCTCCATATCTGGAGGCCGTCTCCTCGATCCGCAACCTGAGGACGGATGTCTTATATTATAGCCTACATCTTTAATATGAAACTCTTTCAATTTTAATTTTTGTTTTGTTGAGATTTTCCTCAGCGTCTTTTATAAACCTAACTTTGTCTTCTAGCAAGTATGTCTTTCTTTTACTGTCACACATGATTGCTAGACAGATAATAAGTGACCTGCAACTGTTTTCAAATGTTTGGAACAAGAAAGAAGATAAGTTAGCGTGTAAATACGGAACATACCAGCTCTGTATTCGTCTGGGCTGAGAGTGCAATATTACCGGTACGAGTTCCTTAACCTTGAGATCACTGATGTAAAGAGGCAATGGTCTTCACTGTCACGTGACCTGTACTGTTCTCCAACCAGGAGATAAACCGTGAAATGAATGTGCTTACTATTGCGTCGTCTATTGGAGCGAAGTAGATAGATAATATTACCGTTATAACGTCAGTTTAAAAATCATGCGCTCTCCTGCATTGTTATTTCCTGTACGGAGGGATTAAAAGACCAGGAGATTAACAGTGATCTAATTTTGTAACTAGGGTAGTATAAATATGTGTGTATCAATGTTATTGTTTGTGCTGTGAGAGCGAGCCAATAGAGATACGTGTGTGGCCTTATGACATCAACATTCATTTACAGCATTACCCCGCTCCGTTTCTTTCCGCAAAGACTTTCTCGTGGTTGGAGCACAGTAGCGTGTAAATACGGAGCATACCAGCTCTGTATTCGTCTGGGCTGAGAGTACGATCTTACCGGTACGAGTTCCGTAACCTTGAGATCACTGATGTAAAGAGCCAGTGGTCTTCACTGTCACGTGACCTGTATGTTTCCCATATCTTTTTTTATTTATTTGGTTATTTTACGACGCTGTATCAACATCTAGGTTATTTAGCGTCTGAATGAAATGAAGGTGATAATACCGGTGAAATGAATCCGGGGTCCAGCACCGAAAGTTACCCAGCATTTGCTCATATTGGGTTGAGGGAAAACCCCGGAAAAAACCTCAACCAGGTAACTTGCCCCGACCGGGATTCGAACCCGGGCCACCTGGTTTCGCGGCCAGACGCGCTGACCGTTACTCCACAGGTGTGGACTTCCCGTATCCGCAGCTGACCTTGAGGATTGTGGGAAATTATTAAAATGTGTTCAAAGTCATGAGATAAATCATGTAAAGTTAAACGAAACTTTATTACATATCAAAGTGAACAAAAATAGCCTATGTACAAGTGAAATTCGTTAAAAATTAATAATACCTTACAAAAACGAATCAATTACGTACGACTCGTAAATAATTAATTTATATGTACGTAATTAAATGTAATTTTACCAGAATCTGTGCATAATTAGGTACCACAAGCCACGTTGTAATGTATTTCTGCTCGTAGTATGGGCTGGCCCTGCAGCACGCGTTGTCCTTGTGTCACTTCTGCACGGGCCCCTTAATTGCGCCCCTCTCCCCCAGGCGGGGTAATTACCCCGGACTGACAGCACAAAGCGTAATGCCGTGGGAATGCGCCCCGCGTCCATCGGCGATTCTGAATAATTCCGCGCGCATCAGGCCGTCGAACGTTCCCACACGCTGACTTGCAAGACGGCCGCTGAATTTTTCATTACGATTCTTCAATAAAATGGAGCATTAGCGATACTCGCAACTCTTCCTTCTCGTGTTTCTGTCTCCATGGCGACGCGACCCTCTGCAGACAAGTGCGCATCGCAGGATTATTTCGGCCGAGTGCTGATCCTGTTAGCTGCACGTGTGATACCAAGGCCACCTGCGTGCACGGGGCTTGTCGTGACTTCATTGTCGCCTCTAAACAGACTTCATAGTTAGCAATGTTCGGTCATGTTTGGTACTGAACCCGAAGTTCGCAGGTATAGATTACATTCAGAGGCGTCGTTTGGGAGATAATTATCCCCTCCTCCGAATGTAAGGTTTAAAAAATTAAAAATTGATTAGTACTACTAAAAATTTGACAACTGTAGCCTACTCTTAATGTTAAAATATTCCACTTTTGTAAACGGTTAAGACATAAAAGACAAGCTAGGTAATGACTTGGTTCAAATGAAATCAAGGTGTTGCCCTTTGCTACATTAGTGCCTGTTACTTACTTACTTACTGGCTTTTAAGGAACTCGGAGGTTCATTGCCGCCCTCACATAAGCCCGCCATCGGTCCCTATCCTGAGCAAGATTAATCCAGTCTCTATCATCATATCTCACCTCCCTGAAATCCTTTTAATATTATCTTCCCATCTACGTCTCGGCCTCCCTAAAGGTCTTTTTCCCTCCGGCCTCCCAACTAACACTCTATATGCATTTCTAGATTCGCCCTTACGTGCTACATGCCCTGCCCATCTCAAACGTCTGGATTTAATGTTCCTAATTATGTCAGATGAAGAATACAATGCGTGCAGTTCTGTGTTGTGTAACTTTCTCCATTCTCCTGTAACTTCATTCCTCTTAGTCCCAAATATTTTCCTAAGCACCTTATTCTCAAACACCCTTAACCTATGTTCCTCTCTCAAAGTGCGAGTCCAAGTTTCACAACCATACAGAACAACCGGTAATATAACTGTTTTATAAATTCTAACTTTCAGATTTTTTGACAGCAGACTGGATGACAAAAGCTTCTCAACCGAATAATAACAGGCATTTTCCATATTTATTCTGCGTTTAATTTCCTCCCGAGTGTCATTTATATTTGTTACTGTTGCTCCCAGATATTTGAATTTTTCCACCTCTTCGAAGGATGAAATGGTGTTATAAGCTACTTAATTTTGTTCGACAGAAAGCTAGAACTCCATACTTTACAATAACTTCCAGTTGTAATTCGTGATGCACTGCACCATGGAATAGGTATTCGGCCAAGGCGATAAATTCCTCAGTACGACTCTCATTGCAAGGAAATGAAGACGGGGTTCGCAGTCGTGTATTAACACAACCTCACTGCAGGCCAGTGTCTCGTGGGATCGCATTAGGCCTCTGGTCGACACAGCAGGAGAGAAATATGAATGATGAACAGAAGGAGTCAGCAGGCTGGATGTAAGACAGAGTGTACAGCTGTGCGCCGCTAATTGCCAGGGACACAATCAGTTCGTTAGCACTCCATCCGACACGGAGCGCTGCTTTGCATAGTCGCCGATAAATAATTCATGACTGTGAAGCCCAAGGCTCAGGCACAGCGGACGGGGTTCGATTTCTGTGGGCGCCTCTTGTCTTGTAGATTTACTAATTTGTCATACAGAATAATATCTGTAATATTGACAATATTTGAGGAGAAAAATTCGCTCCGGCGCCGGGGATCGAACTCGAGTCCTTGGTTCTGCGTACCAATGGTCAGAGCGCTTGGTACGTAGAACGAAGGACCCGGGTTCGATCCCCGTCGCCGGAGCGAATTTTTTCTCTTCAAATATTAATTGTCTCTTGTCTTGTATTAGGTCTTCATTACACGTTAGGATATTGACCGTCGTTTATTAGACATTAGACTTTTATTAGATATTGGGATATTGATAGTTCTTTATTAGATGTTGTTGTAGGACATATTGACAGTTGCTCATTAGACATTGGAGTACAGTGGAACCTGCGTTATGCGCAAGCCAGTTATACATATGTATGTATGTATTCATTCACACTGCAATGGGTATATACCCGGTGGGAGTGGTAACTAATTACACTCAATGAAGACAATAATAAACAAAATTAATAATAATACTAATAATTAATACTAACAATTAATAATAATAATAATAATAATAATAATAATAATAATAATAATAATAACAACAGGAACATCCTAAATTAAATGAAGCACGATCACTTAAAATAACATTTAAAGTAAATCTGATTTGTATCTTAACCCTAAGTTCGAACTAAAACCCACGAGTATGATATGTTCATACCTGCAAAAGTACCTTTCCACATTACACTCATTTCGCTGTCAACTCACTCACTGCACTGGAACTACGACACATTTCACTGATTCTATCCTGATTTCACTAACACTTCAAAAACATTTCACTGTTCAAATACTTTGCACTGCCACTATAAACTATAAAGCTTCCCTGACAGGAACACGTTTCACTTACACTACACACTTCACTGACACAACACACTTCACTGACACAACATAATTCTTCACTGATACAACACTTCAATAACAACATATCATTTACACCCTTTAAATACTGTGTATAATTATCGTCTATTAGTAAGGTCCTTAAGCCTATTTTTAAATAGATTTTTGGTTGTCTGCAGGTAAAGCATTCCAGTCCCTGATAGTACGATTGAGAAAAGAAAACTTTCCAGTGTCCGTCCTCTGTCTTCTTTCCCTCATAGGCTTAATTGACGTTTGTATGTTGTTATGCACGGATCCTGGCAAAATTACGTTTAATTATATACTGAATAATACTTTTTGAATTATATGTAGGCCCTAATTCGCAAATGTAAGCATTAGTTTTTCAAAATCGAGTTTTAATTGTACGTATTTTGTTCACTTCGATACGTAAAAGTGATAAAGTTTCATTTTAACTTCACATGATTTGTCTTATGACTTTGCACACATTTTAATCATTTCCCACGATCCTCAAGGTCAGCTGCGAAGTACTGGAAACATGTAAGTCAAACAGTAAGACAGAGCTCTCAAGGTTATGGGACTAGTACCAGTAACACAGCAAACACACAGCCCAGGCGAATACAGCGCCGGCATGTTCCGTCTTTATACGAGTAGTTTATTTTCTTTCTCACAAGACTTGTTCCAAACATTTTAAAAACAGTTGCAGGTCACTCAGTGTTCGTCTAGTGATCATGTGTGAAGAGCTGCTTGCTAGAAGACAAAGTTAGGTTTATAGAAGGCGCTGAGGCAAATCCCAACAAAACAGAAACTGGAACTGAAAGAAGTTTATAATAAACTAGTGGCTTGTGCAGCAAATGCTGCAAACTAAGTTCATTAGACATTCAAATAAACATTTTTCAGATTTATTTTCAATGAAAAATACCAGATGTTGTGAAAGTTATTTGCTTCCATAATACCTAATGAAACATACTCCCTCTGAATGGTTTTTTATCCCAAATGCATTTTCTTGATCCTATACATGTTCAGTTTTTGAGTTTCAACGCGAAAACGCAAGTAACAATGTCAGGACGATCAGTGAGTTAATCATGTGGGAGTGAAGCTAATTCAGGTCATTGTGGATTGTAGGTGAAAGTTGAAAAAATGTCAGGTTTGCCACGCTTTCGAACAATAGACATATCACCTTGGTATAGCTGCTGCATGTTTCGTGAACTACTTTGAAATGTAGAGGGTAAAATCATTTTATCCCGCAAGGAAATCTTGCTGAAATGATCGGGAGACTAAAATATTTTGTAGGTCTCTTATTTTACCTTAGGAACTGTTATTTTTGCGCTCTCTCGAGCCAATACTGAAAAGAATCACGCATAAAAATATCTACACCACACCGCCATTAAATATAAGACCCAACCCCACTTGATTAATTAATAACTATAAAATATTTTATATTTAATAATATTATCTTACGTAAGCTTTGTAGTTCTGAGTAACATATACTATATAGCCGGCACTCAGTAAATTATAGAAATGAATATCTAACTTAAGATAATCTCTACATTCACGTATAAAACCCGAAAAGTTTCACTTTCATATCCTCTATACAGCATTAATAATATGTAATATAATTAATGAAAAATAGTCGCATTATGGCGTAATAATATTTCATTTCTAATGGTAATAATGCCATCAAACCACCTCAAGTTTTGTAGTTTTTAATATCCAATATACAGCTGTACTCAGAAAATTACACGCTACAGAATCAGACCTGTAAATTATTTTAGTAAGTCTTGAAGTTTTTAATAACCATTTGAATTTGAGCTCTAAATATGTCAGCAATCCTGCAGGTCATGGCCTTCGTGTAATATTGTTTATTGTAGTGTGTTTTGTTTTATTCTGAATTATCAAAACTGACGACAGATGGATTTTGGAAAATAGGAAAATTAACATTTCACTGAAAACTACTATTTTTCTGAAAAACTTTGGGTTCCAAGCTTCAAAATTAGGGGTCATTTATTAAAATCCGTTCAGCCATTTTCCCGCAATTTCCATTACCAGCTCAAATTATATATATATATATATATATATATATATATATGTGTGTGTGTGTGTGTGTGTGTGTGTGTAATATAAAAATAATTAATATATCTTAAAGCCTAAGTTCATTATTAAAGAATAATTTTCATATTCAATATGTGTAGTGCATTTTTATTGATTAAAACTCATTTGGACAAGTTAAAAGAATCCTAAAGTGCTTCCAGCTCTCTGTGTTCTGTAAACTGTTTCCTAATCACTCGAAAATTATCTTATATTAAAATATTATTTACACGCAGTTCTGAGTTGTGCCTAATTTAAGTCATTCCTCTTCAGTCACGTACACACTTGTCCAAGAGGCGTTTCCACTTCTCCCCACGTCAGCTGTTGGCCTGCGCATATTTACAGCAGATTAATAATGCTAACACGGTAATCTTTTCCGTACTTGGGTTTCAATATCTCCACCATTTTCTTATGTCCCTCTGTGCAATAAAAGAGGCACAATGCATCGCAGCTTCGATTCTCTGCGCCCCACGTCACGAATTTGATACCCGCCCGGGTCGGCTCGTTTTAATGCGTCGTATCTGGTTTCACGAGGGGAGACACCCCCCGAGACGCCAGCCAAAGGGCTGCAAAGGTCAAGGCGCGTTAATTTGCAATATCGCACAGCAGATGCTCACAAGGGGCCGTGTGAGGGGGGGGGGAGGGTGGCGGCCCACTGTGCGCCAGAGAACGAACTCCGGACCTCCACCACGGTCCACCTCGAAGGAGCACCTGCTGACGTTGCGTCCTTCCTTCTATCTAATGCTGAGATTTCTGGTGCAAAGGCTAACCCACCAGCGGGCCAGGGAAGGAGTAGCTTTTGGTTAATGACGCCTTCAAGTAGCAAAAGATTGGCTTTGTTTTGATTTTATGTCGTTAAACATAAGAAAATTAATATTAATCCCTTTCTTTTTAACATCTACTGGTCGAATCATCGTTTTAATTTAAGTTAGTAATACGTAATTAAATCCACCGATGTGGAGAAACGGTTAGCACGCCACACCATGAAATTAGCAGGCCCGATTTCAAAATCTGGTTGAGGATTTTTTCCAGGGTTTTCCCTCAACCCTTTAAGGGAAAATGCTGGGTACCTTCCGGCGCTGGAATGTGGACTCACTTCACTAGCATTATCACCTTCATCTCCTTACACGCTAGACAACCATAGCAGTTGATAGCGCGTCATAAAATAAGCAACTTAAAATAATACATAATTAATTGTAGTACTTCTTTTAAATTATAAATATCTCCCTTGGAAAGAATCAGCAATTGTGACTTATGTAGTAAATTACGTAAGACTATTTGTCATTCTTCGTGGTATTTTACCCATAAATATTTTACGTATAGTTTATTCAGATCTTTTTCAGCCCTCAACCCAATATGGCAGTCGCCCCCATTGATGTAGGGGTAAAGCACTCTCCTCTAGACCCAAGGGTTGCGGGTATACAAATTCAAATAGTATTCCATTGTTTATATAGCCTATCGCTTTCATTTGTTTTCACTTTCGTTTCCTATTGTCACCTAGCAACCAGGATTCCTGTTACTGTTGAGTAGACCTAAAGATAATACAATTACAAACACTATTGATCACTTGACGCAATACAGTAGTTGCATGGTGGAGATTAGGTGTCTGGAGACTCAAGAATAGCAGAGGGAACGTACAGAAGGATAAATGTCCTTTGTGTGGACTAGCTGAAGACGCAATGCATATTGCGCTAAAGTGTCAGGCAATGAATGATTTGAGACACAGTTGGGTGGATGAAACATTTCTACAAATGAACGCTATAGTAGCTTATAAAAATTGAATGGTCACCTAAACGCCAACAATCTGCATAAATTAGGAAAATTTCTGTTTAGAGTTAAAATTAGATGGGAAGAGAAAGTCAAAGCTCTAATGGAGATGGAAAGATGGAATTATAAATGTTGAGTAGTCACACGATAAGAAACTGCGAAGAGTAGTCAATGAAGTTAACAGAATAATTCTTAAGAGATTGAGCAAAAATGAAAAAGCTAAGGTAGGAGTTTTAAATACAAGAGCTACACTTATTATTAATTGTGTATTATTATTATTATTATTATTATTATTATTATTATTATTATTATTATTATTATTATTAATATTATTATTAATATTATTAGTATTGTAAACACAGGATGCTTATAGGTTCATTATGTATTAGTTTTTGTTATATTTGTATAGAGAGTGATGGCGGATTAGGAACTGGAATACATCTAATCCGCCACGACGTGAACAAAGATTGATGAAATAAATAAATAAATAAATAAATAAATAAATAAATAAATAAATAAATAAATAAATAAATAAATAAGTAAGTAAAGGTAAGGTAAGGTAAGGTAAGGTAAGTAAGTAAGTGAATAAGTAAATAAGTAATTAATTAAATAAATAAATTAAATAAATTAAATAAATAAATTAAATTAATTAAATAAATAAATTAAATTAATTAAATAAATAAAATAAATAAATAAATAAATAAATAAATAAATAAATAAATAAATAAATAACTAAGTAAGTAAGTAAGTAAAGGTAAGTAAGGTAAGTAAGTGAATAAGTAAATAAGTAATTAATTAAATAAATAAATTAAATAAATAAATTAAATAAATTAAATAAATAAATTAAATAAATAAAATAAATAAATAAATAAGTAACTAAGTAAGTAAGTAAAGGTAAGGTAAGGTAAGTAAGAATAAGTAAATAAGTAATTAATTAAATAAATTAATTAAATAAATTAAATAAATAAATTAAATATATAAAATAAATAAATAAATAAATAAGCAACTAAGTAAGTAAGTAAGTAAAGGTAAGGTAAGGTAAGTAAGTGAATAAGTAAATAAGTAATTAATTAAATAAATTAATTAAATAAATTGAATAAATAAATTAAATAAATAAATAAAAGAAATAAATAAATAAATAAATAAATAAATAACTAAGTAAGTAAGTAAAGGTAAGGTAACGTAAGGTAAGGTAAGTAAGTAATTAAGTAAGTGAATAAGTAAATAAGTAAATAAGTAATTAATTAATTAAATAAATTAATTAAATAAATTAAATAAATAAATTAAATAAATTAAATAAATTAATTAATTAAATAAATAAATAAATAAATAAATAAATAAGTAACTAAGTAAGTAAGTAAGTAAAGGTAAGGTAAGGTAAGTAAGTGAATAAGTAAATAAGTAATTAATTAAATAAATAAATTAAATAAATAAATAAATAAAATAAATAAATAAAATAAATAAATAAATAAATAACTAAGTAAGTAAGTAAGTAAAGGTAAGGTAACGTAAGGTAAGGTAAGGTAAGTAAGTAAGTAAGTAAGTAAGTGAATAAGTAAATAAGTAAATAAGTAATTAATTAAATTAATTAATTAAATAAATTAATTAAATAAATAAATAAATTAAATAAAAAAATAAATAAATAAATACGTAACTAAGTAAGTAAGTAAGTAAAGGTAAGGTAAGGTAAGTAAGTAAGTAAGTAAGTGAATAAGTGAATAAGTAATTAATTAAATAAATTAATTAAATAAATTAAATAAATAAATAAATTAAATAAATAAATAAAATAAATAAATACGTAACTAAGTAAGTAAGTAAGTAAAGCTAAGGTAAGGTAAGGTAAGTAAGTGAATAAGTAAATAAGTAATTAATTAAATAAATTAAATAAATAAATTAAATAAATTAAATAAATAAATAAATAAATAATTAAGTGAATAAGTAAATAAGTAAATAAGTAATTAATTAAATAAATTAAATAAATAAAGAAATTAATTAATTAATTAAATGAATTAAATAAAATTAAATAATTAATTAATTAAGTGAATAAATTAAGTAAATAAATTAAGTAAATTAAATAAAATAAATAAATTAAATAAATAAATAAATTAAATAAATAAATAAATAAATAAAGTAAATAAATTAAAATAATAAATAAATTAAATAAATAAAGTAAATAAATTAAAATAATAAATAAATTAAATAAATAAATAAAATACAGTAGTTGTGTTTGGGTAGGCTATTAAATTAAATAAAAATGGTGTATATCCTTCAAGAAAGAACAGAAATCATCTTCTTTAGTTAAATTTAGGAAATTACACAAGATAAAATGTGCTTTCATCCTACAAGCAAGTGACAATAACAAGAATCCACGTTGCCAGGCAACGATAAAAAATAGAAGATGTGAGAATAAATGAATGAGTTTATAAACAATTTAATACTTTTAGAAATCTAAGTATCATTTTTTATTTTCTTTTATTTATTGCGCTTCCTCAAATTAGAAGCTGCCATTAGACAAAGCATACAAAACAATATAAATGATGAAAGATAACAGAGTAAGAAAAAAAGTAAACAAGTACACAAACAAACAAACAAACAATGGCAATTTACAGAATAAAAAAGTTACAAGTAAAGAAGCCATGAAAGCTAATAAGAGAAACAAAAAATGATAATGTTGCGTTAGGGATGTCATTTGAAATTTAAAAATGGAGCGGGAGGGTGAGGGGGTGAAACCTAAAATGCAATTAACACTAGTTTTAAACTCCTCCCTCAACATCTAAATTGACGTCTTTTTGTTTAAATTAAATTAAATTAAATTGAAATAAATAGTTATTTAGACCGTGAACTTTGTACAACAGCGATGTGCTGGCAGGCCTGCAGCCCTGTTGCTGATGTGTGCAGAGCGGGCGGACAATCTGGCCGACCCTCTCCTCTTCTCGCCTCATTGGTCGCGGAGAAGTGCGTATTCATTTGTCAGCTGTAATGGATGAGGGGAAAAAAACTAATTTGGAGTAAAAAGTTTTCACGCCTCATAGAGCGCGCAGGTGTTGCGCGGGCGACAGTCATTTGTCCGGCAATACCATTAACATACAGGCTACCGTCCTGCTGGCCTAGGTCGGCAACGAGTATTCTTCCTTAGTGATCACACATCAAGAGGATCTGGTCATATCCTACAGCATTAGCCACTGTCCTTCCGTACAGCTACAGACTCTCTTATGTCGCACCTCACTAATATCATTCTTTAGGCCTACGTATTCAAATTCCACGAGTCAGTTTATCAGGGAATGATGTACATGAAATATAATAATTTTAGTACTAGTCTGTCTGTGTACAGCGATTTCTACTAAACTATTGGACGGATTTTGTTCATATTCAGTATCTACGAGTCAATTTATCAGGGAATGATGTACATGAAATATAATAATTTTAGTACTAGTCTGTCTGTGTACAGCGATTTCTACTAAACTATTGGACGGATTTTGTTCATATTCAGTATCTACGAGTCAATTTATCAGGGAATGATGTACATGGATTATAATAATTGTAGTACTAGTCTGTCTGCAAATATTTTTATATGTAGGATTACTTCTAATTTGGTTTCCCATTTTGCTCAAGTCCGTGAAGAATTCCCCTCCCACACGTGTTTAAGCAGGTGTGGTCGCATCCCTTTGAAGAGCGCGGCATTGTTACAGGATTAGATCCCTTCCAAACACATTTGTTACGCGTTAGTGACTCGCTTTTGAGTGTTGAGTTTGATAAATAGAAAAATAATATTAGAAATGTTTGCAGTATTCAAATGTTGCATGTAAAGTTGTGCAACATACTTGCTTATATCTACTGAAACCGTACAATGAGAGTGAATGCGTTTGTTACAATTAATGCCTTGGTGTACAATGCAGAAAAAGAAGGTAAATACTGCATTGGGTTCATTTCCGAGTTACAGGGTGAGTTCGGACCACCAGAAGGGAAACGTCCATGTGACAAGTAATCATTCCACACAGGAAAGCCTGATCTTTGTACTTCATTTGCTATTTTCACTGAACTTTAACTCGAAACCCTGAGAAGGTTCAAGGAAACACAATGCACGATATTATTCAACTGACATGTTGTAGGCCTGCTACAAAGGAAGAGGAATAGAAACAAAAATGCCAGAATTCCATTTGCTAACAATGTTATACTCTTTTCGTACATTATCTGTTGATTTTTTGCGTCTAATTAATTGACTAGAACTCGCAACAATATTTCAAGAATATTTATGTAGACATATGTTCGTAGTCATTTCTCTTTATTTCGCCGTAACGCCCATGTTTCTTCCTCATACAATACCACACTCCACACAAAGCACTTCACCAATCTCTTCCTTAGTTCTTTTTCCAGAGATCTGCAGAAGATGTTTCTTTTTCTATTAAAAGCTTCCTTTGCCATTACTGTCCTCCTTTTGACATCCTGGCAGCAGCTCATGTTACTGCTTATAGTACTTACTTAATGGCTTTTAAGGAACCCGGAGGTTCATTGCCGCCCTCACATAAGCCCGCCATTGGTTCCTATCCTGCAAGATTAATCCAGTCTCTACCATCACATCCCACCTCCCTCAAATTCATTTTAATATTATCTCTCCATCTACGTCTCGGCCTCCCCAAAGGTCTTTTTCCCTCCGGCCTCCCAACTAACACTCTATATGCATTTCTGGATTCGCCCATACGTGCTACATGCCCTGCCCATCTCAAACGTCTGGATTTAATGTTCCTAATTATGTCAAGTGAAGTATACAAAGCGTGTAGTTCTGCGTTGTGTAATTTTCTCCATTCTCCTGTAACTTCATCCCTCTTAGCCGCAAATATTTTCCTAAGCTCCTTATTCTCGTACACCCTTAAGCTCTGTTCCTCTCTCAAAGTGAGAGTCCAAGTTTCACAGCCGTACAGAACTGCTTATAGTACACCCCAAGTATTTGAAGCTGTCCACTTGCTCTACTGCCTCATTTAGAATTCGCACGTTTACCTTCTTTATTTTTCTTCCGATAACCATGGTCTTCGTCTTGTTTGCATTTATCTTCATTCCTTACTGCTCATAGCTGTCATTTAGCTCCAGTAGTAGGCCTATGTCTCTAAGGGCCGATTGTATAAACCATTTAATCTTAGATCAGAGGTTAAACTGATCCTCGTTCTAGCTGAACTTGGAATTTTGTGTTGTATAAAGTCTAATCTGAGATTAATTTATCTCAAACTAAAGTCAACTTTGACTGAAGAAATTTCTCCGATGAAGTTAGATGATGTAAGTTCAGTTATTTCTTTTCTATTTGAAATATACGAGTGGCAGATTGTGCAAACAGAATAACAATTATTATTAATATTAACAGATATGGTAGGTGCATTTATAAATATTTTTTTTCCAATTTCTTGCCTTAATATGCAAACATTCTTATATTTTATAAGGCTTTATCATGTTCAGCAGTATCAAATAACATAACCTATAATTATATTATGTTTATAACAACCATTAATTATTAATGGATATGACAGGTACATTCATAAATTTTCAATTAACTGTATTACTAAACGAAAATTGTCGTTTTATAAAGCTTTTTTATGTTTAGCGGTATCAAACACCATAACATGATAACAATTTGGAGAACAGTGAACCTACTTCTTATTGTCCGCCATTATTTACAATGCACAAAACAAACCAGTGTCTCCAACAGAGTGTGCGGAAAGTCGCCAAAAAGTAGTTGTAAAGTCGCTAGATTTCTCATTATCAACAAAAAAAAGATTAAATTTTGTCACTATGGAGTGCTAAAAAGTTCGCTAAGTCCCTATTTAAGCAATATATAAGTTAAAACAAATTGTTGTTGAAAAAGAGTTAAATTCGCTATATTGGCAACACTGAACAAACTTGTACAACATGGCCCGCGCATTACATACTTCGCCTGTTTATGCGATGTTGCGAAATCCTTTTCACGTGAACTTAGATTGCATTTGAACCAAGGTAATTTGATCGCAGAAAAGTTTTACACAACAGAAGAAGTGTCTGAACTCGGTTCACTTTCCGATCTTCGATCAAGGTTGATCTTTAGTCAGGGAGTTTTATGCAATCGGGTCTTAGTATCTTCTCCTCTTCTGCTGACGTCATATCATCGGGAAATTTTATGCACTTATAAACAAGTTTGTGAGATTTTTGACATCTGATATTTTATGAACAGTTTTTGTTAGGATCTTGCAGTTTTATGTAGAGTACGTTCATACTTCGCATTTTACATTACTAGTTGGGATATAAAATATTGTAAATAGTGAAAATTATCTTGTAGGATCGAAAGTCTTTTAGGCCTATAAAAAATCTAGCAAGATCACATGCGTTTCCTTTTTCAAGTAGTAAGGAACTAGGCCTCTGGACTGTTTATTTGCAGTTTGAGAGTAAATGGATAGTCAGTGCAAATTATTTCTTTCTGAATCCACTTTGGCACACAGAAGGGACGCCGGTCGGGCCGTTACGTCAGTCAAATTCATTAGGCTTTGAGCTGATCGCTGTAGCTGGTCTTCACTTCCTTGATGTGCTGACGTGCTCTTCGGAGTGGGGGGCTTGTCAACCTCGATTGCTCGCCATCCACTCCAGCCGTTTAATTCAGGCTGGCCAACAATGGCGGCTGTCGCCTCGCAAGTGGCCCCGATGTTATCGGGACGCATGAAAGGGACAAGAAGGTCGGATGATGCGCTAATTGCGCCCCGCCAGCGCAGCAAGGACCTAAGTGCGGCCCTTCAAGAAGCCCTTACCACACACACAATACAGAAAGAACTGGTGGGGAATTGCAACGATCCTCAAGGGTTACTCTTACTTGTTCATCTTAGGGCTGTTGAAGCGTGAATGTAACGATGATGCGATGATGATGATGATGATAATAATAATAATAATAATAAACCACACAACGCCATATATATATGTATATACAGTGATGGACAAAAGTATTCGGAAAAGTAATGATTAGTTGTTTAATTATTTGTAGGTGAGAATGTAATGAAGAGAAGAGAGACTGCTTGTGAAAATAAATAATTGTATTGTCATCATAAATCTGTAGCCGAAATTTTTCTGGTAATTTTCGATTTTCCAAAAATAATTGGTCCTAACATATATAATTAACCACCCTGAAACCGAAAATCGCATTTTTGAAACTTTTGTTTGTATGTCTGTCTGTATGTTTGTTACCTTTTCACGGGATAATGGCTGAACCGATTTATATGAAAATTGGAATATAAATTAAGTTCGTTGTAACTTAGATTTTAGGCTATATGGCATTGAAAATACTTTATTTAAAGGAGGGGTTATAAGGGGGCCTGAATTAAATAAATAGAAATATCTCGCTTATTATTGATTTTTGAAAAATTTTACATAACAAACGTTTCTTTAAAAATGATTTCCGATAAGTTTTATTCTTTACAAAATTTTGATAGGACTGATATTTAATGAGATAAATGAGTTTTAAAATTAAAATAACGCCATCTAAGACGGTGCAATGAAATAACAAATGACTTCGTCTATAAGGGGCCTTGGACGGCAACAATCGAAAGCTATTAAATATAGCGTACAGAGAATGTTTCTGTGTTTGTATGAAGTAATATCGGAAGCTAAATTAACCGATTTGTATAATTAATTATATTTTCACCATTGGAAAGTGTAGTTTCTCTAGATGGACATAATTCTATAATGTTATTACAGTAACGTCTGAGTAAATCGAGGACAGGTAAGATTAAAATAGCTTCTTATGCACAGAAAACTTGATAGGCTATTTTGTACATTCGTTTTCTGTATTTCTTAAAATAATATTTATGTATGTACTCATTTTAATCTCAGAGAATAACGGGGCCTGAATTAAATCGAAATATCTCGCTTATTATTGTTTTTTGTGAAAAATGTTACATAACAAAAGTTTCTTTAAAAATGATTTCCGATAAGTTTTATTCTATGCAAAATTTGGTAGGTCTGATAGACTTTTAAAATAACAATACAATACGTTTCCACCGCCGCCTCAGATTGTAGCGTTGTTGTTCCTGCAGTAATTCCCATGTGCAAAATATAAAATTTTTGAGCAGGAAGAAAAAACACATTTATTCATTCCATGGCAATGGTACATAGGAGATCGTGAATTCTTACATTTTCGAAAGAAAGAAATATAATTACATATCACTGTTTATGCTGTATCACTATTTAAGTTATTTGAAGGGTTCAGAACCATAGTGGGCCAAGCGCCATTTACTGAAGACGTAGAAAACAATGGTTAAAATTAAGTTATTACCATAATTCAATGGAAACATATAGCAAGTAATATAAAGTTTACATTAAAACTAAATGATATGCCAATCTTCATTAAACTATAGTTGCATGTAATAAAAATTAAGAAACATGTTAAAGGAATTGTCATTGCACCAACTGTGTGCTCTGTGGATCAAAATGATCGCATTTTAATTATTTAAATACAATTTAAATTAAGTAACATATTAAACGATTTATCCTTCTAACAAACACGAATGTTCCCTGGATCAAATGTCCTATTTTCATTATGTAATTAATTTAGGGCACGGCTAGTTTATAATAATTCTTCTTTCTTTAATAGTTGTCCTATTATACTAGCACGCTATAGCTTTGCGTATCAGGAGAATACTGTGACTCATTCGACTATCGACTCCATCAAAACGATGCGGTTTGAAGCATTAGTCAGTGTATTCACAGATACTGTATAGTTTGTCACCAAATCTGCAATATTCGAAAACTTCTGTCCTAGCATACTATGGTTCAAACGGTTGTCAGTTGCTTTATGTTCAGTTTGAAATCGATTTCTCTCTGTAAACACAAACAATAAGGAATTATGTTACGATACAAAGAAAAATTAACACAATTATAACGTTTATTTCGTTAGAATGTTAAATTGAATATCGATTAAGGGTTCATACGAATACTTCCGTCCATCACTGTATATGAACTGGTAATGAAAATTACGGGAAAACGCTGAACGGATTTTAATAAATGACCCCTCATTTTGAAGCTTGGAACCCAAAGTTTTTCATAAAAATAGTAGTTTTCAGTGAAATGTCAATTTTCCTACACCATTTTCCTATTTTCCAAAATCCATCTTTCGTCAGTTTTGAGAACTAATTAATTGCATTTCGAATAGAACAAAACACACACTACAATAAACAATAGACTATTACACGAAGGCCATGACCTACAGGATTGCTGACATACTTAGAGTTCAGATGGGTCAGATTCTTTGACATCATAATGCCAATGTCGATCTTTATTTGTGTAATTTTTTGATAACGTATAAAAATAATTTACAAGTCTGATTCTCTGGTCTGTAGTTTTCCGAGTACAGCTGTGTATTCGATATTAAGAACTACAAAACTTAAGAATGTTTCGTGACATTATTACCATTAAAAATGAAATATTATAGTTAATGCAACACATAATGGTATACTGATGATATGATAGTGAAATCCTTTAGGGCCTTAAGAAAGTAGACGCATAGAAAGGAGATTTTATATTAGATCTTCATTTTTATAATTTACTGCGTAACGGCTATAATATATTACTGAAAACTATAAAACTTACGTAACAGCGTGGTCGATCGACGGATGTTGCTTCACCATTTGTAGAAACTATAAATTAGGAATGCCTATAACATCGACATCAACGTGAACTTTCGATTTTAAGCACGAGAAAGTATAATCTCATAAACTTCTTTCCATCTGACTGTAGATAATTATTTGAAGAGAAGTAATATAATGATAACGAGATACTAAGGTTATAGTTATGAACTTAACACTACTTGTATTAAACTTGTAGGATATGTGGAAATCAAACCACGGTATAGAGAACATATCTCTATACTGTGATCAAACAGTGGTTTTCTTCCTGCTCAAAGGAAGTATTGCCATTGTTTAAAAATTCTGTCGTACGTAATTTTGACGTATAATGGATAAACAATTGATCCTCACTACTTTCCCCGCCAAGAGAGCACCTCCTTCTTCTAGCTATGCCTCCGTCTTTCAGTTGCTGACTATAGTAGTCGTGACAGCAGGTTGCAACTTACACGCTTGGCCAACTTATTATGAGATATAATTATTTGGAAGTATACGTCAGATTTACGTATCAATAGTATTAATAGAAAATTTTTCTGTTAGTGCAGTTTATTTATTCCCTTAAGTGTGTTTTATCTAACAAAGTAACACTGGATGAAAACTTACGCGGTGATCGACACTACTCTGCAGATCATAGATGAAAGTTCAGATGATGATGCTGATGATGACGCTGAAGGCAATGTAGAGATTGAATATGAAACTTGTGACAATGACAAGGATCTAAGATACAGTAGGAGAGATTGAGAATCACGTAGAAAGCAAGCGAATGGAGAAAGAAGGCAAAAAACAAGAAAACAGGAAGAAAAGGAAAGAGAAGAGAAGAGAAGAGAAGAGAAGAGAGAGAAAGAGAAGAGAAGAAGAGAAGAGAAGAGAAGAGAAGAGAAGGGAAGGGAAGAGGGAAGAGAGCCAGAGGAGCAGAGGGCACGAGGGCACGAGGGCAGAGGGCACGAGGGCACGAGGGCACGAGGGCAGGGCACGAGGGCACAGGGCACGAGGGCAGAGGGCAGCGAGGGCAGGGGGGCACGAGGGCACGAGGGCACGGGGGCACGGGGCACGGGGCACGGGGCACGGGGCACGGGGGCAGGGGGCACGGGGGGGGCACGGGGGGGCATATTTTCATAACTGTAACCTACAATCCACAATAACCTGAAATAGCTATTGCTTCACTCCCACATGTAAAACCGACTGATCGTTCTGACATTGTTACTTGCGTTTTCGCATTGGAACTTAAGAACTGAAGATGTATATGTTAAATAAAAAGTATTTAGCATGAAGAAAACAAACCATTCAGAGGTGTAGGCCTATGTTTCATTATTATGGAAGCAAATAACTTCCAAAATGTCTGGTATTCTTCATTGGAAATAAATTTGAAAAAAATTAATTTGAACTTTTAATGAGCTTAGTTAGCAGCATTTGCTGCACAACCCACTAGCATATATATAATTTGAACTGGTAATGGAAATCACGGGAAAACGGCTGAACGGATTTTAATGAATGACCCGTCATTTTGAAGCTCGGCATCCAAGGATTTTCAGAAAAATAGTAACTTTCAGTGAAGCGTTAGTTTTCCTACATAATTTTTCTATTTTCCAAAATCCATCTTTCGTCAGTTTTGAGAACTAATTGCATTTCAGCAGTCGGCCGTGATTTCAGAATAAAACAAAACACACACTGCAATAAACAATAGGATTGCTGACATATTTAGAGTTCAAATTCAATTGGTTATTAAAAACTTCAAGACTTACTAAAATAATTTACAGGTATCATTTTGGGGTGTGTAATTTTATGATTACAGCTGTGTATTGGATATTAAAATCTACAAAACTTGAGGTGGTTTGATGACATTATTACCATTAGAAATGAAATATTATTATAGTTAATGCCATGATGTGACTATTTTTCATTAATTATACATATTAATGCTATATTGATGTTATGAAAGTGAAACGTTTTTGGGTTATGTAAGTAGATGTAGAGAATATCTTAAATTAGATCATAATTTCTATAATTTACATAGTGGCGGCTATTTTACAAATGAACTTACAAAACTTACGTAAGAGAAAAATATTGTTATTAAAAATCAAATATTTTCATAGTCTGTTATTAATCAAATGGGGTTGGGTCTTTTTCATAAACTTAATGGCGGTGTGGTGTAGATATTTATATGCGTCATTCTCTTCAGTACTGGCTCGAGACAGCGCAAAAGTTACAGTTCCTAAGGAAAGACCAAAAGGTAATACTACTGACTATTACACTCTTACTACGTCATACTACTTTTGACCAATAAAACGGTACGAAAGGACGTATTTCAACCAATCATGGCTGCTTATCGCACAATTTTATCGCGTCCCTAGCATTTGTTTAATTTTATCGCGTCCCTAGCGCACGGGTACGGCTAGTTTATAATAATTCTTCTTTCTTTAATAGTTGTCCTATTATACTAGCACGCTATAGCTTTGCGTATCAGGAGAATACTGTGACTCATTCGACTATCGACTCCATCAAAACGATGCGGTTTGAAGCATTAGTCAGTGTATTCACAGATACTGTATAGTTTGTCACCAAATCTGCAATATTCGAAAACTTCTGTCCTAGCATACTATGGTTCAAACGGTTGTCAGTTGCTTTATGTTCAGTTTGAAATCGATTTCTCTCTGTAAACACAAACAATAAGGAATTATGTTACGATACAAAGAAAAATTAACACAATTATAACGTTTATTTCGTTAGAATGTTAAATTGAATATCGATTAAGGGTTCATACGAATACTTCCGTCCATCACTGTATATGAACTGGTCATGAAAATTACGGGAAAACGGCTGAACGGATTTTAATAAATGATCCCTCATTTTGAAGCTTGGAACCCAAAGTTTTTCAGAAAAATAGTAGTTTTCAGTGAAATGTCAATTTTCCTACACCATTTTCCTATTTTCCAAAATCCATCTTTCGTCAGTTTTGAGAACTAATTAATTGCATTTCGAATAAAACAAAACACACACTACAATAAACAATAGACTATTACACGAAGGCCATGACCTACAGGATTGCTGACATACTTAGAGTTCAGATGGGTCAGATTCTTTCACATCATAATGCCAATGTCGATCTTCATTTGTGTAATTTTTTGATAACGTATAAAAATAATTTACAAGTCTGATTCTCTGGTCTGTAGTTTTCCGAGTACAGCTGTGTATTCGATATTAAGAACTACAAAACTTAAGAATGTTTGGTGACATTATTACCATTAAAAATGAAATATTATTATAGTTAATGCAACACATAATGGTATACTGATGATATGAAAGTGAAATCCTTTAGGGGCCTTAAGAAAGTAGACGCATAGAAAGGAGATTTTATATTAGATCTTCATTTCTATAATATACTGAGTAACGGCTATATAACTATGAAACTTACGTAACAGCGTGGTCGATCGACGGATGTTGCTTCAACATTTGTAGAGACTATAAATTAGGAATGCCTATAACATCGACATCAACGTGAAGTTTCGATTTTAAGCACGAGAACGTATAATCTCATAAACTTCTTTCCATCTGACTGTAGATAATTATTTGAAGAGAAGTAATATAATGATAACGAGATACTAAGGTTATAGTTATGAACTTAACACTACTTGTATTAAACTTGTAGGATATGTGGAAATCAAACCACGGTATAGAGAACATATCTCTATACTGTGATCAAACACTTGTTTTCTTCCTGCTCACAAGGAAGTAATGCCATTGTTTAAAAATTCTGTCGTACGTAATTTTGACGTATAATGGATAAACAATTGATCCTCACTACTTTTCCCGCCAAGAGAGCACCTCCTTCTTCTAGCTATGCCTCCGTCTTTCAGTTGCTGACTATAGTAGTCGTGACAGCAGGTTGCAACTTACACGCTTGGCCAACTTATTTTGAGATATAATTATTTGGAAGTATACGTCAGATTTACGTATCAATAGTATTAATAGAAAATTTTTCTGTTAGTGCAGTTTATTTATTCCCTTAAGTGTGTTTTATCTAACAAAGTAACACTGGATGAAAACTTACGTGGTGATCGACACTACTCTGCAGATCATAGATGAAAGTTCAGATGATGATGCTGATGATGACGCTGAAGGCAATGTAGAGATTGAATATGAAACTTGTGACAATGACAAGGATCTAAGATACAGTAGGAGAGATTGAGAATCACGTAGAAAGCAAGCGAATGGAGAAAGAAGGCAAAAAACAAGAAAACAGGAAGAAAAGGAGAAGAGAAGAGAAGAGAAGAGAAGAGAGAAGAGAAGAGAAGAGAAGAGAAGAGAAGAGAAGAGAAGAGAAGAGAAGAGAAGAGAAGAGAAGAGGGGAGGGCAGAGGGCACGAGAGCCAGAGGGCACGAGGGCACGAGGGCACGAGGGCACGAGGGCACGAGGGCACGAGGGCACGAGGGCACGAGGGCACGAGGGCACGAGGGCACGAGGGCACGAGGGCACGAGGGCACGAGGGCACGAGGGCACGAGGGCACGAGGGCACGAGGGCACGAGGGCACGGGGGCACGGGGGCATATTTTCATAACTGTAACCTACAATCCACAATAACCTGAAATAGCTATTGCTTCACTCCCACATGTAAAACCGACTGATCGTTCTGACATTGTTACTTGCGTTTTCGCATTGGAACTCAAGAACTGAAGATGTATAGGTTAAATAAAAAGTATTTAGCATGAAGAAAACAAACCATTCAGAGGTGTAGGCCTATGTTTCATCATTATGGAAGCAAATAACTTCCAAAATGTCTGATATTCTTCATTGGAAATAAATTTGAAAAAAATTAATTTGAACTTTTAATGAGCTTAGTTAGCAGCATTTGCTGCACAAGCCACTAGCATATATATAATTTGAACTGGTAATGGAAATCACGGGAAAACGGCTGAACGGATTTTAATGAATGACCCGTCATTTTGAACCTTGGCATCCAAGGATTTTCAGAAAAATAGTAACTTTCAGTGAAGCGTTAGTTTTCCTACATAATTTTTCTATTTTCCAAAATCCATCTTTCGTCAGTTTTGAGAACTAATTGCATTTCAGCAGTCGGCCGTGATTTCAGAATAAAACAAAACACACACTACAATAAACAATAGGTTTACACGAAGGCCATGACCTGCAAGATTGCTGACGTATTTAGAGTTCAAATTCAATTGGTTATTAAAAACTTCAAGACTTGCTAAAATAATTTACAGGTATCATTTTGGGGTGTGTAATTTTATGATTACAGCTGTGTATTGGATATTAAAATCTACAAAACTTGAGGTGGTTTGATGACATTATTACCATTAGAAATGAAATATTATTATAGTTAATGCCATGATGTGACTATTTTTCATTAATTATACATATTAATGCTATATTGATGTTATGAAAGTGAAACGTTTTTGGGTTATGTAAGTAGATGTAGAGAATATCTTAAATTAGATCATAATTTCTATAATTTACATAGTGGCTATTTTACAAATGAACTTACAAAACTTACGTAAGAGAAAAATATTGTTATTAAAAATCAAATATTTTCATAGTCTGTTATTAATCAAGTGGGGTTGGGTCTTTTTCATAAACTTAATGGCGGTGTGGTGTAGATATTTATATGCGTCATTCTCTTCAGTCCTGGCTCGAGAGAGCGCAAAAGTTACAGTTCCTAAGGAAAGACCAAAAGGTAATACTACTGACTATTACACTCAAATATGACTCGCATTGGCATTCAAGAACAAGAATTAATAAAAATCACTGATCATACCTATGCATCTTCTGAAATCCGATTTACAAATAAATGAAGAGCACCATTCGGAAATCCTGAATAAGTTGAATACATCATGTAGGCCTAAATCAACGAGTTCCACTTTATTAGGCACACGTCCAATATAACATCAATTGAACCACCAACCACATTCAAATTTGAAAATTGTACATTCAATAATTATTCCTTTTAAAATTATTCATTCGAAATCCTGAATAAGTTGAATACACCATGTAGGCCTAAATCAACGAGTTCCACTTCTATTACGCACACGTCCAATATAACATCAATTGAACCACCAACCACATTCAAATTTGAAAATTGTAAATTCAATAATTATTCCTTTTAAAATTATTCATTCGGAAATCCTGAATAAGTTGAATACACCATGTAGGCCTAAATCAACGAGTTCCACTTCTATTACGCACACGTCCAATATAACATCAATTGAACCACCAACCACATTCAAATTTGAAAATTGTATATTCAATTATTATGCCTTTTAAAATTATTCATTCAGAAATCCTGAATAAGTTGAATACACCATGTAGGCCTAAATCAACGAGTTCCACTTCTATTACGCACACGTCCAATATAACATCAATTGAACCACCAACCACATTCAAATTTGAAAATTGTACATTCAATAATTATTCCTTTTAAAATTATTCATTCGGAAATCCTGAATAAGTTGAATACACCATGCAGGCTTAAATCAACGAGTTCCACTTCTATTACGCACACGTCCAATATAACATCAATTGAACCACCAACCACATTCAAATTTGAAAATTGTAAATTCAATAATTATGCCTTTTAAAATTATTCATTCAGAAATCCTGAATAAGTTGAATACACCATGTAGGCCTAAATCAACGAGTTCCACTTCTATTACGCACACGTCCAATATAACATCAATTGAACCACCAACCACATTCAAATTTGAAAATTGTACATTCAATAATTATTCCTTTTAAAATTATTCATTCGGAAATCCTGAATAAGTTGAATACACCATGCAGGCCTAAATCAACGAGTTCCACTTCTATTACACACACGTCCAATATAACATCAATTGAACCACCAACCACATTCAAATTTGAAAATTGTACATTCAATTATTATTCCTTTTAGAATTATTCATTCGGAAATCCTGAATAAGTTGAATACACCATGTAGGCCTAAATCAACGAGTTCCACTTCTATTACGCACACGTCCAATATAACATCAATTGAACCACCAACCACATTCAAATTTGAAAATTGTACATTCAATAATTATTCCTTTTAAAATTATTCATGTTTATTTTTTATGTCATCGTCGTTAATTAAAACTTTTCTAACACTTGTGTACAGTATATTAGTTAGGTTATGTTATAGCTTCTGCTATATGATATTATGGATAGTCACGTATCAGAGATTGTTTAATATTAAGATTTATTGAAAATCATCTGTCAAGTGACGTTGATTACTGGGATTCGGATAATTGAAGTGGAATGTAACTGTTTTAATAATAAAAATGAAACTGAATCAACAAAGCCTTCTTGACTAGTAACATTGCCATCGTCTATAGATCGAGAACTTCTCGACGAGAAGGCATTGCTCACTACTGCCATCTAGCAAGCATCTAGCGTAATATTTGCATTGTTGATATGGTACAATAATACGAGTACATTTGAAGACAGTTATATTTTCGTAAGTCAATTAATATTTTATTGTATTGGAGTACTTCGTTACTTCTAATCTTTATATACTTTCTTCTAATCGTGTAATAGTCAATTAAATCCCACTCGAGTTTTGATTTTCTCTAGATAAATCAAAACGTCTAGTGAGATTACTGTTGATAAAATATGACGCCTACAAGATTTTGTAGTCTCCCGATCATTTCAGCAAGATCTCTTAGCAGGATAAAATGATTTTACCCTCTACATTTCAAGCTCTACATGCAGCAGCTATACCAAGCTGCTATGTCTATTGTTCGAAAACATAGCAAACCTGACTTTTTCTAACTTTCACCTACAATCCACAATGACCTGAAATAGCTATTGCTTTACTCCCACATGAAAAACCCACTGATCGTCCTGACATTGTTACTTGCGTTTTCGCGATGAAACTCAAAAACTGAAGGTGGATAGGTTCAAGAAAAAGTATTTGGCATAAAAAACCATTCAGAGGGAGTATGTTTCATTATTATGGAAGCCAATAACTTTCAAAATGTCGATATTCTTCATTGAAAATAAATCTCAAAAATTTTTATTTGAGCGTCTAATGAACTTAGTTTGCAGCATTTGCTGCACAAGCCACTAGTCTAGACTATAATCACAATATTAAT
>JAJSOF020000001.1:199779794-199847294 GCA_025594305.2 Periplaneta americana
CACACAAGTGTAATGTACATTAATTTTCTACTACAGTCAAATATTCGAATTATCTGTTATCGCGCTTTCAGTTTCTTACAACTCTTCGAAACCGACATCTAATACTTCTTTCTGTCCCTCATCATAGAACGTCTTTATACTCATCTTCCTATACTGTAGAAATACCTCGCCTCTGGAATTCGTTACCTAATGACGTCAGGGACTGCCGGACTTTATCACAATTCAAAATTAAATTGGAACATTTTGTCCTAGTTAATGTTTTTTAGGTATTGCTAGAAGTATTGATTTGTGTTTTTTCTTCTTCTTTTTTAATCTAGATTAAAATTGCAAGTTTCTTGTTTATGTTAGTTAATTAGTTAGGATAGAATTAATTATGATACTCAATCACTCATTTAAAGTTTGTGTGACTGCAACCTGTGTATATTTTTGTGTGGCTTTACTTTGTTTATAGTGTTTTTTTTCTCTCTCTCTTTATTTCTTGTGTAGCTTTACTTTGTATATAGTGTATTTTTTTGTCTGTTTATTTCTATTATTGTATTTGTATCCCTGTTGTTGTGGAAGAGAAGGCCTGATGGCCTTAACTACACCAGAATAAATAAATAAATAAATAAATAAATAAATAAATAAATAAATAAATAAATAAATAAGTAAATAAATAAATAAATAAGTAAATAAGTAAATAAATAAATAAATCAATCAATAAATCAATAAATAAATCAATAAATAAATAAGTTAATAAATAAATAAATCAATCAATCAATAAATCAATAAGTAAATAAGAAAATAAGTAAATAAATAAATAAATCAATCAATAAATAAATAAGTTAATAAATAAATAAATAAATAAATCAATCAATCAATCAATCAATAATCAATAAATAAGTAAATAAATAAATAAATCAATCAATCAATAAATCAATCAATAAATGAATCAATAAATAAATCAATAAATAAATAAGTTAATAAATAAATAAGTTAATAAATAAATAAATAAATAAGTAAATCAATAAGTAAATAAGAAAGTAAGTAAGTAAATAAATAAATAAATAAGTAAATAAGTAAATCAATCATTCAATAAATAAATAAATCAATAAATAAATAAATAAGTAAATAAATAAATAAATAAATAAATCAATAAATAAATAAGTAAGTAAATAAGTAAATAAATAAATAAATAATTCAATAAATCAATAAATAAATCAATAAATAAGTAAGTAAATAAATAAATAAATAAATAATTGAATAAATCGATCAATCAATATATATATATATATATATATATATATATATATATATATATATATATATATATTGGGGATACTAACGCTGAGCAACACCTTAGCTGTGACAAGCGTATTGTGTTCTTATGTAATAAATTACGAAATGTTATACTGTATATAGAATGGTATAGTGCTTTGTTAGGTCCCCGTTAATTTTACAATTTATTTATTTGTCCCTAGTGCAATCCTTATGATGTTATGATATTGTTCGTCGGGACAGTCCATAACAAAGACAGTGGAATTATTACAAAAGAGAATAATAACTTAAAAATCTGTCAGAAAATGTATTCATCACCAGACTAAACACCTCTGACTGAGGTTCTGGCTGATATGTAGGCCTACATCTACTATCAGGCAGTGCATCTCACTTGACGATATGTGTCAGAGGAAGAACAATATGAGACAGGGAGATCAAAAACCCACTAACTCCAATTTTTGACAACATTGAGTTATGGGCTGGATGATGCTTTTTAGTTTGTCCCGCATGCGTGGAAGGCAAGAATACACTAATATCGACATTCTGGGGCTGTTTTAAAACTCGTGGAAGTCAGAACTCCACTTACTCCATGGAACAAGAGAGTTTTTGAATTCCAAGCTTAATTTCCCGGTAGGTGGCAACACTATCGCTCAACCAGCTGAGTAAAGTGATACGATACGGTATTCAGAATGTCACAAAAATCTATGAAATCCATGTAAGTAAGACTATTAAAGGCACAATATCGAGTCGATTACCTTCCAGAAACCCAATACAGATGCATCATTCCCCAGTCAACTAAAGTACAATTCAGCATTGCCATTGAAAGAAGAAAGCAAAAGGACTTGCAGAATTTAATGCAGTTTATTTCTGAGGAAAGTAGGATGAATTACCAAACTCTGTTTGCGGACAGTAATAATCTAGAATCTAGATGCACAGGAACAACATGAGAGTGAGAGAAAAAACAGAATCTGTAACATGAATGAGACTGTGTTAACATTTAATATTGTTTGTGGTTTTATTTGTGTATTTGGATGTGCTTCATGGTAATTTGTGATTTTGTCTCATATTTGAAATTAAAAAAATATAGCAATGTTAATCTTAATAATAAACTTCCATTTTCTCGTATATTCCAATGTTTCATAAGGGAATTATGATATACTTATCTTTTTTTCTTCACATGGCTCATATTTATTCACTTTCCTTAATTCATTCACTGTGGAAGTCAGAAAACCACTAACTCCAGCAGTGTTTATTTCAAATTGTAGCGTAAGATTATGTAAAAATTTAGGTTTTGAAGTATTTAATTAATGAAGAATGTAATTTTACACAATATTAATAGATAAATGTATAATATTTAAAGTTAGTAAGAGAAATAATAAGTTTTTTCTCTCTCTTGTAAAATGTGGTTTATTGGAGTTAGGGAGTTTTTGACTTCCCTGTCTCAATTTATTTATTTATTTATTTTATTAATAATAACATATACATAAAAAATGTTACATTAAAATACCCCGAAAGAGCAAAGCTCGTGTTCGGGGACAGTTCCGTTACATAGATATACATACTTTGTAGACAAAATACTTAAGAAAAAGCTCACATAAAGATGATAATAAAATTAGTAAATAATAATACTAGTAATAACTGAGTAAAAAAGAGACGATGTTGAGATTGGTGGATTAATATTAAATTATTATTAGTAGTATAATTAGTGCAGATCATGTTGACATAGTAACCAAGATAAGATAGAAAAAATATACTTAGGATAGAAATAAACTTGTTTTACAATACATGGTACATAATATAAATACAGGGAAGTCTGTCATATAAATTTTTAATTCTGGATCTGAAAATTTCACTGCTTAAAGTAGTCAATTCTGGATGAAATTTTATTATCGAATTATATAGACGTGGACCATAATTTGTACTGTGAAGTAAAGCAGCAGATGTGAAACATTTGGGTTCAACTAATTTAAGAGTTTCATTTCGTCTCGTATTATGAGCATGTGGCTGATGCAATATGTAGCTAGTCAGCGATGTATGCAACGGTGGAGGAAAGGAACTGGCCACACTACCCCATTATCTCCTGGCTTAGTTGCCTCATAAGTGATGTCTTATTGGTGTCACTCATGAGGTTAAAAGTTGTCTTCGGGCAGTTGGTTAAACAACCCCACTAAACTTCTTTATTAGGAACTCAAGTTGGAGTAGATATACAAATATGCCTATACATTACTAAGAAAGAGAGAAATTTCAACACATAGCCTATTGGCATAATTACGAGAAGGAACATATTATTATTATTATTATTATTATTATTATTATTATTATTATTATTATTATTATTATTGTATCTCCAATGGAGGGGGGGTAGCCCTATTTTACGTATGTATGCTAGGGCTGTAGTTTTGCACAAAAAAATAGGCCTAAGCATAAAAACAAATTGAAAAGAAAAATAAATTAGCTTACATAATGTAAACAAAACATAAACAATCCGTAATTTAGACATTGCGATTGCAAATCAAACATCAGGCATGAATTTGAGACATACAGAAAACAGTTACTTACTTACTGGCTTTTAAGGAACCCGGAGGTTCATTGCCGCCCTCACATAAGCCCGCCATTGGTCCCTATCCTGAGCAAGATTAATCCAGTCTCTATCCAGTGACAGAAAACAGTTACAACACATAAACATAACATTTCTTATAGCCGTTCTCTATAACACAATTATGCAACTTTTCGTAACATACATAATAAATTAATACACAATAGTCACACAAACACAATCAAGCATCCCATAACTATGACTCACATACAGAACAAATCAAGCATCCTCTACAACACATACACTTCAACATAATAGCCATACTTTTAAGTTACAAATTTGGCTCCAAAAAGAATAAATAGGACACTGTTACTAACTACAAGGTCTTAAACACATCTCTAATAAATCTGTGAAATTCCTTTAAGCAACATTGCTTCAGCAGAACTTTTGTTATTGGTGGTGAGGAAGTTGTACCGCACATGCTAAGATGGGTTTCTAGCCGGTATCTCTTGCGTTCTTGTAGCGGGCACTCGAATAACAGGTGGTCGACTGTTTGTGTGGGGTGTTCACAGGGACATGGGTTGGGTTGTCAATTTTGAAGCGTTCAAAATATGAATTAAATTTTCCGTGTCCAGTCATGATTTGCGTGGATATGTATGATGGTTCATAATTCTTTGCGGTTAGTCTATCTTTAACTGTGGGAAAATATAGTGATTTAGTGATATGGCCATTTGTACTATTTAACCGCATTGCATTCCAGTCATTTAACATGTCCACCTTCATTTGCATTTTTGCATAAGAGAGGGGTTGTTTAGAGTGTGTGTGTTCTGTTTCCGAATTCGCAGAACATATTATTTCATTTGACAGAGTCGCAGAGTTTAACTGCGGCTGGCATGAAAGATCCCCCATCTACCGTTTCTACCGATTTCAGAACTGTTTCATTGCGCCTGTTTTGCACGCAAGTTGCCTCCTCTATCAACAAGTGATAAGACAGCCGTCAGTCCTGCGGGCCTTTGTGAATCCAGTTGAGCACAAAGGCATTGTACGTGTTTTAATGTAACTCTCTTCAATATGGGGCTGTCAGGTCCTTGAGCAGGAGAGAAACTGTTCTGGCTTCACATAGAAAACATGGGAATTATCTTCCACATCAGAACAGTGCTGCCAACCACAACAAATTGCAACCAGCGCAAGGTCTTCGTCAGAGTATGAGGGGAGTCCCATTCGTGACGCCAATGCATTTTGGTTTTCGGATCAGTTGTTGTTGCAGTGTGTACAATTTCAATTCGTAATGAAATGAATGGTGACAATTTTTAATCATGATCCATAATCATGACAGACGTGAAACCTGAGTTTTTTTATCAATTTCAGCAAAGTATAACAAACAAAATGGTTGTAATCTATGCATGTGTGACGAATTAGTACCTCACTTCTTTGACTTAATAAATTTAATTATCGTGTATATCTAAATAATTGTAACAAGTGACTTTTAAGAAAAAAAAATCTGATGAGGCTAGTTAAGAAAAAATATGCTGACAAGTTCGTGGTCGGAAGAAAAAATGCTGATGAGATATGTTAGGAAAAAGAGGCTGTTAAAGGGAGATGGGAAAACCATGCTGAAGAATCATTTTCTGAAAAATATTACTGATCAGATACAGTAGGAGGAACAGGTTGGTTAAGAAGTTATTAAAATTATGTGATAATGTTAAAGTAATGATAAAGTAGGTATCATAGGAATACGTGAGATAAAAACATCTTCTTTTGTTTTACCAGTTAATATTGTCACTTATATTACCTTTTTTCTCACACCAATTCTTGTTCCATTGCAAAATTTTGGCGTGTCAATATTTCGCAATAGTTCCGGTACTATTGGTAGGCTATTAAATTACGTGGTTTCAAAGAATTCTAGAATTCAGTTGGATAAAATACAGCCTGCTCACTATCTACAACTGTATCGAGAAACTCATACTACGGTCCTGAACTGCGGAAAGATGCATATTGTTTCAATTGTCTAAATTTTGGCCTTCATGACGTATCAACAATGCTTTCGTGTTACAATTTCCACGGCCTCGTGAAAGTCGATGTTGAATACAACAGACAATAATAAAGAACAATTTACTGTAGAAGATTGCATTTAATATTATACATGAATGTTTGATCGTATATAATTTTATTTTTATCTTTTAATTAATTTAACGTCCATTTGTCCGATTTTAATGTAGCCTATGTTTTTTCTCCTGGTTATGAAGGTTAAATGTGCAAACTTTGGCAAATATTGGTCAAAGCGTGTAGATTTGTACATACATACATACATACATACATACATACATACATATATACATACATACATACATACACACACATACATACATAGCTACATTGACTTTTATATATTATATTATAATATATTATATTATTTAAAATGTGTTGATAACGGATGTACTCCGATAAGTAGGTTTGTAATTTGTAGTGGGAGCTCTTGAATCTCAGGAGGAACAAATTTTACAACAGCGCAACATAATCTGCTTTGCTTATTATCCCATTATTTTGAATTGCATTTATTGGATAGTTTAGTCATTTTATGTATTTTAACACGATTCAAATGAGCATAGTTAAAATTTGTTTTATAAAATAATGGAACGCTAAGCTAACGTACTATTACTGCATACTAAATCAATACACTCTCGTTGTTCGTTAATTCTCTGAGATGTACGTGGTACATAAACATTATTTTAAGAAATACAGGAAACCAATATACAGAATAGCCTATCAAGTTTTCTGTACATAAGAAGCTATTTTAATCTTGCCTGTCCTTGTTCACTCAGAAGTTACTGTAATAACATTATAGCATTATGTCCACCTAGAGAAACTACACTTTCCAATTGTGAAATAATACTTACTTACTTACTGGCTTTTAAGGAACCCGGAGGTTCATTGCCGCCCTCACATAAGCCCGCCATTGGTCCCTATCCTGAGCAACATTAATCCAGTCCCTACCATCATGTCCCACCTCCATCAAATCCATTTTAATATTATCTTCCCATCTACGTCTCGGCCTCCCTAAAGGTCTTTTCCCCTCTGGCCTCCCAACTAACACTCTACATGCATTTCTGGATTCGCCCATACGTGCTACATGCCCTGCCCATCTCAAACGTCTGGATTTAATGTTCCTAATTATGTCAGGTGAAGAATACAATGCGTGCAGCTCTGCGTTGTGTAACTTTCTCCATTCTCCTGTAACTTCATCCCTTTTAGCCTCAAATATTTTCCTAAGAACCTTATTCTCAAACACCCTCAATCTCTGTTCCTCTCTCAGAGTGAGAGTCCAAGTTTCACAACCATACAGAACAACCGGTAATATAACTGTTTTATAAATTCTAACTTTCAGATTTTTTGACAACAGACTAGATGACAAAAGCTTCTCAACCGAATAATAACAGGCATTTCCCATATTTATTCTGCGTTTGATTTAATGGTGAAATAATAATAAAAAATTATAGACATCGTTTAATTAGCTTCAGAGATTACTTCATACAAACACAGAACCATTCTCTGTATGTTAATGGCTTCCGTTTGTTGTCGTCCAAGACCCCTTATAGACGAAGTCATTTGTTTTTTATTTCAATACACCGTCTTAGATGGCGTTATTTTAATTTTAAAACTCATTTATCTCATTAAATATCAGTCCTATCAAAATTTTGCATAGAATAAAACTTTTCGGAAATCATTTTAAAGAAACTTTTGTTATGTAACATTTTTCATGAAAATCAATAATAAGCGAGATATTTCGATTTATTTAATTCAGGCCCCTTATAACCCCCTTTAAAATAACGTATTTTGAATGACATATAGCCTAAAATCTAAGTTATAACGAACTTAATTTATATTCCAATGTTTATATAAATCGGTTCAGCCATTATCGCGTGAAAAGGTAACAAACATCAAGACAGACAGACATACAAAAATGTCAAAAAAGCGATTTTTGATTTCAGGATGATTAATATTATACATGTTGACACCAATTATTTTTGTAAAAGCGAAAATTACCAGACAAATTTCAGTTACAGATTTATTAGTAGAGATTATAAAATGCAGTAGGTTTTATTATGCGATTTAATAAAAAATATGCACTAAATTACTCGTATAAATATGCAAGATGAAGTTCTGAATATGTTTTATTAAACGTCAAATCTTAAAAGCTTACTTTATGCATAAAAAGAAGTTCAGAACATGCAAATATGCATGAAAATAGTTATTTCTGAGACAAGTTTTCTTTTTGGTACGAGTATAAAGTTTGTGCAACAAGCCGAAGCTATGTCATGGCCGTCTGTACTCAGAACCATTAAGAATAAGTATCCATGGAATGGCAGCCTGTTTTATTTATGTTCACGATTTCATGGCCACCTAAACCGGCCTTATAATCTACAAAACGGTTAGAAACAGTTGAATCATCAATCTTGCTACAATGAGTAGTACATGTAACCAGAATAATAAGGGATAAAATGTAGATATGAATGTTAAATTTGTTACTTCTTTGTGTTTCGTGTAATATTTAAGTAAATAATGAAAGGTCGGGGTAATGCATGGACTTCTTACTGAATGAAGTTTGTACATTGAATATTGCATTTTCTTTGACACTGCGTAAAATGAATAGCAGTGCGTAAAGTAATTACTTTTTTACGCACTAGTGTTTTAAGGGCTCACTTTAGGCACTGATAACATTGGGCTAATAGTAATATGCGTTACAAGAGCGGTATGTTGATGTTTTCATGTTCGAGGAAAAGTTTGAAAAAGCGAAACGTAGTTGAGCTTTTTAATTTCCGAGAATTGAAAGAAAACATACCGCTCGTGTATCGTACATTATTTTGTGCGAAGATCGTTTATTACATACCTCAAAGAGGAATTTCTAATTAGTTGCATCTTGGTTTCTGTTCAATGACGGAAAATTTGCAAAACAAAAATATCTATCTTCAACATTGTTGCTTTAAAATGTTTTCTGTGTTTACTATACTCCAGCAGGCCGTGATATACGTCTGTCTTTTTTTCCCCCAGTCTATGATGAGTCTGGAATCTTCTTGATTTTTTCATGGCTTCCTTAATATTACTTGCATCACGAATGCAGTAACTTTAGTGGAGTTGTAGAGTTTACTTAATTTTTGAAAATATTTAAAAACAATAATTAACAGTGCAATTTAGGTGAAATTGCAGTGGTAAGTTTCAATTTATAATTATTACTATATTGAACGTCTCCAAAAATAATATGTTAAAAGCCTAAAACAGTAAAATCAATATGTCACTTAAGCGGTAAGAAGAGGGAAATTGTTGTGTGTGTTAGGTTGGGAATACTGAATGTGGAATTTTAGACTTTCCGCGGATTGGTTTTGTGCGGAAACCAAGCAAATACGCACGATCTCGCACAAAACAACTTTACGCACTATCGTAGAAAAATCTATATATATATATATATATATATATATATATATATATATATAATTTGAACTGGTAATGGAAATTACGGGAAAACGGCTGAACGGATTTTAATAAATGACCCCTCATTTTGAAGCTTGGAACCCAAAGTTGTTCAGAAAAATAGTAATTTTTAGTGAAATGTCAATTTTCCTACATCATTTTCCTATTTTCCAAAATCCATCTGTGTTCAGTTTTGAGAAATAGGTAATGGCCCATTGAGAATAAAACAAAACAAAACACAAACACACTACAATAAACAATATCACACGAAGGCTATGACCTGCAGGATTGCTAACCAAGACTTACTAAAAAGAAGATTCTCTGGTGTGTAATTTTCTGAGTACAGCTGTCTGTGTATTGGATATTAAAAACTACAAAACTTAAGAATGTTTGATGACATTATTGCCATTAAAAATGAAATATTATTATAGTGAATGCCATGATGTATTTGTCACCATTTATACAGATTAATGCTTTATTGATGATATGAAAGTGAAACCTTTTGGGGTTATGTAAATAGGCGTAGAGAATATCTGAAGTTAGACTTTCATTTCTATAATATTTACTGAGTGACGGCTATATAGTAGTCTATATAAAACTTACGTAAGATAACAATATTGTTATTAAAGTGAAATATTTTTATAGTTATTAATCAAGTGGTATGGGTCTTTTCCATATATTTAATGGCGCTGTGGCATAAATATTTAAAGCTGAAAGTTAGAATTTATAAAACAGTTATGCACCGGTTGTTCTTTATGATTGTGAAACTTGGATTTTCACTTTGAGAGAGCAACAGAGATTAAGGGTGTTCGAAAATAAGATGCTTAGGAAAATATTTGGGGCTAAGAGGGATGAAGTTACAGGAGAATGGAGAAAGTTACACAACACAGAACTACACGTATTGTATTCTTCACCTAACATAATTAGGAACATTAAATCCAGACATTTGAAATGGCAGCGCATGTAGCACGTATGGGTTAATCTAGAAATGGTATGATATGGTATATTATTTCTACAACTCATATTTGGTAATGGGTCGCCACCACATCTCTGTATTCGTGCTCCCCATTACCTTCTAATTACAATAAACTTTCATTGACGTGTGCAGTCATCTTGTTTTACCTTTGTTACCTCTATTACTATAATACATACTCTCAATTTGCTTTCTAACCTCTCCCCCTAAAATTTTCTCTTCTTTCTAATGAGCACCTCACCACTTTTATTGTTACTGTATATTTGAAGTACTTACTAACGTCTAAAATTTCCCTAACTTTGAACTAACTTTTACTAACACTATTTAATCATACTCATTCACTTTCCTCTCTAACTTACAATCAGTTCTACCTCCCCTCACTTCTGTCAACACTCTTATCCCCTATTTCTCCATTAGACACTGAATCACATGTTTATTTTGTTTAATTGTTCCCTTTCACGCCGATAAATTTTCCGTTTTGCACTATTTTTGTAAGTCACTCAACCTTCAATTGTAAACTTACATTGCAATACTTGCTTCTTCCTATCATTTCAATTTCTCTGATTCTACGCTAACTTAGTCGACACTCCAATATTAATAACATTTCACTACCAATTACTATTAACAAACACTTCTAATTTTCTCTAGTCACTTCCTTTATCAACTCTTGTTTCTCTGGACACTAATTCAGTTATTCGTTCATACATTCTCTCTCCGATTATTTTTATAGTTACTCTTACTCCTTGAACACTCTCTTAATTGTTTCTATGTCTTTTGTCACACTTTTATCACTCCACCCCACTTAAGCACCAAATCTAGAAATGGTATAGAGTGTTAATTGGAAGACCTGAAGGAAAAAGACCTTGAGGGAGGCAGACGTAGATGGGAGGATAATATTAAAATCGGTTTGAGAGAGGTGGGATATGATGGTAGGATAGGGACTTCCAAAATGTCTGGTATTCTTCATTGGAAATAAATTTGAAAAATTTTAATTTGAATTGTAATGAACTTAGTTTGTAGCATTTGCTCCACAAGCCACTAGTGTATACTTAATTTGACTCATTGTCATGAAACGGATATTTACAAAGTTTGAGAAATGTAGCAAGCTTATATAAAATCTTGCATTTGCATGAAAACCGTGTTTAGTTATCAGAAATGCCAGTGCACTGTGTGGCATTTTCTAGTATTAGCTTTCACCACTCTCATCAATATTTCTAGAGACCTATACGGCGTGCCAAAGTTATGGGATGCTGTGCAGAGAACTTAGGATCAAGCTATCACTGCTTCTGATACCGTGACGCATGCGCAGCGTCAGTTCTGAATCGTGGGACCCTGGGGACGGCTGGCTGGCACTGCAGAGGTCGCGTGGCCGATTCCCCGTGTTTGCCAACATGTCAGCCGCTCCTCAAGAAGTCGCTGAGTGGAAGAGAGAGCACCCCTCATATTAGTCTCTGATTGCACCACCAGATGGTGCATTACACTCGACGTGAGCACAAAGGCAGCGACCGACCACTTGCGTGATAAGTCAGGCGCGTTCGATTCGTATTTGGATTAATAATAATGCTTTTAAAATACACACCGCGACCAGGGGGGGCGCGTGCGATCCAAATACCGCAGCAACTCCACTTCCTGTCTCTAGATTAAGTGTGCGAGCTTAGGAAGTTAATCAGCCTCGCGCTCTCAACTTCAGCTCTGCTTAGATTGTCCGACTCTTCCGGATTATTGAAGCTCTGCCCTCTTCACTCAACGGTAATATATCCATCAACTTCTTCCCTCCATGCTTCCAGTCGCCGCATAATGAAGCCAGTTTCCTACAGTCGCTGCTATATTTTTATACTAGCCGTACCCGTGCGCTCCGCTGCACCCATTAGAAATAAATATAAAGTAATTACATAATTAAAATAGGACATTTGATCCAGGGAACATTCGTGTTTGATAGAGGGATAAATCGTTTAATATTTTACTTAATTTAAATTGTATTAAACAATTAAAATGTGATCATTTTGATCCAGAGACACTCATTTGGTGCAATGACAATTCCTTCAACATGTTTCTTAATTGTTATTACATGCAACCATAGTTTAATGAAGATTGACATCATTTAAATTTAATGTGTATACTTTATTTTACTTGCTATAGGTTTCCATTGAATTATGGTAATAACTTAATTTTAACCCTTGTTTTCTACGTATTCAGTAAATGACGCTTGGCCCACTATGGTTCTGAACCCTTCAAATAACTTAAATTATATTATATAATGTTACATATTATATTATATTATATTATATTATATTATATTATATTATATTATATTATATTATATTATATTATATTATATCAGAAGTTACTGTAATAACATTATAGCATTATGTCCATCTAGAGAAACTACACTTTCCAATGGTGAAATAATAATTAATTATACAAATCGGTTAATTTAGCTTCCAATATTACTTCATACAAACACAGAAACATTCTCTGTAGCCTATCTTTCATAGCTTTCGATTGTTGCTGTCCAAGGCCCGTTATAGACGAAGTCATTTGTTTTTTAATTCATTACACGGCCTTAGATGGCAGTTATTTTAATTTTAAAACTCATTTATCTCATTAAATATCAGTCCTATAAATATTTTTCAAGAAATAAAACTTATCGCAAATTATTTTTAAAGAAACTTTCGTTATGTAACATTTTTCACAAAAATCAATAATAAGCGAGATATTTCGATTTATTTAATTCAAGCCCCCTTATAACCCCCCTTTTAAATAATATATTTTGAATGCCATATAGCCTATAATCTAAGTTACAACGAACTTAATTTATATTCCAATTTTCATCGAAATCCGTTCAGCCATTATTGCGTGAAAAGGTAACAAACATACAGACAGACAGACATACAAACAAAAATTTCAAAAAAGCCATTATCGGTTTCAGGGTGGTTAATTATATATGTTAGAACCAATTATTTTTGGAAAATCGAAAATTACCAGAAAAATTTCGGCTACCGGTACAGATTTATTATTGGTATAGATTCATTAATTCATAGTTTTCTGCCCAAGGGCAGGTCTTCCACTGCAAACCCAGCATTCTCCAATCTTTCCTATCTTCAGCCTTACTCTTAGTCTCCTCATATGATCCTCTTCTTCTTCTTCTTCTTCTTCTTCATCTTCTTAAGGTACTACAACTTCAAATTGAATGTATTGGTCTTTTCAACAATTTTTTTGTCCAAGAACTTCTATTCTTCATATGATCCATATATCTTAATGTTGTCTATCATCTGACATCTTCTTCTGTCCCGAACTCTTCTCCTGTTCACCATTCCTTCCAGTGCATCCTTCAGTAGGCAGTTTCTTCTCAGCCAGTGACCCAGCCAATTCCTTTTCCTCTTCCTCCTCAGTTTCAGCATCATTCTTTCTTCATCACTCTTTCCAACGTAGCTTCGTTTTTATTCTGTATTGTATTGTATTGTATTTATTAACATTCCATGGTATTCATACATTGCTTTATAGCTAGAATATGGAACAAGTCAAAAAACTTAATACTATTATAAAATCTTAATTTATAGTCACAGTCTAGATAAAATATATACAGAAGAGATTTACAATATAGTCTACTAGTACAACACAAAGTTTTAGTATCAATTTCATGAAGTGTTATTGAATGTCATGAATTCACCTACAGAATAGAAGGCGTGAGAAATTAGGTACTTCTTTAATTTGGCCCTAAATAATCTTATGTTTTGAGTTGCATTTTTATATCGATAGGAGGCTATTAAAAATTTTTACTGCCATATAACGCACTCCTTTTTGATAGCACGATAGACTTGCCGATGGAGTATGAAAGTCATTTTTTTGACGTGTATTTATGCTATGAACTGTTGAATTAGTTACAAAGTTTTCACGATTACATACGAGGAAGATTATTAATGAAAAAATATGACAAGCCATGGGCATTATTTGTAGTTTTTAAAATAATCCTACACGATTCCCTAGATTTGGCACCTACTATTATTCTAATTACTCTTTTTGTAATAGATATATACTGTTACTATCTGTGTACTTTCCCCAGAATATTATTCCAAAACTCATTACCGAGTGGAAGTATGCAAAGTATATTGTTTTTAAGGTATTGATATTTACTATCTTTTGCATAGATCTAATAGCAAAACAAGCTGAATTTAGTTCGGGGTAATTTCTTTAATGTGATTTTTCCCATTTAACACATTATCGATTTTTAAGCCAAGAAATTTGGTTGTTGTTGTTTCTAATAGGGATCTATTGTTAATTATTGCGCTAGAAATTTGCGACGTTGAATTTGGACAGGATTTAAATTGAATTATGTTAGTTTTGTTACAATTTAATACCAATTCATTGACTGAGAACCAGTCACATATTTTGAAGAGAATTTCCTCTATTGAAGATTGGAATGTGTTGGCGTTATTGGCTGTAATTACTATACTTGTGTCATCTGCAAATAATATGGGGTGACCTACATCTTTTATTATGGGGGCAAGATCATTTATGAACACTAGAAAAAGTAGGGGACCTGTCTGTCCATTTCACACGCTCCATCCTTCTCCATATCCACATTTGAAATGCTTCCATTCGCTTCTCTTCACTTCTTCGTAATGTTCATGTTTTTGCCTCCCATACAATGCCACACTCCACACAAAGCACTTCACTAGTCCCTTCCTTAGTCCTTTTTCCAGATATTCGCAGAAGGTGCTGGTTTTCCTATTAAAAGCTTCCTTTGCCATTGCTATCCTCCTTTTGACTTCCTGGCAGCAGCTCATGTTACTGCTTATAATACACCCCAAGTATTTGAAGCTGTCCACTTGCTCATTTAGCATTCACTCGTTTACCTTCTTTATTTTTATTCCGATAACCATGGTCTTCGACTTGTTTGCATTTTTCTTCATCTTCTTTTCTACATATGTGTTGCATTTATTTATAACAAATGTAAGCAATGCTGACAAATAATTATATAATACACTAGCCGTACCCGTGCGCTCCGCTGCAACCGTTAGAAATAAATATAAAGTAATTACATAATTAAAATAGGACATTTGATCCAGGGAACATTCGTGTTTGATAGAAGGATAAATCGTTTAATATGTTACTTAATTTAAATTGTATTTAAAATATTAAAATGCGATCATTTTGATCCCGAGACCACTCATTTGGCGCAATGACAATTCCTTTAACATGTTTCTTAATTGTTATTACCAATTATTTTTGGAAAAGCGAAAATTAACAGAAACATTTTGGCTACAGATTTATTATTATGTTTATATTATATTATATTATGAAAAAGTGTGTTGATAACGGATGTACTCGAATTAGAAAGTTTTTAATTTGTTGTGGGAGCTCTTGAATCTCAGGAGGAACAACTTTTACAACAGCGCAACATAATCTGCTTGGCTCATTACCCAATTATTTTGCATTGCATTTATTGCATATGTACTTTATGTATTTTAACACGATTCAATTGAGCATAGTTAAAATTTGAATTATAAAATAATGGATTGCTAAGCTAACGTACTATTACTGCATACTAAATCAATACACTCTCGTTGTTCGTTAATTCTCTGAGATAAAAATGAATATGTTCATAAACATTATTATAAGAAATACAGGAAATGAATATACAGAATAACCTATCAAGTTTTCTGTCCATAAGAAGCTATTTTAATCTTACCTGTCCTCAATTCACTCACAAGTTACTGTAATAACATTATAGCATTATGTCCATCCAGAGAAACTACACTTTCCAATGGTGAAATAATAATTAATTATACAAATCGGTTAATTTAGCTTCCGATATTATTTCATACAAACACAGAAACATTGTCTGCCGGCTATGTTTCATAGCTTTCGATTGTTGTGTCCAAGGCCCCTTATAGACGAAGTCATTTGTTTTTATTTCAATACACCGCCTTAGATGGCAGTTATTTTAATTTTAAAACTCATTTATCTCATTAAATATCAGTCCTATCAAAATTTTTCAGAGAATAAACCTTATCAGAAATAATTTTTAAAGAAACTTTTGTTATGTAACATTTTTCACAAAAATCAATAATAAGCGAGATATTTCGATTTATTTAATTCAGGCCCCTTATAACCTCCCTTTTAAATAACGTATTTTGAATGCCATATAGCCTAAAATCTAAATTACAACGAACTTAATTTATATTCCAATTTTCATTGAAATCGGTTCAGCCATTATCGCGTGAAAAGGTAACAAACATCCAGACAGACAGACAGACAGACATACAAACAAAAATTTCAAAAAAGCGATTTTCGGTTGCAGGGTGGTTAATTATATATGTTAGGACCAATTATTTTTGGAAAATCGAAAATTACCAGAAAAATTTCGGCTACAGATTTATTATTGGTATAGATTATAAATATATTACTATTAAATAAGGTAGTTAATAACTTAATATAATTTCATTCACCGGTATAGCTTTCGCCTCCTGCAATATCAAGTTCCTGGGTAAACATTTGACAATACTTACTTACTTACTTACTTACTTACTTACTTACTTACTTACTTACTTACTTACTTACTGGCTTTTAAGGAACCCGTAGGTTCATTGCCGCCCTCACATAAGCCCGCCATTGGTCCCTATCCTGAGCAAGATTAATCCAGTCTCTATCATCATATCCCACCTCCCTCAAATCCATTTTAATATTATCTTCCCATCTACGTCTCGGCCTCCCCAAAGGTCTTTTTCCCTCTGGCCTCCCAACTAACACTCTATATGCATTTCTGGATTCTCCCATACGTGCTACATGCCCTGCCCATCTCAAACGTCTGGATTTAATGTTCCTAATTATGTCAGGTGAAGAATACAATGCGGGCAGTTCTGTGTTGTGTAACTTTCTCCATTCTCCTGTAACTTCATCCCTCTTAGCCCCAAGTATTTTCCTAAGAACCTTATTCTTAAACACCCTTAATCTCTGTTCCTCTTTCAAACTGAGAGTCCAAGTTTAGCAACCATACAGAACAATTGGTAATATAACTTTTATAAATTCTAGCTTTCAGATTTTTGACAGCAGACTGGATGATAGAAGTCTGTGGTCGTGCCAAAGAATCAGTCGCATTCGGAGGCTTATTTGGAGATTTCGTAATAATAATAATAATAATAATAATAATAATAATAATAATAATAATAATAATAATAATAATATTAACATTACATAATGACTTCTCTATACGTTTTCTAGCAGGTATATCGTCTAAGTGTAAATAAAGTTTAAAAGCCATTTACAAAGCTTGAAACCCCTAGAATTTGATGACAGGAGTTCCGCGGAACACATTTTAAGAAAAGCTGATGTCATGGGGATCGCAGTTGCATATTATAACATTCCTGTATGTCGCAAAAATTAATAAAGTGTGGCTTCTTTTGAAGTGAATGTCACACAAACAGGAAACTGTGTGGTAACTAAAATTGAGAAAATCCTTAGTTACGGGTCTGAAAAATAGAAATCGGGTATGACCGGAAAATCCGGGGCATATGGCAGGCTTACTTTGGCGTTCTGTGCAGTTACACACGTTCTCCGCCCGCGCCCTCGGCAAATTGGTGGGCGTCGCTATGGAGCGCAGATTACAGACTGCGCCACTCACTACGACGTAATAATTTACTGATACTGATCTACACGCTGAACACAGGACTCCTGCACACATCCTCCTCAGTAGCTCCGTTGAGACACTTCGAGACGTGAATGATATTAAGCCTACCGTTTACAGACTTACGGCCACATGTAACAAACCTGGGATATCCAGAGCAGCTGCTGGTCTCAAGCAAGAAAGAAAAACGTAGAAAAAAAATTCATGATATGGAGTTCAACGTCAGTTTCATTTTTATTTCAAATATAGAACAATTAATTATTATATTCCATGTACATCATTCCCTGATAAATTGACTCGTAGATACTGAATATGAACAAAATCCGTCCAATAGTTTAGTAGAAATCGCTGTACACAGACAGACTAGTACTAAAATTATTATATTTCATGTACATCATTCCCTGATAAATTGACTCGTAGATACTGAATATGAACAAAATCCGTCCAATAGTTTAGTAGAAATCGCTGTACACAGACAGACTAGTACTAAAATTATTATATTTCATGTACATCATTCCCTGATAAATTGACTCGTAGATACTGAATATGAACAAAATCCGTCCAACAACTTAGTAGAAATCGCTGTACACAGACAGACTAGTACTGAAATTATTATATTTCATGTACATCATTCCCTGATAAATTGACTCGTAGATACTGAATATGAACAAAATCCGTCCAATAGTTTAGTAGAAATCGCTGTACACAGACAGACTAGTACTAAAATTATTATATTTCATGTACATCATTCCCTGATAAATTGACTCGTAGATACTGAACAGACAGACTAGTACTAAAATTATTATATTTCATCAATATAAATTGTTAGATACTGAATATGAACAAAATCCGTCCAATAGTTTAGTAGAAATCGCTGTACACAGACAGACTAGTACTAAAATTATTATATTTCATGTACATCATTCCCTGATAAATTGACTCGTAGATACTGAATATGAACAAAATCCGTCCAATAGTTTAGTAGAAATCGCTGTACACAGACAGACTAGTACTAAAATTATTATATTTCATGTACATCATTCCCTGATAAATTGACTCGTAGATACTGAATATGAACAAAATCCGTCCAATACTTTAGTAGAAATCGCTGTACACAGACAGACTAGTACTAAAATTATTATATTTCATGTACATCATTCCCTGATAAATTGACTCGTAGATACTGAATATGAACAAAATCCGTCCAACAACTTAGTAGAAATCGCTGTAGTAGTACTGAAATTATTATATTTCATGTACATCATTCCCTGATAAATTGACTCGTAGATACTGAATATGAACAAAATCCGTCCAATAGTTTAGTAGAAATCGCTGTACACAGACAGGCTTGTACTAAAATTATTATATTTCATGTACATCATTCCCTGATAAATTGACTCGTAGATACTGAATATGAACAAATTCCGTCCAATAGTTTAGTAGAAATCGCTGTACACAGACAGGCTTGTACTAAAATTATTATATTTCATGTACATCATTCCCTGATAAATTGACTCGTAGATACTGAATATGAACAAATTCCGTCCAATAGTTTAATAGAAATCGCTGTACACAGACAGACTAGTACTAAAATTATTATATTTCATGTACATCATTCCCTGATAAATTGACTCGTAGATACTGAATATGAACAAAATCCGTCCAATAGTTTAGTAGAAATCGCTGTACACAGACAGACTAGTACTAAAATTATTATATTTCATGTACATCATTCCCTGATAAATTGACTCGTAGATACTGAATATGAACAAAATCCGTCCAATAGTTTAGTAGAAATCGCTGTACACAGACAGGCTTGTACTAAAATTATTATATTTCATGTACATCATTCCCTGATAAATTGACTCGTAGATACTGAATATGAACAAAATCCGTCCAATAGTTTAGTAGAAATCGCTGTACACAGACAGACCAGTACTAAAATTATTATATTTCATGTACATCATTCCCTGATAAATTGACTCGTAGATACTGAATATGAACAAAATCCGTCCAATAGTTTAGTAGAAATCGCTGTACACACACAGACTAGTACTAAAATTATTATATTTCATGTACATCATTCCCTGATAAATTGACTCGTAGAATATCATGTTAGAATTCACAGTTTTATTTAAAGAAGTTTTCAGCTACAGAGGTGGAGATTTGCACGCAGACCTCCCAGAAGAATTCTGCATTATTTGGCTAGGAGAAAGCAGCTCTACACATAAGTTGGTAAGCCTGTATGTCTGGCAGGAAGAATTTTGATCAAGTGCGGATCATCCACATCCTACCGACAGAATCCGCCCGTTTCTTTTATCAGCCTTTCTTGCCTCTCCATAATGAGAAAGTAACACTCGCAGCGGGCCTGGATGACTAAACTGTTCCTATCCATTGATTCTAAAGCCACCGGAAGTGAAGTTTGAATTGCAGATGTCGTGTGTCCATTGTATTGCCGAAGCCTTTGTCATCATTCAATTATTTAAGTTTTGTGCCGAATCACACAGAACACATCTGCCACAATTAACGCGCTGTGAAATGAGAGAGGAACGTTCGATGGGCAGCTCTCGTAGCACGCAGGTCTTCGCGCTGGTTGACCGTTATTAACTGGTCGAAGCCAACCTCTTTGTGGCCACAGCCTTCTTGACATGCGGTTCCGCTCCACTACCTCGCCCTAATCCCTGCGTTATGTCACCGTTGTTTGCTCAAGGATTAGCGACGGTGTTTGTCTGCAGCGACGACCAGAGACCGCGGGCCACCTGCCCCCTCCGAGATGTCACAGCGCCCACTGTACCGCGGAGGACAAGTAGCTGTCTTTCTATAACGACATCTTCCGCGACTCATCTGTTCAGTATTAATTAATATGATGCACACAGTTCGTTACTAGGGAAGATGTGCATAGCAACGGATTCTTATGCAAGGCCATCTAACAATGCGGAACAAGTTGCTGTCGTTATAACAGCGATTGAACTGTTTAGTATTACTACATTAGGCCCGTAACACACTTGCAGAGTTTTCGCCAGCGAGAAATGTGTTGCGAGAAAATTAAAAAATTGATAACATGGATTCAAATGGACGTCCACACACTGGAAGAGATTCTCGTTCGAGGCAAAAACCTCGCGCGAGTTTCTCGTTGGAATCGGTAGCTCAGCGAATTTTCTTGAAACATTTATCAAAGATGTTTGACATTTATTCTCTTTATGACGATTGAATGTAGAAAAAGATATCACAGGTGGCGATGAATTGTATTGTTTTTATTTGAAAATGAGGAAAGATGGCTGATAATTGCAGTCAGAAACTTATCGAACTTGTACGATGTCACCCGTAGGCCTATTTATATGATACACGGGATGAAAACTATAAAAACACGAAACTTAAAGAAGAAATCTGGAGACAAATATCAGAATATCTGAAAATAAATAGGGCTATATTTTATTTTGATGAGATTTAATAGCATTAATTAAACATTTGAAATAATGTATCTATATGTCTTAATAGTTTACATAATTTTAATCAAAACATAGCAAAGAATCCTCTATCATATCAAGAATAGCAAAACACTGAGGTCCATTCAACCTGAAATAACACCTAAACGTATCATCATTCAAATCTAAACCAGTGTCCAAAACTCGTCCTTATTTTCGTAAGATGCAATGTGATTTCCAGATATTTCTGGCTTTAATTTTAGGCCTACTTTTTCTTTTCATTAACAAAATATGTTCATGTAACTCCATTTCCTCAGCATCTGAATACTCAGATTCAACATAGCGTAAGCCAGTAAGTAAGTAATAATAATAATAATAATAATAATAATAATAATAATAATAATAATAATAATAATAATATTGCTTAGGCTATTAGAAAGTCTCAGGAAACTGTTGAAAACATCACATCCATTCCTTGAATAGAGATTTGACGTATTTTTGCCTGTCGCTTAGCAACAAAGTGCGAGAAATTACTGCCGCGATTCATTTGTTTGGCATTGCTTTACAGTTTAACACGGTAGTAAGTTTCTGAAACGTCGTTTCTCGCTGTGATGTAAGAAGACGCCGATGGCAGGTAGGCTTGGGGCCGTGGGAAGCCATGTTTGTTTGCGCTACTTTGTAACAATGCGTGCTTCTAGCTGTCAGGCCGCTGTTTGCTCAGTGACGTCCCCACTGGCTGCGGGGAGACCTACACCCCTAATTGCAAGGCCAGCTGCAGACTTCGATTTGATTTGTTTAACATCGCTTTTTATAATTCGGGGACTAAGGATATGAACCCGGTGCGGGGGTTTGCTATACGTTACAATTTTATTATTATCGTAGAGAATGAAGTGCGCCAAGTCCCCTGGACAACCCTGCGCGCACAATGGGCCGGGCCCCTTTTATCGAGCCCGTACCAGTAAATAGACTGAATGGAGCGCAAATCGGCGATGAAATATTAGCAAACAGTGGGCCGCTGTTGGGGGGTAATTAATGGGGCGCACTTGAGGGGTCGATATCAGGGCCTGAACCGAGGATATGCCACCACTAGGCCCTGCAGTGCCTTACAATGAAGTATATAACACCCAGACTGCTATTGATTCCACTGACTGTATTTATCACTACAGTAGACTTGGATTTTTTTTGTAGTGGCCGATTAGTGTCAGTTAAACTGTAGCTTTTTTTACAGTCCTATGTGTAGAATATGTTCTGTACAATATTCGTGCTATCCTTTTTTACTTGTCTTTATTTATTCATTTATTTACAGTCACGAAGCGTGCTATATTTACTGGCTAGACAATAGCATTTTACATTATCTTACCATAATTATAAATATTTTATAACTTATAGTGGAGTTACCATTAATAAAGTCTATACTAATGCTGGTGCTACTACTATTATTACTCATAATATAAATATAAATAATAATAATAATAATAATAATAATAATAATAATAATAATAATTACTTGCTTTTAAAGAACCCGGAGGTTCATTGCCGCCCTCACATAAGCCCGCCATCGGTCCCTATCCTGAGCAAGATTAATCCAGTCTCTATCATCATATCCCACCTCCCTCAAATCCATTTTATTTAATATTATCTTCCCACCTACGTCTCGGCCTCCCTAAAGGTCTTTTTCCCTCCGGCCTCCCAACTAACACTCTATATGCATTTCTGAATTCGCCCATACGTGCTATATGCCCAGCCCATCTCAAACGTCTGGATTTAATGTTCCTAATTATGTCAGGTGAACACAATGCGTGCAGTTCTGTGTTGTGTAACTTTCTCCATTCTCCTGTAACTTCATCCCTTTTAGCCCCAAATATTTTCCTAAGCATCTTATTCTCAAACACCCTTAACCTATGTTCCTCTCTCAAAGTGAGAGTCCAAATTTCACAACCATAAAGAACAACCGGTAATATAACTGTTTTATAAATTGTAACTTTCAGATTTTTTGACAGCAGACCGGATGATAAAAGCTTCTGAACCGAATAATAACAGGCATTTCCCATATTTATTCTGTGTTTAATTTCCTCCCGAGTATCATTTATATTTGTTACTGTTGCTCCCAGGTATTTGAATTTGTCCACCTCTTCAAAGGATAATTTCCAATTTTTATATTTCCATTTCGTACAATATTCTCGTCACGAGACATAATCATATACTTTGTCTTTTCGGGATTTACTTCCAAACCTATCTCTTTACTTGCTACCGCATTTTCCCTAATCGTTTCACGTCATCCGCATAGACAATAACCTGATGTAACCTGTTCAATTCCAAACCCTCTGTGTTATCCTGGACTTTCCTAATGGCATATTCTAGAGCAAAGTTAAAAAGTAAAGGTGATAGTGCATCTTCTTGCTTTAGCCCGCAGTGAATTGGAAACGCATCTGACAGAAACTGACCTATATGAACTCTGCTGTATGTTTCACTGAGACACACTTTAATTAAACGAACTAGTTTCTTGGGAATACCAAATTCAATAAGAATATCATATAAAACTTCTCTCTTAACCGAGTCATATGCATTTTTGAAATCTATGAATAACTGATGTACTGTACCCTTATACTCCCATTTTTTCTCCATTACCTGTCGAATACAAAATATGTGATCAATAGTCGATCTATTACGCCTAAACCCACACTGATGATCCGCAATAATTTCATATACATATGGAGTTAATCTTCTCAAAAGAATATTGGACAAAATTTTGTACGACGTCAACAAAAGTGATATTCCTCGAAAGTTACCACAGTTAGTCTCGTCCCCCTTCTTAAAAATAGGTACAACTATGGACTCCTTCCATTGTTCTGGTACAATTTCCTTTTCCCAAATAGCAAGTACAAGCTTATAAATTTCGCTAGATAATCCGCTTCCACCCTCTTGTATTAATTCTGCTGGAATTTGATCGATACCTGGAGACTTATAATTTATAAGTAGTAGTAGTAGTAGTAGTAGTAGTAGTCGTGGTGGTGGTGGTGGTGGTGGTGGTGGTAGTGGTAGTGGTAGTGGTAGTAGTAGTAGTAGTAGTAGTAAAGGTAAAGGTAAAGGTAAAGGTAAAGGTAAAGGTATCCCCGTAACATGCCATGAAGGCACTTGGGGGCATGGAGGTAGAGCCCCATGCTTTCCATGACCTCGGCACTACGGTGTGGTCGGCACCACGCTCTGACCGCCTTTTACCCCGGAAAGACCCGGTACTCAATTTTATAGGAGGCTGAGTGAACCTCGGGGCCGTTCTGAAAGTTTGGCAACGAGAAAAAATCCTGTCACCACCTGGGATCGAACCCCGGACCTTCCAGTCCGTAGCCAGCTGCTCTACCAACTGAGCCACCCGGCCGCCAATAATAATAATAATAATATTATTAATAATAATAATAATAATAATAATAATAATAATAATAAGTAGAAGAAGAAGAAGAAATTAAGCTGAACGGATGGACAGACAGCAGTGGTTGCAATGATTTTTTGGACGATCGTGTTTTTTTTTTACTTACCATTAGCGTTGCAATGGCACGGAACACGATTCCCTGTAATTGTAGAAACAAAGAAAAAACAATGCTGTTATGAAATTTCCCTGCGCGTCGAGCGGGAAGTAAACTCATACACAATATGCTCCTTCATACCTTACTTTCGATTTCTCGGGTATTAGTGTAGCACAACCTACTTTCCACGCCTATTCTATATTACTACATTCCATTGCATCAGCACAATCGTTTTCTGCAATCATTTCTGCCGTAAATTCTACGATTAATATCAAAACTGGCAGAAAATTACAACTTATGCAGAAAGACAAAACACAATAATGAAATTATATGTACATAAAACAGTTCTATAATAGCAACACAATCCAAAGCCCCGTTGAAATATCAATCCAAAACAAAGAAAAACTATCTTTACCTAAAATCTATATAGCATTAAAAACTTATTAATTAACTAGCCATACCCTTGCGCTTTGCCGCACTTGCTAGCAAAATAAATAGACTTAAATCTAAATAAAGTTTTGCAATTAGTGAAAAATAGCTTAAATATATTGCTTAAATCCAATAATTTCATTATAGCCCGTGTAAGCTTGTTAAAGTATATGAAAATGATTTTTATATTTAAATATGACTTTACTATTTTTGACATTGTTTCATTATGTATTTCACCTCTAGTAGTGTGGAAGAGAAGGCCTCATGGACGTAACTCTACCAGAATAAATAAATAAATAAATAAATAAATAAATAAATAAATAAATAAATAAATAAATAAATAAATAAATAAGTAAATAAATAAATAAGTAAATAAGTAAATAAATAAATGAATAAATAAACTAATTAATTAAAATATATATTAATTAATTACAATATCAATAAATAACTTAATAAATAAACAAAGAAACAAAGAGACAAACAAACAAACAAATAAAAATATTAATTAATTAATTGAAATATAAATAAATAAATTAATTGAAATGTAATAAATAAATAAATTAATTACAATATAAATAAATAAGTTAATTATAAGAAAAATAAATAAGTTACTTAAAGGTTAAATAAATAAATGAATTAAAAGATAAATAAATAAGTAATTAACTTAATTAATTAAAACTAACTTAATTAATTAAAATTAATTAACTAATTAAAATTAATCAATTAATTAATTAAAATAGACAAATAAATTAAAAATAAATCAATTAATTAAGTAAAAAAAAGTAAATACATTAATTAGAAAATTAATAATTTAATTATTTAAAAATAAATAAATATATATAAATATATTTAAAAATAGATAAGTAAATAAAAAATAAATAAAAGATAAATAAAATGAATTAAAAAGTTAAATGAATGAATTAATTAAAAATAAATAAATAAATAAATAAAAAGAATTAAAAAGATAAAAGAATTAATTAATTAAAAATAAATAAATAAATAAATTAATTAAAAATAAGTAAATTAATTAATTAGAAATAAATAAATAAAATAATTTAAAAATAAATAAATTAATTGAAAAATAAATCCATAAGATAATTAAAAATAAATAAGTAAATTAATTAAAAAGTAAATAAATTAATTAAGAAACTAAAAAATATAAATTAAAAAATGAAAAATGAAAAATAAATTAATGAATTAATTTTAAAAAATTAATCACTTAATTAAAAAGAAATTCATGAATGAATTAAAAGATAAATGAAAGAATTAATTAAAATAAATAAATTAATTAATTAAATAATGAAAAATAAGTAAATTAATTAATTAGAAATAAATAAATAAATAAAATAATTAAAGATAAATAAATGAATTAAAAAATAAATACATAAGATAATTAAAAATAAGTTAGTTAAAAAGTAAATAAATAAATTAAAAAATAAATACATAAGATAATAAAAATAAATAAGTAAATTAATTAAAAAGTAAATAAATTAATTGAAAAATTAAAAAATGAAAAATGAAAAAATAAATTAATGAAATAATTTTAAAAAATTAATCACTTAATTAAAAAGAAATTAATGAATGAATTAAAAATAAATTAATTAATAAACTAAATAATTGAAAATAAATAGATAATAAATAAATAAATTAATTAAAAAAGTAAATAAGTACATAAATAAATAAATATAAACAAAAAAACACATAGATAAATAAACCTATAATCGTACTACAAGCAATAGTTTTATTTCCATATCTTATAAACTTTATAACTCCTTACCATTGCATATCAGAAACACGCCATATTTTATTTCAGAGCTTGGTGAGAACGACATTGATGGTAACTACACTATAAGTTACAAAATATTCAATAATGATGGTAAGATAAAGTAAAATCCTATTGTGCTTCACACTGAAGATAGAGTTGGACGAGCTGTATTCAACGCACTCATCAGCTTTGTTGTCACTACACGCACTGCGGAGATATGGCGGCAAGAATGTCGGCGGAGTAGTGGTTCAAAACCTTCCCTTTTTTTCTCGAAAATCAGCATGTGTTCGCGATTGCCATTTTGATGCTATCGTGTAAGAAGTAAGTCAAGGGGGAATACAGGGCCGCACCCCGTTCCTCGGTATGGCCATTATTTCCGGAATTAGAGACTCAAATATTTTAGGTACCCAAAAATTAAGGCTAGAAAAATTGCGACGGATTTGCTGGATTTTAGCAGATATTAAATGGGACATGCGAGGATGCTGCAGTTAAAAGGGCGGGCCTCTCAGCCGCTTCGTTCTCCTTGTGTAGAAATAAGTCTGTTTTGGAAGGTCAAAATGACCATTTTTTTTTTAATTTGACGGCCTCTCCCGTCCAAACGCAGGGGGATAGAGAGTTGTCCTTTATACTGGAGATAGAGTTCGACGAGCTGTATTCAACGCACTCATCAGCTTTGTTATAGCGTGAAGTACTGCGGAGTTATGGCGGCAAGATTGTCGGCGGGATAGGAATTTTAACCCATCCCCTTTTTTTCTCGAAAATCAGAAAGTGTTCGCGATTGCAATTTTGATGCTATCGTGTAAGAAGTAAGTCAAGGGGCAATACAGGGCCGCATCCTGTTCCACGCTATGACCATTATTTCCGGAATTAGAGACTCAAATATTTTAGGTACCCAAAAATTAAGGCTCGAAAAAGTGCGACGGATTTCCCGGATTTTAGCGGTGATTACTAACGAAGATGCGGGAAGCTGCAGTTAGAAGGGCGGGCCTCTGAGCCGCTTGGTTCTCCTTGTGTAGAATAAAGACTGTTTTGGAAGGTCAAAATGACCATTTTTTGACATTTGCCGACTTCTCCCGTACAAACGCAGGGGGATAGAGAGTTGTCCTTTGTACTGGAGATAGATTTCGACGAGCTGTATTCAACGCACTCATCGCCTTTGTTGTGAGTACAAGTATTGCGGAGTTATGGCGGCAAGAATGTGGGCGGAATAGCCTTGGTATGTTTTTCTCGAAAATCATCTAGTGTTCCGAATTTCCATATAATGCTATCTTGCGCGTTGTAAGTCAAAGGGAGTACAACACCGCATTCCGTTCCTCCATATCCTCATTATTTCCGGAGATTAATGACTGAAACCTTTTAGGTAGAGTGAAAAGTTTCTAGAAAGAAATTGCAAAGGATTTGCTCGATTTTATTGGTGATCACTAGTAAACTAGCGTATTTGCTACAGTGAAGAGGCGTGACTGTTACCAATCGTAGGTAATATATACCTAAGTTATAGAATTCATGTTTTCATCCTACTCTTGTAATTGTAAAACAACACTGAGTTTGGTTCGAATTCGCTTATATTTTCTATTACAAAAATAGTTTATGCTTAATCTACATAATATTTTTCCTTGACAATTTATAATGCTGCCAATAAATGTGCCATTTATTGGGAACTAGCGGAACTCTTTCAAAGTTTATCATTTTTTCATATCTTCGGTTCTGACGTAACCCGTTGTTAGAAAGTTGACTTAGATTATCATAAAATCGTAGGACGGATACCATTGATCGTCAGTGTGCTAATGCAGGCAGTCTATAATACGTCATCATTATTACGACATCACTTGTACACATTTGCTAATAACGTGCGGTCTTACATATAATTTTATGCTCGACCATGTTGAAATGTAGTAATTATACAGCTGGTAGTAGCCCTTTAATGCATCTCATTAAAGTACACCTATTCATTATAATTCAGTTGTTCAGCCAATGAGAAATCATCATTGTATCATTATAAAACCGCAAGTATCGATTATTCTCGGATATGCAATCGAAAGACAATTAGCGAAAAGTCAAGGAGGCTGGAAATCCAATACTGTCGCAGAAGGTTATGTTCTGTTACTATAATAATTAGCGTTAATTGTAAATAATATTCAAATAAATTCAATTTGTCATCTCGTTTTTCAATTCTAAATCAATTTCCAGGTTATATCGAGCGTAATGTTCATGTTATTCTCTAGTCTAGATTATATCAAGGTCAATGACATCAGGAAAAAATCAATACTTTCGCGTCTGCGCACATCTCACAATTCAGGTCAGTTCCGCTCCTCACACAACCATAACATGAATACTTATGAATAATTTCAAGTTAGAAATATGGTCGAGCATACAAAGTCGTATGAAATTTGCCTATAATGGTAATAAAGACGCTCGTATGAAAATTATGAAACTCACTTGCGCTCGTTTCATAAACAAACATACTCGCGTCTTAATTACTACCATTATAGGCTCGTTGCATAATGTACTATTTTAGAACAGAAAGATACAATTCCGTAATTTACAATAACTTTCAGTTGTAATTTGTAATGCGTTATACCATACTTTTGTAGAGAGGAACTAGGTGTGATGTGGAAGAATTCGATTCCAATATTTTTTATCAAAATACGAGCTTTCCTAATACCTGGTGCACAAAAAGTGGTTTTTGACATGCAGTCCTACTGTCGGTATACAGTGCGCTCTCTTGAATTATTTAACTAAATTTATTAATATGTTGCAGGTTTGATACATCAGGACCAGTTGCTACAGCAAATGACGTCCATCCTAGAGAGCAATGACGAAGAACAGGCATTGAGCAGGACTTGTAGGTCAGTGGCCTTTCGTGTTGGTACTGTGAAATTCTCTCAGTAATATCGTCTTAACCTTATTTAAGATTGGACAGCTCAGTTTTGGATGTCTGTTAATCTGGGCTACGGATATTCAACTCGTGTAGATTCTGCAAGCCAGAACAAGTTTCTTTATAGAACCACCAGTGGTTTCTTTATAGCACTACCAGTAGTTTCTTTATAGCACTACCAGTAGTTTCTTTATAGCACTACCAGTAGTTTCTTTATAGCACTACCAGTAGTTTCTTTATAGTGCTACCAGTAGTTTCTTTATAGCACTACCAGTAGTTTCTTTATAGCACTACCAGTAGTTTATTTATAGTCCTACCAGTAGTTTCTTTATAGCACTACCAGTAGTTTCTTTATAGCACTACCAGTAGTTTCTTTATAGTCCTACCAGTAGTTTCTTTATAGCACTACCAGTAGTTTCTTTATAGCACTACCAGTAGTTTCTTTATAGCACTACCAGTAGTTTCTTTATAGCACTACCAGTAGTTTCTTTATAGTGCTACCAGTAGTTTCTTTATAGCACTACCAGTAGTTTCTTTATAGCACTACCAGTAGTTTCTTTATAGTCCTACCAGTAGTTTCTTTATAGCACTACCAGTAGTTTCTTTATAGCACTACCAGTAGTTTCTTTATAGTCCTACCAGTAGTTTCTTTATAGCACTACCAGTAGTTTCTTTATAACACTACCAGTAGTTTCTTCATAGCACTACCAGTAGTTTCTTTATAGTCCTACCAGTAGTTTCTTTATAGCACTACCAGTAGTTTCTTTATAGCACTACCAGTAGTTTCTTTATAGCACTACCAGTAGTTTCTTTATAGCACTACCAGTAGTTTCTTTATAGTCCTACCAGTAGTTTCTTTATAGCATTACCAGTAGTTTTTTTATAGTACTACCAGTAGTTTCTTTATAGCATTACCAGTAGTTTCTTTATAGTCCTACCAGTAGTTTCTTTATAGCAATACCAGTAGTTTCTTTAAAGTCCTACCAGTAGTTTCTTCATAGCACTACCAGTAGTTTCTTTATAGTCCTACCAGTAGTTTCTTTATAGCACTACCAGTAGTTTCTTTATGGCACTACCAGTAGTTTCTTTATATCACTACCAGTAGTTTCTTTATACCACTACCAGTAGTTTCTTTATAGCACTACCAGTAGTTTCTTTATAGCACTATTAGTAGTTTCTTTATAGTACTGCCAGTAGTTTCTTTATAGCACTACCAGTAGTTTCTTTATAGCACTACCAGTAGTTTCTTTATAGCATTACCAGTAGTTTCTTTATAGTCCTACCAGTAGTTTCTTTATAGCATTACCAGTAGTTTCTTTATAGCACTACCAGTAGTTTCTTTATAGCATTACCAGTAGTTTCTTTATAGTCCTACCAGTAGTTTCTTTATAGCATTACCAGTAGTTTTTATAGTACTACCAGTAGTTTCTTTATAGCATTACCAGTAGTTTCTTTATAGTCCTACCAGTAGTTTCTTTATAGCAATACCAGTAGTTTCTTTAAAGTCCTACCAGTAGTTTCTTTATAGCACTACCAGTAGTTTCTTTATAGCACTACCAGTAGTTTCTTTATAGTGCTACCAGTAGTTTCTTTATAGCACTACCAGTAGTTTCTTTATAGCACTACCAGTAGTTTCTTTATAGCACTACCAGTAGTTTCTTTATAGCATTACCAGTAGTTTCTTTATAGCACTACCAGTAGTTTCTTTATAGCACTACCAGTAGTTTCTTTATAGCATTACCAGTAGTTTCTTTATAGCACTACCAGTAGTTTCTTTATAGCATTACCAGTAGTTTCTTTATATCACTACCAGTAGTTTCTTTATAGCACTACCAGTAGTTTCTTTATAGCACTACCAGTAGTTTCTTTATAGCATTACCAGTAGTTTCTTTATAGCACTACCAGTAGTTTCTTTATAGCACTACCAGTAGTTTCTTTATAGCACTACCAGTAGTTTCTTTATAGCATTACCAGTAGTTTCTTTATAGCACTACCAGTAGTTTCTTTATAGCACTACCAGTAGTTTCTTTATAGCACTACCAGTAGTTTCTTTATAGCATTACCAGTAGTTTCTTTATAGCACTACCAGTAGTTTCTTTATAGTCCTACCAGTAGTTTCTTTATAGCACTACCAATAGTTTCTTTATAGCATTACCAGTAGTTTCTTTATAGCATTACCAGTAGTTTCTTTATAGCATTACCAGTAGTTTCTTTATAGCATTACCAGTAGTTTCTTTATAGTCCTACCAGTAGTTTCTTTATAGTGCTACCAGTAGTTTCTTTATAGCACTACCAGTAGTTTGTTTGTAGCACGAGTAGACAATACTAGCGAATTTTAAGGAAGATATTTGACATAGGAATGTTAAATGTTACGATTATGTTGAAAAAAGTCTTTCTTTTATTTATCTCTTTTTTTACTTTCCTTTAAGTCGCTTCGTTTTCCTTCTAATCATTTCCATTACTTTCTACTTTCTGTCTCTCTTTCCCTGTTTCTTTCTCTCCGTCTCTCTTTTCCTTTTCTCGTTCTGTCTTTTTCTGAATCTCCCATTCTCTTTCTTTCTCTCTTCCTCTTTCTTCCTTTCTCTCTTTCTTCTTCTCTTTTGTCTCTTTCTCTTTACTCTTTCTTTCCCCATTTTCCGCCTTTCTCTCTTTCTCCTTCTCTTTCTCTCTCCTTCTCTGTTCTCTTTCTTTTCCCTTTCTTTCTGTTTCTCACGTTATTATGTCTTATTTCTCTATTTCTTTCTTTCTCTTTTCTGAATCTCTCTTTCTCCTTTTCTCTTTCTCCCCTTTCTCTCATTTTCTTTCCGTCTCTCTTTTTCTCTCTTTGTCTTTTCCTCCTTTCTGTGTTTCTTTTTCTTCCGCCTTATTTCGCTCTCTTCTCCTCTCCTCTCCTCTCCTCTCCTCTCCTCTCCTCTCCTCTCCACCCTTCACCATCCGTTCCCCTCTTCTCTCATCTGCCGTGTCATCCGTTTTCTCAATTGCCCTTCCTTCTCCCTGTTCCCCCTGTCCTCTGTCTCTTTTCGTCGTCTTCCGTGGTTTCCCCATTCATACCCCCTTCTTCTCTTCTCTGTTTTCATTTTCTCAACATAATGATCTGTTTGGGTTTAGTAATAATAATTACTTACTTACTTACTGGCTTTTAAGGAACCCGAAGGTTCATTGCCGCCCTCAAATAAGGCCGCCAGCGGTGCCTATCCTGTGCAAGATTAATCCAGTCTCTATCATCATACCCCACCTCCCTCAAATCCATTTTAATATTATCCTCCCATCTACGTCTCGGCCTCCTAAAGGTCTTTTTCCCCTCCGGTCTCCCAACTAACACTCTATATGCATTTCTGGATTCGCCCATACGTGCTACATGCCCTGCCCATCTCAAACGTCTGGATTTAATGTTCCTAATTATGTCAGGTGAAGAATACAATGCGTGCAGTTCTGCGTTGTGTAACTTTCTCCATTGTAATAATAATAATAATAATAATAATAATAATAATAGGCTAATAATGATGGTGATAATAATAGTTATTTCCATTTATCTTTTTTTCTCCTGCCTTTATTTTTATAGGAACTTTAAACTAAATTATTATTATTATTATTATTATTATTATTATTATTATTATTATTATTTCTTTGACAGTAAATTGTATTTTCATTGTTACGTTGATTCCATTTACAATCACGCAATCAGAATGTTAGGAATAATACGGTCAATAACTTATTCTTTTTCCACGCCCGATTCTCTTTTAATGCTATACTATAAATTGCTGAGATCGAAACTCGAATATGCATCTGTAGTTTGGAACTCGATTACAACTACGGACTCTGCTAAATTAGAAAATATACAAAGAAAATTTATATCTTTATGTTCATTCAGATTTCTGTCCATTAATTCCGGGTATAGTTATGAGAGAAAATGTGAGTATTTTAATTGTCAAAATCTATATGCTAGACGCCATGAGCTAGATTATCTGTTCTTTTGTAAAGTCCTCAAAGGTGATATATCCTGTGACTCTTTCTTAAACAATATTACCTTACGTACTCCAACAAAAGATATGAGAGCCCACAAACTTTTCTATATCAGAAATTCGAAATTTCTTTCACCAGTCTCCAGATGCATTAAAAATGCCAACATGCATGGCTGCGAATTCGATCCCTTCAACGTATAGACTTAGTTTGCTCTTGGCAACGATTTATCATTTATGTATTCTTTTAGGCATTATACTCAATTATCATTGTCTCATAGTATTCTTAGTTATGTATTTTAAAGTCATCCATTATTTATCCATTCATCGTCATTATTGTAATTAATTTTAATTGTATTTATGTGTAATAATTATTTTTGTTTTATGTTTTTGTTATATTCTTTGTGCTGAACTGTAATTGGCCACTGGCTGTTGGACGGCACATTAAATATAAGTAAATAAATAAAATTATTATTATTGTTGTTATTGTTTCAGTCAAGACATCCTGGAGTGAACTGGAGGAAAGCCGTGGAAAAAGCATCTCAACCACCTGCAAACTGAAGATGAGTTCTTCTGGTAAGCAGTTTTTCTTGTACCTAGCATTAGTTCTTGTCTGTTATTCAACTTATCAGCAACTGTTCTTGAGACGCACACTTCAATTCAGTGACAAACCAATTAAATTATTCTAGAGAAATAGGCATGTAGTTTCCGTTTCACAATGCCTAAACCTTTGCCTCCAGTAGAGATATCTTACCCTCAAACTTGTATTTACACAATTAGCCAGGACACTGGTGGGTGATACTCAAAGATTCTTCAGACATTTGTGTAATAATTTCTTTCTAACTCGGTCTCCCCGTAGCAGTAACTGATTCTGATGTTAATTTCGTTTATATTATATTTATATATTCATACCTCGATGTATATTGATTTACTTTCTCTTCAACTTTCTCCGGTTTTATTAGATCAAATTTTTATGTTCTTGTTTTCTTCAATCGCCCATTCAACAGTATTAATTTGCGTCTCGCCTTTCTTAGTAGTACTTCAGTGCCTTTATTCCTATACATTAAGTTATTTTATTGCACTTGGAAAATATGCGACCAGATTTCTATAAAAGTACCTCTAAAATTCATTCCTTTTTGTTAAATTGATTTATAAAGGCTTTAACATTTGAGAAAACATCGCGTGTGATGGATCTTTGCGCATATCAGCAAGTGGTTGAGTTTCTGTGTCTATTGTGTATTATAGATGCATTGTGTTCATGTAACTGATTTTAGATTTGTTTTAATGTTTATGATATTGATGAATCATAGTATGTAAATTTGGAATCCGACATTTGCTTTTGTAACTGAGGGAAACCATAAAAAAACCTAATTGACTTTGACCGTCCACGGGGTTTGAATCCGGGACCTCCAGAATGCGATTCTCACGTCTGAGCCACCTCGCTCTCTAAAATTCATTCTTTAAATGTAATTTTTTATCTCAAAAATTATTAAAGCGAATATCAAAATAAGCTTAAACATACTGTGTAAAGAACGTGCTTATAGGAGTAATATATACTGGGTGTTCCGAAACTATTCGTTCAAATTAATACAGAAGGTAGAGAACATGAAAACAAATATATTTCGATAAGGAATATATGGTCTCCGAACTCAACTTGTAATGTTATGGAACATTATGTTAGTGGTGCTGACGTAAGCTGTTGTGACGGTGTCGCTGACTGGGAATGTGTACTGACATTCAAAACTGCTCTGTGTACAGTTGGTTGGCTCTGAGGTCTGCTTGGAAACATACCGATTCATTCGAAAGCAGCACCGCCTAGTGACAACAACGGTGACTTCCTTGTAAACACACCACCCAGGTCACCTGACCTCACGTGTCTGGATTTCTTCCTCTGGGGGCATATGAAGCAGCTGGTGTATGAAACCGTTGTGGAAACAGAAGAAGACCTCGTCGCTAGAATTACTGTCGCTGCTGATGCCATTGCGGACATGCCAGGTATCTTCGAGCAGACACGACAATGTACTGCGTGCATACAGGCTAATGGTCGCGCATTCGAGCAGTTCCTGTGAATGCCACTGATGTAATTAGCATGCTAAACTACCTTCTGTGTAAATCGTCCCTAGGGTCAGAAATTGCCTTCAGGGACCATATGTACCATTACAAAATATATTTGTTTTGATGTTCTCTACCTCCTGTATTATTTTGAACGAATAGTTTCGGAACACCCTGTATATAATTTGAACTGGTAATGAAAATTACGGGAAAACGGCTGAACGGATTTTAATAAATGACCCTCCCCCATTTTGAAGCTTGGAACCCAAAGTTTTTTTCAGTAAAAATAGTAGTTTTCAGTGAAATGTCAATTTTCCTACATCATTTTTCTATTTTCCAAAATCCACCTTTCCTCAGTTTTGAGAACTAATTAATTGCATTTCGAATAAAACAAAACACACACTACAATAAACAATAGACTATTACACGAAGGCCATGACCTACAGGATTGCTGACATACTTAGAGTTCAGATGGGTCAGATTCTTTCACATCATAATGCCAATATGTCGATCTTCATTTGTGTAATTTTTTGATAACGTATAAAAATAATTTACAAGTCTGATTCTCTGGTCTGTAGTTTTCCGAGTACAGCTGTGTATTCGATATTAAGAACTACAAAACTTAAGAATGTTTGGTGAATTATTACCATTAAAAATGAAATATTATTATAGTTAATGCAACACATAATGGTATACTGATGATATGAAAGTGAAATCTTTTGGGGCCTTAAGTAGACGCATAGAAAGGAAATTTTATATTAGATCTTCATTTCTATAATATACTGAGTATATATTAGGAAAAAAAAATGAAAATATGCCACCATCCTCACTTAAACATCAGGAATTTTATTATCTTCATGTGAGGTCCAGAAAATACTTACTGAAAGTAGTAATTAGTTTTGAATAAAAATGTTATAATCGTTTTATAGGCACAGTTAAAAAAATAAATTAAAAAATATTGTGCACATGTATTTCAACAATATGTAATTGATGTAACATTTTCAAGAAGGTAGAATGAAAATTGTAGAAATTACAAAACTGAGTAACACATCACGTTAATCAGCAATTAATGAAAGCTGCTACCCAGTTTACCTCGCCCACTATTTCTCTTTGCAGAGCGCAGAGTATCTTCCTAGTCAGAAATGCGACGACGCTGAAGACAGGTGTCAGCTAAAGAGCGCAGCTCGTGAGTAATCATGAATTCAGCGTGAACAGAATTAATTTTGTATAAAGTGTTTAATGTAATTCTGTAATAAATGTGTATGCAAATAGTTTATTTGTATTCTGATTGCAGTATTATTTATAGTAGTAGTGATTTATTGCCTCGAACCATGTCCCACCTTTCTCCAAAATGAAGTAAAAATGAAAATGTTAAATTTAAAAGATGTACGCTATATCTAACAATTAACCAGCCAGAGTTTTGCAATGTCGAATTTCCATTCCTGACTTTCTTCACGAGACAAATCCTAGATCCCATTTTCTATATTTCCGGTAATGAATGCTTTACATGACATCTAACGAATAAAACAAATCTATTGTTTGCCAACTGAAACGTGTGTACGCCAGGGTCTTGAATATCATCGCCCTCTGATCATAATATTAGGAAAGAAAATATACGAAGGGCTAGATAAAACAAGTGTCCATGATTCATAAAGTTAGAGAAGGCAAAAAATCTTGCACAATATGATTTTTTCGAAATAATTTTTCTATTAATGGGGAACGTATATCTTTCGCTGTTATAAATTTAGTAAAATTCAGAATTTAATTGTTATATAACCTGACTAGCCGTACCCGTGCGCTCCGCTGCACCAGTTAGGAATAAATATAAAGTAATTACGTAATTAAAATAGGACGTTTGATCCAGGGAACATTCGTGTTTGATAGAAGGATAAATCGTTTATTATGTTACTTAATTTAAATTGTATTAAAAAATAAAATGCGATCATTTTGATCCAGAGACCACTCATTTGGTCATAAAAATTATTTTAGGAAATACAGGAAACGAATGCCTATCAAGTTTTCTGTGCATAAGAAGCTATTTTAATCTTACCTGTCCTCGATTCACTCAGAAGTTACTGTAATAACATTATAGCATTATGTCCATCTAGAGAAACTACACTTTCCAATGGTGAATTAATAATTAATTGTACAAATCGGTTAATTTAGCTCCAGATATTACTTCATACAAACACAGAAACATTCTATGTAGGCTATTTTTCATAGCTTTCGATTGTTGTTGTCCAAGGCTCCTTATAGACGAAGTCATTTGTTTTTTATCTCATTACACCGCCTTAGATGGCGTTTTTATTGTAATTTTGAAACTCTTTTATCTCATTAAATATCAGTCCTATCAAAATTTTGCATGGGATAAAACTTATCGAAATTATTTTTAAAGAAACTTTTGTTATGTAATATTTTTCATGAAAATTAATAATAAGGAGATATTTCGATTTATTTAATTCAAGCCCCCTTATGACCCCCTTTTAAATAAAATATTTTGATGGTCATATAGCCTAAATTCTAAGTTACAACGAACTTAATTTATATCCCAATTTCCATATAAATCGGTTCAGCCATTATCGCGTGAAAAGGTAACAAACATCCAGACAGACAGACAGACATATAAACATAAATTTCAAAGAAGCGATTTTCGGTTTCAGGGCGGTTAATTATATATGTTGGGACCAATTATTTTGGAAAATCGAAAATTACCAGAAAAATTTAGGCTACAGATTTATTATTAGTACAGATTAATTTTGTGTCGGAATTTGGTGTAGTGATTAGAGAATACTCCTCGATTATTAAACAATTTTCAGAATCCAAAACACTTTTAGTGTTAAGAGTCATATTTTTAAATTGGGACATGCAATTTGTGTAGGGAGAATTAATTTCCCTGATACCTCGTATAATTTTGAATGTGTTTAATGCTTTTATTCACAATGACTGTGTTAACACACCTGCCTTTAGCACTGGCTTATTATCTGAAGTTCTTTTTCCATTAATAATTCTTTATGTAGAAAATTAAATGTCACAATTCATGATAAAAATCCACAAACCTATTTATTTAAATATTCAACTGATAAGGGCAGATTCACTTCTAATTAAGTCTCGTAGTGTAATATATAACTAGTCAGCGATGTATGCAATGAAGGGTGAAAGAAACTGGCCCCTACCCCATTACCTCCTGGCTTAGTTGCGTCATGAGTGATGCCTTAGTGGTGTCACGGGATTTAAAACAATCTAGGCAGCTTTTAAAAATTATTATTATTATTATTATTATTATTATATTATATTATATTATATTATATTATATTATATTATATTATATTATATTATATTAATGTGTACATATATGCAGATGATATGGCCCTAGCCTCCAATAACATAAAAGATCTGCAGAAAGGAATGGATCTCATTACCATTTGGTGTACGTAAACCGTTGAGTTGACTGCTACATGCACTATATCGTAATGTATTAGGGAGCAAGGAAGGGAGGGGGAATGTCATCGTGTCGCTACAATAACAACGACTGGAGTACAGTTCCTGCAGCAAATTATCTTTACTATTCAGTAATTTCACTTTGTAATATTAAATAACCTTTTGTTTATATTGTGCATTTAATTACAACATACATAGTTCTGTGTTACATGATATTAATGTAGCTACACAAGAACAATATATTGTATATAAATACAACAACATAGAAAACATAGTATTTTACTTTGTACTACTTTGCTCTTCTTCATGACTGCATTTGTTAAAGTGCACGATAATATACTTCATTAAGCTTTTCTGCTTTCAAGTCGTCAGACCGCAATAATCGCATCGATTTTTCAAACAGATTTTCTGCTTTCATTTCGTCAGGCCACAATAATCGCATTGATTTTTCAAACAGAGATTTTCTGCTTTCATTTCGTGGGACCGCAATAATTGCATTGATTTTTCAAACAGAGCTTTTCTGCTTTCATTTCGTCAGACCGCAATAATCGCATCGATTTTTCAAACAGAGATTTTCTGCTTTCATTTCGTCAGACCGCAATAATCGCATCGATTTTTCAAACAGAGATTTTCTGCTTTCATTTCGTCAGGCCACAATAATCGCATTGATTTTTCAAACAGAGATTTTCTGCTTTCATTTCGTCAGACCGCAATAATCGCATCGATTTTTCAAACAGAAATTTTCTGCTTTCATTTCGTCAGACCGCAATAATCGCATCGATTTTTCAAACAGAGATTTTCTGATTTCATTTCGTCAGACCGCAATAATAGCATCGATTTTTCAAACAGAGATTTTCTGCTTTCATTTCGTCAGACCGCAATAATCGCATTGATTTTTCAAACAGAGATTTTCTGCTTTCATTTCGTCAGACCGCAATAATCGCATCGATTTTTCAAACAGAGATTTTCTGCTTTCATTTCGTCAGACCGCAATAATCGCATCGATTTTTCAAACAGAGCTGCAATGGTAACAAGATTTACTTTCTCTAGGTCTTCGGATGTCAATAGACACATTTTGCCCACACCTTCAGTTTGAAGTGCCCCAACAATAACATTAGCAACGGATCTGTTTGCAATATTTGTCGTTTCGTCTATAGATACCCACAATTTTTCATATTTTAAGGTTTATCTAATTTCACGTTAGATATCTTCATAACATTTTGCTAAATAACCCGTACGCAGAGTAGATTGTGTTCTACCTGTATATTTTTATACATGGGTGTTCCAGTTTTTAAATGGAATATTTGCCCTAAAGAACATGCAGCCAAGTCTTGATAAAAATCACATTCCATATTTGAACTCGTGGGAATAGCTTCGACTTTCTTCAAATTCAACAACTTAAAGCATTCCTTGTGTCTTGTAGAGTTGTAGTGTTTTGTACATGGTGTCTCTTGTTCCCCAGTAGATCGACTTCACACACCATGCATGTAAGTTTTTCACCATCCGTGGAAAAGTGCTGCGATCCGAACTCCTCAACAAATCGCTGCAATTGTACAGCCGAGGCTTCTTTGCTTTCCGCATATCGTAAACTATGTTGTAATGTAAAGGCAAATAAATGCTTTGCACTTACGATAAACACAAGTAGAACTAATTAGAAGGACTGCGATAGGAAAAAAAGTAAATACAGAAAATAGTGTAGAAGGACCAATTAAGAAGAATATGAAGAAGAGAGGAAATTCAAATACGCCAGGAAACGCACAGGTATTGAAAACTATGTAAGACAGCACGTGTAACATCAGAGAGCTCTGTGCGAACAATGACTGCACCTTGTAGGTAAGACCCCGTCCCCCACCTCGTGACGTAGTCAAAGCTCTCGGTATAGTAAACTTGTGTCCACTGATAACGTATCCCATCTGCTCTCTTTGCTCATTACCCAATGGGCAGATGAAAACGACCTAGTAGTGAATGCATTGAAGACCGAACTAATGGTATTAGGAGAGGAGAGCGACTGAGTGAAGATGACTACATCGTCTGCGGAGGACGTACGCTGACGCCGAAGCGACAATTTAAGTACCTAGGGATTACAATGCAAGAAACCGGGTCAACCTTTTCAGTCCATCTAAAGGAAAGACTTAGAGCCGCTATTAGAAGCATCAGTGACATTAGACATCTACAAAGAATGTCAATAAATACCGCTATGGAACTCTTTCGGGTTAAAGTACTACCCTCACTCACATATGGATTAGAAATCATGTGGGATCAAGTGTGATAGACCTTGTATTCTACAGGGGAAAAGAAATACGCATCAGTCGCCAGGATCACCTGTGGACACCTATAAGAAAACACATCCCAGTCCAGACTGGATTCACACTAAAGGGCCGGAAAACCACCGTTAATGAACAACAAGCAGCTCCAAGACATATCGACCCCACCTTGCTTAGCGGACTTCTAGACGAAGCAGCTATAACTCAACACTTAACAGAGGGAAATACTGACAATGCACTCTCTCTACTTGAGACTGCATTACTCAACTCGACGGTGAAAACGAAGGCAAAAAGAAAAAGTAAGCCCTGGTTCGACGAAGAGTGTTATATCCTTCGGAAGGAAACGCTAGGAGAATTGCACAGATGGAGAGAACTCAAATCGGATATAAATCTGGCCAGATACACAAGAAAAAGGAGAGAGTACCAAAATTTACTGAACAAGAAACGCACACAGTTTGCTGAGAAGAAAGAGCTAGAATTAATAGCGGACGCCGATACTGCAACCCCGAAGAGCAAAAGTCCACCCGCAAATACCCATGTCGGTATGCGAAGACCACTTTTCAGCGATATACCAGAGGACTCAAATGAGCAGCAGGCAGCCCACGACAGCAAGTAATGAGGGAACCACACGACTCACGACGGAGGAAGTTTGGGCCGCGTTCAGAGATGTAAACGGAACAAAGCTCCGGGACCGGACCACCTTACCAATGAGATTTACAAGAATCATTGCCAGCAACCATTGTAATATGGACATCACTATTCAACGAATGCTTCAGACAAGGGAAAATACCAGACAGATGGAGAGAATCTAGCATACATATGCTGTACAAAGGAAAGGCCCTAAAGACTCGCCGGACTCTTACCGTGGTATTGCCCTCGAATGCAATCCTTTCAAAGTGCTCTCCAGGATATTATTGAACCGGATTACGCCACAAGCCATGCCGTACATACCAGAGCAGCAATTTGGATTTATAGCCGGCAGATCCACAACTCAGTCAATTGAGAGAGTGCTCGACACCATATGGGAAGCTACCGCCACGGCCGGAGGCTACATATACGCCATTTTCATAGATTACGTGAAAGCGTTCGACGGAGTGGACAGGACTATCATGGTAGATAAACTACGCCGCATTCTGGGAGAGGAAAACCCGAACCTGCCACTCATAGAGAACATCCTGCGTGTCAACCTACTAACGGTTAGCGACAAAGTGAGCCACTCCAGACCTATTACCCAGACGAATGGCGTTCTCCAGGGGGACCCTCTTAGCCCGATGATGTTTAACCTGCTAACACACGATGTCATACAAGAGGTAGCAGTAAACCTACCTATGTTCCTGTATGCAGACGACATGGTTATGATGTCGAGCATCAGAGAGGCATTACAGGAAGGGCTTAACAGACTCCATGTATGGTCAAGAAGGAATGGCCTAGATATAAATACAGAGAAAACAAAGGTTATGAAGTTCAGAAAAGGCGGAAACGTCTCCAGATCGGACATCTTCACATATGGTAATGAGAAACTGGAAATTGTTAACTCATACAAATATCTGGGCTTAACACTGCAAGTGACAGGCAAGTCATTTACCAAGCACATAGAAGAAAGATGCTCGGCGGCGATCAAGGCTACGTACGACATAAAGAAGCTCGAAAAGCTCTCCACGACCACAGCCCTGCGCCTCTTCTACATCAAGATCGCTCCAATAGTTAGCTACGCGCTGAAAAAGATATGGGTTCACTTAACCTCAGCAAACCTGAAGAAGCTAGAAGCCGTGAAAGCGTCATACCTAAAAAGAGCTCTTCAAGTGTCAAGAACAACGCAAACGATGCTGGTATACCTATTAATGGACACGGATTTCTTCGTAAGAGAGCTGATGACGAGCAACGGCCTTCAACCTACACCAGCATATGAGGCCCACGTTAGGGACAGAGAAGAAAAAGCAGCAGCCGTGGACCAGGAATTCCTTCAGACGCCAGCCATGAACACGGAAGAATGGAAGAAGCCTACCTTCGAGCTACGTCACGTCTTCACGAGGACGGCGGTCCACGGGTTCCACCACAGGATCTGTGCCAAACGAGGATACCACTCGGCCTCAGAGCAGTGCATCTGCACCCTCTGTGGGCACAGCTGCAGTCAGTATCATATACTAACCTGCCAAGCAAGGACTGAGACACTAACCTTCTACGCAAAAGAAGGGAACTTTTGACTAAAATGTAGCACTGTACACATTGTGTTTAATAAATCTTATTATTAAATCATGTGGGAATATCTATCACGCAGGCAGCTACAAGAGCTCGAAAGGTACCTGAAAAGGCCCGGAACAATTTTTCCCTTGAAATTATTGAAATCTGCTTTACAGGGAGCTTCACCAGCGAATAGGGATTATAAAGAATGGACACTGAGCGAATTTTCCTGTGTTTTGTTTCTCTCTACACCGGTGTTTAGTTCCACTTTCAAGCGCTAGAGGTTAGTGTAATCGAGCATACGCTAAGATAATAATTGAGAATAGAGTTGAGACACAGGATCCAAACATCGCCTACCTTATTGCATAATCCAGTAACGCTTTGCTTCAAATAAATTCAAGTTAACAGCTTTTCCTTATTTCTCAGTGACAAACTAGTTGTAATAATAATATTTTATATTTCAGATATAAAACATTACATTATAAAATAATATAATACATTATAAAATTAAGTATCGAATTCGTTTAATATTTGTATATAATATAATATTATATAATCATAATAAGATTTATTAAACACAATGTGTACATTGTTACATTTTACTCAAAAGTTGCCTTCTTTTGCGTAGAACGTTAGTGTCTCAGTCCTTGCTTGGCAGGTTAGTATATGATACTGACTGCAGCTGTGCCCACAGAGGGTGCAGATGCACTGCTCTGAGGCCGAGTGGTATCCTCGTTTGGCACAGATCCTAAGGTGGAACCCGTGGGCCGCCGTCCTCGTGAAGACGTGACGTAGCTCGAAGTTAGTCTTCTTCCATTCTTCCGTGTTCATGGCTGGCGTCTGAAGGAATTCCTGGTCCACGGCTGCTGCTTTTTCTTCTCTGTCCCTAACGTGGGCCTCATATGCTGGTGTAGGTTGAAGGCCGTTGCTCGTCATCAGCTCTCTTACGAAGAAATCCGTGTCCATTAATAGGTATACCAGCCTCGTTTGCGTTGTTCTTGACACTTGAAGAGCTCTTTTTACGTATGACGCTTTCACGGCTTCTAGCTTCTTTAGGTTCGCTGAGGTTAAGTGAACCCATATCTTTTCAGCGCGTAGCTAACTATTGGAGCGATCTTGATGTAGAAGAGGCGCAGGGCTGTGGTCGTGGAGAGCTTTTCGAGCTTCTTTATGTCGTACGTAGCCTTGATCGCCGCCGAGCATCTTTCTTCTATGTGCTTAGTAAATGACTTGCCTGTCACTTGCAGTGTTAAGCCCAGAAATTTGTATGAGTTAACAATTTCCAGTTTCTCATTACCATATGTGAAGATGTCCGATCTGGAGACGTTTCCGCCTTTTCTGAACTTCATGACCTTTGTTTTCTCTGTATTTATATCTAGGCCATTCCTTCTTGACCATACATGGAGTCTGCTAAGCCCTTCCTGTAATTCCTCTCTGTTGCTCGACATCATAACCATGTCGTCTGCATACAGGAACATAGGTAGGTTTACTGCTACCTCTTGTATGACGTCGTGTGTTAGCAGGTTAAACATCATCGGGCTAATATTATATAGGTATATGGTTTTACTTCTCGTAAGAGTTTTGTTTTTCCATTTTCAGCGCTATCAAATCATTACATATTTTAATTGTTGTTGGGGTCAACGTCTCAACTCTCATTATAAAGGAACTCTAGAGTCTAGACATTGTAGTTAATCACGGATTTATTATTTTATGGATCCAATTTATTTTATTTGAGTACATAATGTACCTAGATGTATTAATTATATGTGTTATATTTCCGCTGTGTCGACTGCTAGCTGGTGTGATGTCAGCGCCAACTCTAGGAGAAAGCAGAATCTGACGCTCTAGCTGGCTTGAAGGTCATTGAAATCAGTCCGGCTACATCAAAGGTACCGACGCGAAGTGGCCATTCTTTATAATCCCTATTCGCTAGCTTCACCTGAAAGACTAGATTTGCATTATATATACGTCTCTGTGTACGTTAACAGAAAACCACAATTCCAAGTCACGCAGAGATTGTGTGCACTCGATGTGGGTCTCTGGCGTTTCGTCAGCCCACGCGAGTTGTGTGGATAAAGGGAAAAGTTGAGACGGTGTCGGGTGGAGTTCCCGGGTGGCTCAGTTGGTAAGAGCGCTGGTACGTTCAACCAGAGGTCCCGGGCTCGATACCCGGCCCCGGAACAATTTTTCCCTTGAAATTATTCAAGGGTGCTAGGAGTTTCAAAATTCTCTCTATCAAGATATGCATATGTCTTTAGCCAGGGAAACTTTCTTGGTTGAAGACCTGAGACTGCGAATGCTACTGCCATCTACACCAGCTGCTACAAGAGCTCCGAATGAAGAGGGACTCCATAAGTGAAAGCTTCTACAATACTGACGCCATGGTAAATCAGGATGCGAGCAGAATATGAACTGAGGCACGTAGTGATCCATGGTTTCCACCATCGCATCTGCACCAGGAAGTCTTTCCACCAGGCCTGCCACGATTGTATATGTGGTCTGTGTAGTGAACAGTGTGACACTTACCATGCCTTGGAATGTAACAAGAGATCAGTATCGCTGATTGAATTTTGTACAAACTAGAGTCAGTGTAGTGTACACTCAGTGTATATCTCGACAACCTTCTGCACTAGAGTCATATGGACTTTTGCCCATTGGGCGCTTTACATTTATTATTATTATTATTATTATTATTATTATTATTATTATTATTATTATTATTATCTTGCTTGCTCTCACTTTCAATGTTCAGTTCTATTAATCATCTTGAGATTTTCTACCAAAATGTTCGTGGACTTAACACTAAAGTTGATGAAATTTTTCAAAATATAGTGAGTAATAATGATCTCATTATCTGTCTCACTGAAACATGGTTATCTGAGTCAGTAATTAATTCTAATTTATTTCTAATAATTATACTGTGTTTCGTGCAGACAGGCTGTTTGAAGATACTAACAAAAAAAGAGGTGGTGGTGTCCTAACAGCGATTAGCAACCAGTTACCTTTTACTGGAAGGCGTTTTGACTTAGAAATTATTAGTGGATGCGTATGGGTTGAAATTAGAATGGCTGATGGTTTTAATCTGTTAATTGGTAACCATTATTTCTCTCCTGATACAGATCACAGTCACTTAAAATCTTATCTTAATTTTCTTGAAAAAAATCTTGACACTCAAAATTTTAGAATAGTAATCCTTGGTGATTTCAATACTCCGGGTATGAACTGGTCAACTGGTTTTAATCTTAATGATACTCATTATTACTCTAAAATTAAGGCTAAGGATTTATATTCCTCCTCCTGCCTTCTTGGATTAAATCAAATTAACTCTACAGTTACGAGTAAAAATCTTCTTGATTTGGTTTTTACTAATGATAAAAACAGTACAGTTAAACTTGCCGATCACTCTCTAGTTTTAGAGGATACTTATCACCCATCTATCTCTATTTATATTGAAGTAAATTTATCGTTACCAGAACACTGTCATATCAGTTCTTATTTAAATTATTCTCAAGGTGATTATCTGAACCTTTATTCTATTCTATACAATTATGATTGGACTAGCATATATCAGACTACTGATGTAAACACTGCTGCAAATTCCTTGTCTCAAATTATAAACAATGCTATATCCCTTTGTGTCCCTGTCACCTTTGTTAAAAAAATCGCACTATCCTAAATGGTTTTCAAACGAATTACGTCAGCTTATTAAGAAAAAATAAAGCTCATAAAAATTACAAAAATATAAAACTGATCATCATTATCAAATTTTTTCTAAACTTAGAAAACAAGTCAAAGCCATGATTAAATCCGATAAATTCAAATGGTTACAATCAATTGATGATAACCTAAAGCATGAACCAAATAAATTTTGGAAATATGTAGAAACGTTTCGAAAAACTAATAGCTATCCCACAGAACTAATAATAAATGGCGTTCACATCACAGATGAAAAAGAAATTGCAAATGCATTTGCTAGCCAATTTAAATCTGTTCAACAAAATTGTAACTCTAATTTCATTACTTATGATTTTAATATTGCTGACTGTTTGCCCCTGCCTAAAATTACATCCGATGATGTAACTAAAGCCATTAAAAAGCTAAAGCCTAATAAATCTAAAGGTATAGATAGCATTCCTAATTTTATAATCAACGGTTGCTCTAATATTTTCATACCCATTTTAACTTTTTTATTCAATCTAAGTTTAAAAACAGGAATTTACCCGTCACTTTGGAAGGAAGCATCCATTATTCCAGTTTTTAAAAATGGTAATAAAAACATTGTTACTAATTATAGACCCATTTCTATCCTAAACAATTTTTCTAAAATTTTTGAAAAAATTATTCACAAACACATTTCATTTTATGTGAAAAATAAGATCAATTCGGCCCAACATGGATTTATTAGAGGGAAATCTACTACTACTAATTTAGTTTCCTATCTCAATCTCATTATGCCTGTTGTCGAAACTCAAGGTCAAATTGACTCGATTTATTTTGATTTTAGCAAAGCATTTGATGTTGTTCCTCACAAAATTTTATTAAATAAATTATGTAATTTTGGTCTCTCCACTAACTACGTTAATTGGTTTGAAAATTATTTAACAGATAGACAGTCTTGTGTTCGACTAGGTAATTCTCTCTCGGTTCCATTTAATAGTGTATGCGGAGTTCCTCAAGGGTCTACATTGGGACCTCTCCTATTTTTATTATTTATAAATGATATAAGTAAGAGAATAAGTTCTAGCTGCCTTTTATTTGCGGATGATCTCAAAATCTTTCGCAAAATTAATAGTTCGGCTGATTGTCAAATTCTTCAAAATGACATTAATTCAATTTCACAATGGTCTGTTGAAAATGGAATGAAAATTAATCAATCCAAAACCTTTGTTATTTCCTTCTCACGGAAAACTATTTCCCAAAAATTTAATTATTCTCTTAGTAATGTCGTAATTACTAAGAGAGATTGTATTAGAGATCTTGGTGTCTTACTTGATTCAAAATTATATTTCCATGATCATGTGCAATATATTTATACCCATTCATTAAGAATGCTTGGTCTAATTAGGTCTATAACTTATTCTTTTTCTACTCCTATGTGTTTATTAATTTTATACTATACATTGGTTACATCCAAGCTTGAATATGCATCTGTTGTATGGAACTCCATTACTTCCACTGACTCGGATAAATTAGAGAATATTCAAAGAAAATTTATTTCCTTGTGTTCTTATAGATTTTTACCAAATTCCGATTATAACTATGAGACTAATTGCAAATATTTCAATTGCGGTAGTTTGTTTACCAGACGTCAGGATCTTGATTATTTATTTTTTTGTAAAGTCATTAAGGGTGATATTGATTGTGAATCTTTCATAAGCAATATCAGTCTTCGTATTCCTGCTAAAGGTTTAAGGTTTCATAAATTGTTTTATAATAGAAATCCTAAATCTCTCTCTCCGGTCTGCAGATGTATTAAATATGCTAATTTGCATGGAATGAACTTGGATCCACTTAATGTGTAGTATATCTTTTGAGTTTTATGTCAGTTTTATTAATTTATGCCATTTGTTAAAATATATGTATCATACTATTCTTGTCAATTGCATATCTTTACAATATTACTTATAGACTGTTATATTGATTGTATTTCATCTCACTGCCATTTTCTATCATTCATTCTCATCATCATTTGTTGATTTGTTTGTTTCTTGTGCTAAACAGTAATTGGCCTTGTGCTGTTGTTTTGCACGTTAATATCCTAAATAAATAAATTATTATTATTACTATTATTATAATTATTATTATTATTATTCTGTTCGCGGGCCCCCATTAATTGATCTGTGGCCCCCACTACCCACCTACCCCCGCTAAGCATAACTTGTATAGAGCTTGTTTGGTCTGAACTCAAAAGGATGTAGCTGACAAAAAAAAACACTATACATATTAAATTATATTAAATTAAAATAAAAAATCAAGTTCAATTAAAACAAATGAAATTAAATTTATATAAACTGAAATAAAATTAATTAATGTAAAATGAAATACATTAAAATAACATAAAGTAAAATAATTCAAATTAAAATAAATAAATTAAAATAAAGTAAATTAGGTTAAATTGAAATAAATTAAATGGAAATAAATTAAATCGGAATAAAAAATAATTGAATTCAAATAATTTAAATAAATTAAATTAAATTAAATTCATATAAATTAAAATAAAATACTTTAAAATGGAATCAAATAAATTAAATTACGGTAAATAAAAACAAAATAAAATAAATTAAGTTAAAAAAATTAGTTAAAGTAAAATAAAATAAATTATAATATAATGATATAAAATAGAATAAATTAATTTAAAATAAATTAACTTAAATAAAGCCAGGTTAAATAAATCATTATTATTATTATAAAGTAAATTAAATTAAAATAAAATAAAATAATTCAATTTGAAATTAAATAAAGTATAATAAATTAAATTAAAGTTTATTAAATTAAAGAAAAAATTAAAAACATATATTAAATTAAACTAAATTAAAATGAAATTTAATTAAAATAAATTAAATTAAATAAATAAATATAGTACATAAAATAAAATTAATAAAATAAATAGATAAAGAAATAAACTTATCAAACAAAATTAAATGAAATGAATTAAATCAATTAAATTAAATAAATAAGATAAATAAATGAAGTAATGAAAATAAATTAATTAAATAAAATAAATAAATAAATAAATAAATAAAATTAAATAAATGAAGTAAATAAATAAAATTAAATAAATAAAATATAATAAATCAATAAAATAAATAAATAAATAAGTAATAAAATAAAATAAATTCAATTCAATTAAAAATCTAAATAAATTAATTAACTTACATAAGTAATTAAATAATTCAACGAGTAAAGTAAATGAAATAAATATAATAAATAAATAAATAAAATAAAAAATAGAATAAACAATAAAATTAATAAAATAAAATCAAATAAATAAAATAAAATAAATAACTAAATAAATGATATAAATAATTAAATTAAATAAAGTTAAATAAATAAATAAAATAAATAAGTAAAATAAAATAAATTAAATATATTTAATGAAATACATACAATAAATAAAAAATAAAATGAATTAATTAAATTAAATTAAATTCAATAAATGAAGTAAAATAAATTAAATAAAATAAAATTAAATTAATTACATTATATAAACAAATAAAATAAACAAATACATTAATTAAATAAATTGAAATAAATTAAATAAATGAATAACATAAAATAAATTAAATAAAATGAATAAAATAAAATAAAATGAATAAAATAAAATAAAATGAATAAAATAAATAAATGAATAAAGTAAAATAAAAATAAAACAAATAAAAAATAAATATAATACATAAAATAAAATAAATAATGTAAATAAATAAAACCAATTAAATAAATAAAATATATTAAAATAAATAAATAAATTAAATTAAATAAATTAATAAATTGAATTAAATAAATAAAAAAAAATTAAATTAAATAACATGAATAAATAAATTAAATACATAAATAAAATAAATAAAAAATGAAATAAAATACCTAAATAAATTATATAAAAAGTTAAATTAATAAAATAAAAATTAAAATAAATAAAATAAATTAAATATGTTAAATAAAATAAAATTAATAAAATAAAATAAATAACATAGTTAATTAATAAAATAAAATAATTGAAATTAAGTAAATTAAATTTAATTTATTGGTCTGACCCAATTTTTTTGGGTTTGCTCTGGGAAACAGAATAGCTCATTATAAAATTTAAAATGAAAAATTATTTAAACAGGTTTCAGACAAAATTGGTTAAGACATAAGAAAAAAATTAAAAGTAAAAATAAATTAAATAGATAGATAAAATAAATAAATATAATAAATTTAAAAAATAATTAAATAAATACATAACACACCTCTCTCTCTCTCTCCGCAGAGTGGGATTGCATATGTAATCCACACAGATATGTATTGCATATGTAATCCACACAGATATGTATTGCATATGTAATCCACACAGATATGTATTGCATATGTAATCCACACAGATATGTATTGCATATGTAATCCACACAGATATGTATTGCATATGTAATCCACACAGATATGTATTGCATATGTATTCCACACAGATATGTATTGCATATGTAATCCACACAGATATGTATTGCATATGTGATCCACACAGATATGTATTGCATATGTAATCCACACAGATATGTATTGCATATGTATTCCACACAGATATGTATTGCATATGTAATCCACACAGATATGTATTGCATATGTAATCCACACAGATATGTATTGCATATGTAATCCACACAGATATGTATTGCATATGTAATCCACACAGATATGTATTGCATATGTAATCCACACAGATATGTATTGCATATGTATTCCACACAGATATGTATTGCATATGTAATCCACACATATGTATTGCATATGTAATCCACACAGATATGTATTGCATATGTAATCCACACATATGTATTGCATATGTAATCCACACAGATATGTATTGCATATGTAATCCACACAGATATGTATTGCATATGTAATCCACACAGATATGTATTGCATATGTAATCACACAGATATGTATTGCATATGTAATCCACACAGATATGTATTGCATATGTAATCCACACAGATATGTATTGCATATGTATTCCACACAGATATGTATTGCATATGTAATCCACACAGATATGTATTGCATATGTGATCCACACAGATTGGGATTGCATGTGTAATCCACACAGATTTGGATTGCATGTGTAATCCACACACATTGGGATTGCATATGTAAACCACACAGATTTGGATTGCATATGTAATCCACACACATTGGGATGGCATATGTAAACCACACAGATTTGGGTTACATATGTAATCCACACAGCTTTGGATTGCATATGTAATCCATACAGTTTGGGATAGCATATGTGATCCACACAGATTGGGATTGCATGTGTAATCCACACAGATTTGGATTGCATATGTAATCCACACACATTGGGATTGCACATGTAATCCATACAGATTTGGGTTACATATGTAACCCAAACAAATTTGGATTGCATATGTCATCCACACAGATTTGGTTTGCATATGTAATCCAAACAGATTGGGATTGCATATGTAATCCACATAGATTTGAATTGCATATGTAATCCACACAGATTGGGATACCACACAGATTTGGATTGCATATGTAATCCATACAGATGGGGATTGCATATGTAATCCACACAAATTGGGATTGCATATGTAATCCACACAGATTTGGGTTACATTTTTAATCCATACAGATTTGGATTTCATATGTGGAAATTAGGTAAATTAATTAAATGAAATGAATTCAATAAAATACATAAAATAAATGTTAAAATAAATAATAAATTAAATAAATAATAAAATAAATAAATAATTAAATAAATTAACATATAAAAAACTAACATAACGTAAACGTTTATTTAAATAAATATAATAATATAAAATAGAATAAATAAAATAAATAAATAAATTAATTAATTCAATTAAAAATAGAATGAATAAAATCATTAAAATCAATTAAATTAAATTCAAATAATAAAATAAATAAATTAAAATAAAATAAATGATTAAATAAATGATATGAATAAATACATTATATAAGTAAAATAAAATAAATCAAATAGAATAAACAAATAAAATAAATTAATTAATTAAGTAATAAAATAAATTAAATTAAATTAAATTAAGTCAATAAATAAATTAAATAAAAAAGTAAATAAAAAATAAAATAAAATGACGTGAAATAGATTAAAATAAATAAAGAGAATAAATTAAATATATTAAATAAAATAAATAAAATGAAAGAAATAAATTAATAAAATAAAATAAATTGAATAAATTGAATAAAATGAATTAAATTAATTAAATGAAATAAATTGTATAAATTAAATAAATTAATTGAAAAATAAAATAAATACAATAAAATAAATAAAATAAATAATTAAACAAATAAAATAAATTAAATTAAATTAAATTGATTAAATAAAATCAATTAGACAAATTAAGTAAGTAAATTTATTAAATTAAACTAAATGAAATAAATAAAGTAAAATAAACAAAATCAATAAAATAATTAAAATAAATAAATAAATGAATAAAATCAATAAAGTGAAAAAATGAAATAAAATTAATCAATAAAATGAAATAAATAAATAAATAAAGTAAATAATAAAATAAAATAAAATAAAATAAATCAAATTAACAAAGTAAATAAATAGATTTAATAAATTAAAATAAAATAAATAAACTAAATAAATTAATTAAATGTAATGAATTCAATAAAATACATAAAAATAATTAAATAAATAAACAAATAAATAAACTAACATTAACATTTATTTCAATAAATAAATATAATATAAAAAATAGAATAAATAAAATAATTAAAAGAAATTAAATTAAATTGAATAAATAAATTAAAATAAAATAAATGATTAAATAAATAATATGAATAAATAAAATAAATAAATAACATAAGCAAATAGGAAAATAAAAGAAATAAATTAAATAAGTAAAATAAAATAAATCAAATAGAATAAACAAATAAAATAAAGAAATTAATTAATTAATTAAAATAAATTAAATAAATTAAATTGAATTAAATTAAATCAATAACTAAAATAAAAAATAAATAAGAAATAAAATAAAATTAAGTAAAATATATTAAAATAAAGATAATAAATTAAATATATAAAATAAAATAAATAAAATGGAAGAAATAAATTAATAAAATAAAATAAATTAAATAAATTGAGTAAAATGAATTAAATGAAATTAATTAAATGAAATAAATTGTATAAATTAAATAAATTAAATGAAAATAAAATAAATTAAATTGATTAAATAAAATCAATTAGACAAATTAAGTAAGTAAATTTATTAAATTAAACTAAATCAAATAAATAAAGTAAAATAAACAAAATAAATAAAATAATTAAAATAAATAAATAAATAAATAAAATCAATTAAGCGAAAAAAATGAAATGAAATTAATCAATAAAATGAAATAAATAAATAAATAAAGTAAATAATAAAATAAAATAAAATAAATCAAATTAACAAAGTAAATAAATAGATTTAATGAATTATAATAAATCACTAATAATAAAATTAATAAATAATTAAATAAATGAATGAAATTAAATTTATTAAATAAAAGCAATAAATAAAGTAAATAAATCATATAAATAAATATTTTAAAGAAATAAAATGAAATAAATAAAATAAAATTAATAAATATAATAAATTAAATAAACTAATTTAAATTAAATAAACGAATAAAGTAAAGATATAATAAAATCAATTATTTAAATAAATTAGTAAAATAAAATAAAATGAAATACGTTGATTAAATAAATAAATTAAAGAAACAAATAAAATAAATTATATAAAATTCCTAAATTGAAAAAAGTGAAATAAAATAAATGAAATTAAATAAATAAAGTAATTTAAATAAAATAAAATAAATAAAATGAAGGAAAAATAAAATCAATTAATTAAATAAATAAATTAAATAAATAAGTAAAATTAAAAAAATGATTTAAATAAATTAAATAAAATAAATTAATTAATCAATTTAATTAAATAAAATGAATAAATAAATATGTAAATAAAATAAAAAAATGAAATGAATAGAAATTACAATAAATACATTAAATTAAATAAATTAACTTAAATAAATAAAATAAAATAAATTATTTTAAATTAAATGAATAAAATAAAGAAAATAAATGATATAAAATAAATAAATAAATGAGATAAATATAATAAATTAATAAAATAAAATAAATTGAACAAATGAATAAAATATAAAATAATTAAGAAAATTAAAATAAATTAAATAAGATAATTTAAATAGAATACATTATATACTGTAGAATAAATTAAAGAAATGAATTGAATAAATTAATTAAGTAAATAAAATAAATAAAATAAATAAAATAATTAAATAAAAGAAATAAATTATAGAAAATATATAAAATAAAATAGATTCAATTAAAATAAAAGTAAATTAAATAAACTAATAAAATAAAGTAAATAAATAAGTAAAATAAATAAAATAAAATAATTTAAATTAATGAATAAAGAAATAATTAATTAAATAAATAATATAAATAAATTAAATTAAATTAATTAAGTAAAATAAATATGAAATAAATAAAATAATATAAAATAAAAAATAAAAAATAAATATATAAATAAAATAATATAAAGTGAAATAATAAATTAAATAAATCAAGTTAAATCAATAAAAAGTTAATTAATTAATTAATTAAATGAGAAAAGTAAGTAGATAAATACATAAAATAATTAAATAATATTGAATATAATGATTAAATTAAATAAAATGAAGTAATATAAATAAATAAAATAAAATAAATAAAATAAAATAACTAAAATAATATAAAATAAATAATTAAATTAAATGGATATATAAATATATAAATAAAATAAAATAAATAAAATGAAACAAATAAATTAAATACATCAAATTAAATAAATAAATTAAATTAAATAAATAGATAAATAAATAAAATAATTAAATAATATTAAATAAAATGAGTTAAATAAATAAACTAAAATTAAATAAAGAAATTAATTAATGAAATAAGTTAATTTTAATTAATAAATTGAAATAAATTAATTATAATATTAAATAAATGGATAAAATAAATAAAAAATGTGAAATAAAATAAAATAAATAGAATAAATAAACAAATGAAATAAATTAAAGTAATAAATCAAATAAATAAAAAACAATTAATTAAATAAATAATATAAATATATAAATAAAATGAAATTAATTAAATAATATAAATGAAATGAAATAAATAAAATAATATTAAATAAATATTAAAAAATAAATATGTAAATAAAATAATATAAAGTGTAAAAAATAAATTAACTAAATCAAATTAAATCAATAAATGATTAAATACATAAATTAAATAAGTAAAGTATATAGATAAATACATAAAATAATTAAATAATATTAAATAAAATGTATTAAATAAATAAAATAAAGTAATATAAATAAATAAAACAATGAATAAAATAAGTTAAATTAGAATAATAATATAAAAGAAATAAATTAATAAATTAAAAAAATCAAATAAAAGAATAAAATAAATAAAATATATGAAATAAAATAAAATAAATAAAATAAAAGTATTAAAATAACATAAATAAATAAAATAATATAAATAAAATGAAATAAAGTAAATAAAATTTAAATTAAATTAAATTGAACCAATAAAATAAAATAAAATAGTTGAAATAAATGAAATAAGTAAATAAATAAAATAAATTAAATTAATAAATTAAATAAATAAAATATATAAAGTTAAATAAATAAATAACGAAAAATAAATGAAATAAAATAAATTAAATATATTAAAAAAATAAGTAAAGCAAATAAATAAATAAAATAAATAATTTAAATTAAATTAAATTAAGTAAAATAAATTGAATTATTTAAACAAATAAAATAAAAAATTAATTAAATAGAATGAAATAAATAAATAAAATAAAGTAAATAAATTAAATAGATTAAGTTCAACAAATTAAATCAAATGAATAAAATAAATGAAATGAAATACATTTATTAAATAAATAAAGTAAAATTAAAAATGGAATAAATTAAATAAATAAATAAAATAAATTTAATTAAATAATAAAATAAAATAAATAAATAAGATAAATATATGAAGTAAATAATTAAGTATGTAAATAAAATAAATAAAATAAAATAAAGTAAATAATATATAGATCAAATGAAATAAATAAAATAAATAAACAAAATAAAATAAATCAATTAAATTAAAGGAATAAATAAAATAAAAATAAAAAATACATAAATAAATTATATAAAAAAAATAAAAATTAATAAAACGAAAAAATTAAAATAAATAATTATAATAAATAAAATAAATTCAATTAATTAAATTAAATCTAATTTAGTAGTCCGCCCCAATATTTGGGGTTTGCACTGCGACAAAGAACAGCTCACAATAAAATGTTTATATAATCCACACAGATTAGGATTACGTATGTAATCCACACAGATTGGGATTGCATATGTAATCCAAAGAGACTTGGATTGCATATGTAATCCACACAGATTTGGATTGCATATGTAATCCACATAGATTTGGATTACATATGCAATCCCAAACTGTGTGGATTACATATGTAATCCAAATCTGTGTGGATTACATATGCAATCCCGATCTGTGTGGATTACATATGTAATCCACACAGATTGGGATTACATATGTAATCCACACAGATTGGGATTGCATATGTAATCCGCAGAGACTTGGATTACATATGTAATCCACATAGATTTGGATTACATATGTAATCCAAACAGATTGGGATCGCATTTGTAATGCGCACAGATATGGATTACATATGTAATCCACACAGATTTGGATTACATATGTAATCCACACAGATTTGGATTGCATATGTAATCCACACATACTTGGATTGCATATGTAATCCACACAGATTTGGATTGCATATGTAATCCACATAGATTTGGATTACATATGTAATCCACATAGATTTGGATTACATATGTAATCCACACAGATTGGGATTGCATATGTAATTCATACAGATTTGGTTTGCATATGTAATCCACACAGATTGGGATCGCATATATAATCTACACAGACTTGGATTACATATGTAATCCACACAGATTGGGATTGCATATGTAATCCATACAGATTTGGTTTGCATATGTAATGCATACAGATATGGATTGCATATGTAATCCACACAGATTGGTATCGCATATGTAATGCGCACAGATTTGGATTACATATGTAATCCACACAGATCGGGATTGCATATGTAATCCACACATACTTGGATTGCATATGTAATCCACACAGATTGGGATTGCATATGTAATCCACAGAGATTTGGATTACATATGTAATCCACATAGATTTGGATTACATATGTAATCCAAACAGATTGGGATTGCATATGTAATCCATACAGATTTGGTTTGCATATGTAATCCACACAGATTGGGATCGCATATATAATCTACACAGACTTGGATTGCATATGTAATCCACACAGATTTGGATTACATATGTAATCCACACAGTTTGGGATTGCATATGTAATGCATACAGATATGGATTGCATATGTAATCCACACAGATTGGGATCGCATATGTAATGCGCACAGATATGGATTACATATGTAATCCACACAGATTTGGATTACATATGTAATCCACACAGATCGGGATTGCATGTGTAACCCACTCATACTTGGATTGCATATGTAATCCACACAGATTTGGATTGCATATGTAATCCACATAGATTTGGATTACATATGTAATCCACATAGATTTGGATTACATATGTAATCCACACAGATTGGGATTGCATATGTAATCCATACAGATTTGGTTTGCATATGTAATCCACACAGATTGGGATCGCATATATAATCTACACAGACTTGGATTACATATGTAATCCACTCAGATTCGGATTGCATATGTAATGCATACTGAATTGGCTTGCATATGTAATCCACACAGATTGGGATTGCATACGTAATCCTCACAGCTTTGGAATGCATATGTAATCCACACAGATTTGGACTACATATGTAATCCACACAGATTGGGATTACATATGTAATACACGCAGATTTGGATTACATATGTAATCCACACAGATTTGGATTGCATATACCCATACAGATTTGGATTGCATATGTAATCCACACAGATTGGGATTGCATATGTAATCCACACAGATTTGGACTACATATGTAATCTACACAGAAATAAATATATAAATAAAGTAATATAAAGTGAAAAAATAAATTAAAGAAATCAAGTTAAATCAATTGATTATTAAATAAATAAATAAATAAAATAAATAAAGTAAATAGATAAATATATAAAATACTTAAATAATATTAAATAAAGTTAATAAAAGAAATAAAAGAAAGTAAGATAAATATATAAATAAAATAAATAAAATGACCCAAGTAAATTAAATAAATTAAATTAAATAAATAAAATAGTTAAATAATATTAAATAAAATGAGTTAAATAAATAAACTAAAATAAAATAAATATATTAATTAATTCAATAAGTTAAATTAAAATAATAAATTGAAATAAATTAATTAAATCATTACATACATAAAATAATAAAATAAAATAAATAAAATTAAATAACTAAAATAATATAATATAAATAATTTAATTAAATAGATATACAAATATATAAGTAAAATAAAATAAGTAAAATGACAGAAATAAATTAAGTAAATCAAAGTAAATAAATAAAAAATTAAATAAATTAATTAAATTAAATAAATAAATAAAATAAATAGATAAATAAACAAAATAATTAAGTAATATTGAATAAAATGAAAGAAATAAATAAACTAAAATAAAATTAATTAATTCATTAAGTTAAATTAAATTAATAAATTGAAATAAATAATTGAAAACATTAAATAAATGAATAAAATAAATAAAATATATAAAATAAAATAAAATGAATAGAATAAAGTTATTAAAATAGAGTTAATAAATAAATAAAATAATAATAGAAATATATACAATAAAATAAATTAAATAAATTTAAAAATAAATAAAGAAATAAAATAAAGTAAATAAATAAATAGAAAATAATTATCTAAATTAATAAAATAAAATAAATTGAATTGAACAAAGTACAAATAAATTATGTAAATTAATTAAATGAAATGAATTCAATAAAATACATAAAATAAATATTAAAAAACAAATAATGAAATAAATAAATAAACTAACATAAACATTTATTTAAATAAATAAATATAATCATGTAAAAAATAGAATAAATAAAATAATTAAACTAAATTAAATAAAATTGAATTAATAATATAAAAATATTAAAATAAAATAAATGATTAAATAAATAAATAAATAAATAAATAAATTAAATAATTAAAATAAAATAAATCAAATAGAGTAAAATAAATGAAATAAATTAAATTAAATTAAATCAATATAAATTAATTAAATAAAAACAATAAATAAAGTAAATAAATCATATAAATAAATATTTTAAAGAAATAAAATGAAATAAATAAAATACAATTAATCAATAAATAAATTAAACAAATTAAATTAAATTAAATAAACAAATAAAATAAAGAAATAATTAAATTAAATTAAATAAACAAATAAAATAAAGAAATAATAAAATCAATTAAATAAATAAATAAAATTAAATGAAATAAATTGATTAAATAAATTAAATAAAAAAAATAAATAAAATAATTTATATAAAATTCATAAATTGAAATAACAGTAAAATACAATAAATTAAATTTAATAAAGAAAATAATTTAAATTAAATAAAGAAATAAAATAAAGGAATAAATAAAATCAATTAATTAAATAATTAAATAAAATAAATAATTAAAATTAAATAAAATGATTTAAATAAATTATATTAAATAAATTAATTAATCAATAAATAAATACATAAATAAAATATATATATAATAAATAAATAAAATGAATAGAAAATACAATAAATAAATAAAATTAAATAAATTAACTTAAATAAATAAAATAAATAAAATTACTTAAATAAAATAAATGAATAAGGTATAAAATAATTAAAAAGTTTAAAATTAATTAAGTAAGATAAATTAAATAGAATACGTTATATAGAATAAATTTAATAAATAAATTGAATAAATTAATTAAGTAAATAAAATAAATAAAATAAATAAATAAATGAAACCAATTATAGAACACATAAAATAAAATAGATTGAATTAAAATAAAAGAAAATTAAATAAAATAATAAAATAAAATAAATAAATAAATAAGTACAAATAAATAAAATTAAACAAATTAAGTTAATGAATAAAATAAATAAAAATAATTAATTAAATTAATATTATAAATAAATATATAAAATGAAATTAATAAAATAAAATAAATGAAATAAATAAAAAATCTCTCTCTCTCTCTCTCTCTCTCTCTCTCTCTCTCTCAAGAAGAAGGAATATAAACTGATATGAAATACATTGAAATAAAAATTGATGTTAATTAATTAAAAACCGCATTTCAAAAATGTGTACTAATTCAAAAAATTTTAAGGGAGAAAATATTATCAAAATAAAAAAATTTCGAAAATTTCCAAAAATCAAAGAATTAAAATTTACAAAAATTTTCAAATTTTCCAGATTTTTTAAAATTTTGAAAATGTTAAAAATTATTAAATAAAAAAATTTCAAAATAATTTTAAAAATTTTTCATATATTTCACTTCTAAAAATTTCTAAATTTAGAAACATTTAAAAATTAAAAAAAAATCAGTTTTCAAAATATTTCACATCAACAATTAAAAAAATTTTTAAACATTTTCGACAAAATTCTAAGTACTAAAACTTTCAAATTTTCAAAAATTTTTAAATGAAAAAAATCAAAATTATCAAAATTAGAAAAAAATTCAAATATTAAAAAAAAAAACTATAGATTTAAAAAAAATAAGCATTTTCGAAAAATTTCAAAATTAAAAAAACTAGAAAATTCAATTTTTTTTTTCAAATTTTCGAGTATACAAAATAATTTGTAAAAATTTTCGAAGTTCTTCTGTTGTAAAAATTTCTAAATTAAAATATAAAATTAAAAAAAATTTCAAAATTTTCAAAATATTTCAATCTTTCAATAATTCAAAAAAAAATTTAAAAATTTTCGAAATTTTTAAAATTAAAAAAAGATTTCATAATTTTAACATTTTTCAAATTTTCAAAAATTCGAAAAATTAAAAAAATTTGCGAAAATTAAAAGTTTTCCAAAATTCAAAAATTTCAAATGAATTCAAAATTTAAAAGAAATCAGAATTTTACAAAATTTTCATTTTTCGAAAATTCAAGAGAAAACTAATTTTCAGAAATCTAAATAATTTTACCATTTTCCAAATTTCAAAATTTCTAATTTTTAAAATTTTCAAAAATTTTCAAAGTTCAAAGTATTCAATAAAAATTTCAAAATTTTCCAAAATTAAAAAAAAATTTCAGAAATTTTTCAAAATATAAAGAAATCAAAATTTTTTTTCAATTTTAGAAAATTTAATTTTTTTTTTTCAAAAATTTTCAAAATTTTTACGAGTTTTGAATAATTGTTTAAATTTTTTTAAAGTATGAATTTTTTTGAATTTTGAAAAAGTTTGAAAATTATTAAAACTGTTTTATAATATTTGGAAAGTTGAAAAATTTTGAAAATCATGAATTTCTTTTAATTATAAAATTTTTGAAAATTTGATAATTTTAAAACTTTTTTTTAATTTTTGAAAATGAAATATTTTGAAAATTTTGATTTCTTTCTTTTTAATTTTAAAAATTATTCAAAATTTGAAAGTTTTAGTACTTATAAAATTTTCGAAAATTTAAAAATTTTTTTTTTGAATTTGTGATGTGAAATATTTAAAATTTTTAGTTTTGTTTTATTTAAATATTTTTTAACATTTTGAAATTTCTTTTGAATTTTTAAGATTTTTTTAATTTTGAAAAATCAGGAAAATTTAAAATTTTATTTTTTTTTAATTTTGAAATATTTTAAATTATTTTGTATTATGAAAAAATTTGAATTTTGGAAAATATTGAAATTTTTTTAATTTTGAAAATTGTTTTATTTTCAAAATTATTCGAGAGAGAGAGAGATTGAGAGAGAGTTGTGGTATGTAATTATAATTGTATATATTTTTAATTTATTATATTTATTTATTTTATGTATTTATTTAATTTAATTTTAATTATTTATTTTAACTTTTATTTTTATCTTTTTTGTTATATCTTAATCAATTGTGTCTCAAACCTGTTTATATAATTTTTCATTTTACATTTTATTGTCAGCTGTTGTGTATTGCAAACCCCAAATATTGGGGCGGACTACTAAATTAGATTTAATTTAATTAATTAATTTATTTTATTTATTATAATTATTTATTTTAATTTATTTGATTTTATTAATTTTAATTTTTTTTTAATATATTTATGTATTTTATTTTATTTATTTCATTTATTCATTTTATTCATTTTAATTTTTTATTTAATTAAATTAATTGAGGTATTTTATTTTATTTATTTTATTTACATAATTAATTATTAATTATATTTTATTTATTATATTATTAATTTTACGTTATTTATTTATTTATTTTATTTTATTTTATTTGTTTTACCTAATCAATTTTATTTTATTTTTTTATTTTATTTATTTATTTCATTCTATTTAATTAATTTTTTATTTTATTTGTTTATATAATTTAATTTATTTTACTTAATTTCATTTAATTTATATATTTTATTTATTTATTTATTTATATATTTAATTTATTTTATTTCAATTAATTAATTAATTTAATTATTTATTTATATATTTATTTATTTTATTTTAATTCAATTAAATTTATTTATTTATTTTATTTTAATTTACTTAATGTATTTATTTATTTATTTTGTTTTAATTTAATTTATTTAATTTATTTATTTACTTAGTTATTTATTTTATTTTACTTTACTTAATTAATTAATTTTATTTTAATTAATTTATTTATTAAATTTAATTAATTAATTAAGTTATATATTTTATTTTATTTTAATTTAATTTATTTATTGATATATTTATTTTTTATTTATTTATTTAGTTATATATTTATTTTATTTTATTTGATTTTAATTTAATTTAATTATTTATTTATTTTATTTTGCTTTAATTAATTAATTTATTATTTATTTATTTAATTTATTAATTTAATTTATTTATATATATTTATTTATTTTATTTTATTAATTAATTTATTTATTTATATTATATATTTATTTATTTTTTATTTATTTTAAATTAATTTAGTTATATATTTACTTCATTTTATTCCATTTGATTTAATTTAATTTAATTATTTATTTATTTTATTATACTTTTAATTTTTTTATTTACTTTTCTATTTATTTATTTTAATTTAATTTATTTTATTCGTTTTTTATTTATTTTATTTTAATTAATTTATTTAAATTTATTTTATTTTAATTTATTTTAATTTAATTTATTTAAATATTTATTTATTTAGTTATTTTATTTTTATATAATTTATTTATTTAATTTATTTATTTTATTTTTTAATTTAATTAATTAATTTATATAATTTAATTTAATTTAATTTATTTAATTAATTAATTTATTTATTTATTTAATTTATTTATTTAAATTTAATTATTTAATTTTAATTTAATTTATTTATTTATATATTTTATTTTACTTCATTTAATGTATTTATTTATTTATATAATTTTAATTTAATTTACTTATTTATTTATTTATTTATTTTATTTTGTTTCATGTTACCTTAATTTAATTTAATTATTTATTTATTTTAATTAATTTATTTATTTATTTCATTTATTTAATTTATTTATTTAAATTTAATTATATAATTTTAATTTAATTAATTTATTTTATTTAATTAATTTATTTATATATCTATTTATTTTATTTTAATATTTTTATTTATTAATTTATTTATTTTATTTTAATTTATTTAATTGATTTATTTATTTATTTAGTTTATTTTATTTTATATTATTAAATTTAATTTAATTTTATTTTATTTCATTTTATTTTATATTTAATTTAATTTTTATTTTTTATTATATATATATTTTTTTCATTTATTTATTTATTTTATTTAATTAATTTATTTAAATTTATTTACTTAATTTCATTTTATTAATTAATAAAGTTTTTAATTTTATTTTATTCTATTTTATTTTAATTTAATTTAATTTATTTAATTAATTTATTTTCTAAATTATTTATTTATTTAAAATAATTTAATTAATTTAATTTAAATATATATTTATTTTATTTTAATTTAATTTATTCAATTTATATATATCTTTATTTAAATTTATTTATTTAATTCTTTATTTATTTAATTAATTGATTTATTTAAATTTATTTATTTTATTTATTTATTTAATTTATTAATTTGGTTTATTTATATAATTTATTCATTTTATTTTATATTATTTATATTTTTTATTTATTTATTTATTTATTTATTTATTTAAATTTAATTTACTTATTTATTTATTTTATTTTCATTTAATTAATTAATTTATTTATATATTTTATTTTAGTTTAATATATTTATTTATTTACTTATTTGTTTATTTTATGTTAATTTAATTTATTTAATTCATTTATTTATGTATTTATTTTAATTTAATTCATTTAATTAATTTAATTATTTAATTATTTATTTATTTTAATTTATTTGATTTAATTTATTTAATTTAATTTATTATTTAATTATTTTAATTTAATTTATTTAATTATTTATATATTTATTTTTATTTCATTTTATGTTATTTTAATTGATTTATTTATTTATTTTATTATAATTAAATTATTTATTGAATTATTTATTTAATTTATTTAATTTATTTATTTTAATTTATTTATTTAATTTTAATTTAATTTTATTTTATTCTATTTTATTAACTAATTAAGTTATTTATTTTATTTTATTTTAATTTAATTAATTAATTTATTTATATATTTTTATTTATTTATTTATTTTAATTTAATTTATTTAATGTATTTATTTAATTATTTATTTATTTACTTTATTCATTTATTTTTTTTTATTTATTTATTTAATTTTATTTAACTTAATTTTATTTCATTAATTTATTAATTTATTTATTTTATTTTATTTATTTCATTTTATTTTAATTTAAATTATTTTATTTTTCTATTTATTTGTACATTTATTTATTCATTTATTTATTTAATTTATTTATTTATTTAATTTTAATTTAATTTATTTAATTTATTTATTTATTTTTTTTTTATTTACTTAATTATTTTTTTTTTTATTTATTTATTTTTTATTTTAATTTTATTTATTTATTTACTTTTTATTTAATTTATTTAATTTATTAATTAATTTATTTATTTTATTTATTTCATTTATTTATTTAATTTATTCAATTTATTTCTTTAAATTTATTTATTTAATTTTTTATTGTATTTTATATTTATTTAATTTATTTATTATTTTATTTTATTTTTTTATTTGTTTATTTATTTTATTTTAATAGTATTTATTTAATTTATTTATTTACCTATTTATTTATTTATTTATTTTAATTTTATTTACTTAATGAATTTATTTATTTATTTTATTTATTTATTTAATTTATTTAATTTATTTATATATTTATATTATTTTAATTTATTTACCTTTTTATTTTATTTATATTTATTTATTTTATTTTAATTAATTAATTTATTTAATATATTTATTTATTTAATTTTATTTTATTTATTCAATTGATTAATTTATTTATATAATTTTAATTCAATTCATTTAATTTAATTATTTATTTATTTTATTTTAATTTAATTATTTATTTAATTTATTTAATTTTAATTTTATTAATTAAATAATTAATTAATTAATTTATTTATTTTATTTTAATTTACTTAATGTATTTTTTTATTTATTTTATTTTACTTTAATTTTTTTAATTTATTTATTTACTTGTTTATTTATTTTATTTTAATTTATTTA
>JAJSOF020000001.1:199859794-199864794 GCA_025594305.2 Periplaneta americana
TATATTTAATGTATTTATTTATTTATATAATTTTATAATTTTATAATTTTAATTTAATTTACTTATCTATTTATTTATTTTTATTTTGTTTCATATTACCTTAATTTAATTTAATTTATTTATTTATTTATTTTAATTTATTTATTTAATTATTTATTTTATTTATTTAATTTATTTATTTAAATTTAATTATTTAATTTGATTTTAATTTTTATTTATATATTTATTTATTTTATTTTAAATTATTTAATGTATTTATTTATATATTTACTTCTTTTGATTTTAATTAATTTAATTAATTTATTTAATTAATTAATTATTTATTTATTTTATTATAACTTAATTAATTTAATTAATTAATTAAATTATTTATTTTATTTATTTATTGAATTAAATTTATTTATTTAATTTTAATTTAATTTATTTATTTAATTTATTTTACTAATTTATTTATTTATTTAAAATTTTAATTAATTAATTTATTTATTTCTTTATTTTATTTCATTATATTTATTTTATTTTATTACATTTTAATTTAATTAATTTATTTTATTTAATTAATTTATTTATATATCTATTAATTTTATTTTAATATTTTTTATTTATTAATTTATTTATTTTATTTTAATTTATTTAATTTATTTATTTATTTATTTAATTTATTTTATTTTATATTATAAATTTAATTTAATTTTATTTTATTTCATTTTATTTTATATTTAATTTTTATTTTTAAATTTAATTTTAATTTTATTTTTATTTTTAATTATACATTTTTTTCATTTCTTTATTTATTTTATTTTAATTTAATTTATTTAATTAATTTATTTAATTTATTTGTTTTATTTTAATTTAATTAGTTACTTATTTTATTTTAATTTAACTTATTTAATTTATTTACTTAATTTCATTTTATCAATTAATTAAGTTTTTTATTTTATTTTATTCTATTTTATTTTATTTTAATTTAATTTAATTTATTTATTTGTATATTAATTTTTTATTTATTCAGTTATTTATATAATTTACATATTTATTTATTTCATTTATTTCTTTATTTTAATTAATTTATTTAATTATTTATTTATTTTATTTTAATTTAATTTAATTATTATATTTTAATTTAATTAATTTAATTAATTAATTAATTTAATTTTTTTATTTAAATTAAATATTTTATTTTTTTTATTTATTTCTTTAAATTTATTTAGTTTATTTTATTTTATATTATATAATTTAATTTAATTTAATTTAATTTAATTTTTTTCTAATTTTATTTTCATTTTAATTTAATTTAATTTACTTATTTATTTATTTATTTCATTTTAATTTAATTATTATTTAATTTAATTTAATTTAATTTAATTTAATTTAAATATTTATTTATTTTATTTTAATTTAATTTATTCAGTTTATTTATATCTTTATTTACATTTATTTATTTTATTTAATTATTTATTTATTTCATTTATTTATTTAATTGATTTATTTAAATTTATTTATTTTATTTAATTTTTTATTTATTTATATATTTTATTTTATTTATTTCTTTAATTTATTAGTTTGGTTTATTTATATAATTTATTCAGTTTATTTTATATTATTTATATTTTTTTATTTTATTTATTTATTTATTTATTTAAATTTAATTTACTTATTTATTTATTTATTTTATTTTCATTTAATTAATTAATTAATTTATTTATTTATATATTTTATTTTAGTTTAATATATTTATTTATTTACTTATTTATTTATTTTATCTTAATTTAATTTATTTAATTCATTTATTTATGTATTTATTTTAATTTACTTTTATTTATTTAATTCATTTATTTACTTATTTTATTTTAATTTAATTCATATAATTAATTAATTTATTTCATTACTTTAATTTAATTTATTTAATTGTTTATATATTTATTTTATTTTATTTTATGTTAATTTAATTGATTTATTTATTTATTTTATTTTAATTAATTAATTTATTTAATTATTTATTTAATTTATTTATTTTAAATTATTTATTTAATTTAAATTTAATTTTATTTTATTCTATTTTATTAACTAATTAAGTTATTTATTTTATTTTTTTAAATTTAATTAATTAATTTATTTATTTATATGTTTATTTTTTATTTATTTATTTACTTAAGTTTTTTATGTATTTATTTATTTTCAATTTAATTTATTTAATTAATTAATTTATTAAATTATTTATTTATTTTAATTTAATTTAATTAATTTAATTAATTTATTTATTTATTTACTTATTCATTTATTTTATTTTAATTTATTTATTTAAATTTATTTATTTAATTTTATTTTACTTAATTTTATTTTATTAATTTATTAAGTTATTTATTTTATTTTAATTTAAATTATTTTATTTAGCTATTTATTTGTATATTTATTTATTCATTTATTTATTTAATTTATTCATTTATTTTATTTTATTTTAATTAATTTAATTATTTAATTTTTTATTTCATTTATTTAATTTATTTATTTAAATTTATTTATTTAACTTCAATTTAATTTAATTTTATTCTATTTTATTAACTCATTAAGTTATTTATTTTATTTTATTTATTTTATTTGAATTTAATTTAATTAATTAATTTATTTATATATTTATTTTTATTTATTTATTTATTTATTTAAGTTTTTGTGCATTTATTTATTTTAATTTAATTTATTTAATTAATTGATTTATTTCATTATTTATTCATTTTATTTTAATTTAATTTATTTAATTTATTTATTTACTTATTCATTTATTTTATTTTAATTTATTTATTTAAATTTATTTATTTAATTTTATTTAACTTAATTTTATTTCATTAATTTATTAAGTTATTTATTTTATTTTATTTTATTTATTTTATTTTTTTTAATTTAAATTATTTTATTTTTCTATTTATTTGCACATTTATTTATTCATTTATTTATTTAATTTATTTATTTATTTTATTTTAATTTAATTTATTTAATTAATTTATTTATTTTCATTTAATTTACTTAATTCATTTATTTCATTAATTATTTATTTTATTTTAATTTTATTTATTTATTTATTTATTTATTTTAATTTAATTTATTTAATTTACTAATTAATTTATTTATTTTATTTATTTCATTTATTTATTTAATTCATTCAATTTATTTCTTTAAATTTATTTATTTAATTTTATTGTATTTTATATTATTTAATTTAATATTATTTTATTTTATTTCTTTTTTTTGTTTATTTATTTTATTTTAATAGTATTTATTTAATTTATTTAATTACCTATTTACTTATTTATTTTAATTTTATTTACTTAATGAATTTATTTATTTATTTTACTTTAATTTATTTAATTTATTTATATATTTATATTATTTTAATTTATTTACCTATTTATTTTAATTGAATTTACTTTATTTACATATTTATTTATTTATTTTATTTTAATTAATTTATTTATTTAATATATTTCTTTATTCGATTTATTTATTTAAATTTATTTATTTAATTTTATTTTATTTAATTTTGTTTTATTAATTAAGTTATTTATTTTATTTATTTTATTTTATTTTATTTTAATTTATTCAATTAATTTATTTATATAATTTTAATTTAATTCATTTAATTTAATTATTTATTTATTTTATTTTAATTTAATTATTTATTTAATTTATTTAATTTATTTATTTATTTTTATTTACTTAATTTTAATTTCATTAATTAATTTATTTATTTATTTTATTTTAATTTACTTTAATGTATTAATTTATTTATTTTATTTTACTTTAATTTTTTAATTTATTTATTTATTTTATTTTATTAAATTAATTAATTTATTTATTTTATTTTAATTAATTTATTTATTTAATTTTATGTAATTATATTTTTTTTTTATTAATTAATTAAGTTATTTATTTTATTTTATTTTATTTTATTTTATTTTATTTATTTTATTTTAATTTAATTTATTTATTTATATATTTATTTTTTATTTATTTATTTAGTTATATATTTACTTTATTTTACTTTAATGAATTTAATTACTTATTTATTTATTTAATTTATTAATTTCATTTATTTATTTAAATTTATTTATTTTTTATTTTATTTTATTTTAATTTATTTAATTAATTAATTTATTTATTTATTGGTATATATATATATTTTATTTTATTTTATGTTATTTTGATTTATTTTAATTATTTATTTATTCTATTTTAATTCAATTTATTTAATTATTTATTTATTTATTTTATTATACTTAAATGTTTTTATTTACTTTTTTATTTACTTATTTTAATTTATTTTATTTTTATTTATTTATTTATTTATTTTATTTTAGTTAATTAATTAATTAATTAATTAAATTAATTTATTTAAATTTATTTTATTTTATTATATTTTAATTTATTTAAATATTTATTTAGTTATTTTATTTTAATATAATTTATTTATTTTATTTATTTATTTACTTGTTAAATTTATTTATTTAAATATATTTATTTTAAATTGTTTAATTTAATTTAATTTAATTTTATTTTTATTCATTTATTCATTTAATTTACTTATTTAAATTTATTTATTTCATTAATGAATTTTATTTATTTATTTAAATTTATTTTTATTGTAATTTACTTAAATTATTTATTTATTTATACATTTATTTTATATTTATTTATTTAATTAATTAATTTATTTAATTATTTATTTACTTTATTTATTTATTTTATTTTAATTTAATTGATTTAATTTATTTAATTATTTATTTTATTTTAATTTAATTCATTTTATTTATTTATTTATTTATTTATTTATTTTACTTTAATTTAATTATTTACTTATATATTTTAATTTAATTTAACTTATTTACATATTTATTTATTTATTTTATTTTAATTTATTTATTTCTTTAAATATATTTATTTAATTTTGTTTTATTAATTAATTAAGTTATTTATTTTATTTTATTTTAATTCATTTAATTAATTTA
>JAJSOF020000001.1:199871091-200123591 GCA_025594305.2 Periplaneta americana
AGGGCTGCCCAGAAAGTAAGTTTCCCTGCACCCGTTTATAGGAAGAAAACATATTTTCATAGAAAGATTTATTGGAAGATACAGGAAATGTTGAACTATTTTCCAACATATTCCTCGCCCGAATTCAGACAATTCTCACACTGTAGTATCAACAGAGGTGAAGACGGTTGTCACACACTGGTTCCGATCCCGGGGGGCTGACTTCTAAGACACAGAGATATAAAAGCTGATCCCACGGTATGACAAATGTCTCATTTCCGGTGAGATTATCTAAAAAATTGTTCAACAATATCTATATCTGTCCCGATAATATTTTCCATCAAATTGTGTTTACCTTCTATAAACGCCTGAGCGAAACTTACTTTGGGGTAAGCTCATAATCGCGTTTGAATGGCCAAAATTTGTACAAGCCCTTCTTTGACATTATTAACGTCGCGGAATTATGAGTCAGCATCGTGGGCGCAGTTGGTATAAAGCTGGCCCTCTATACCCGAGGCTGCGGGTTCGATCCATGACCTGCTCGATGGCATTTAAATATGCTTAAATACGACAGGCATATATCGGTAGATTTATGGCATGTCAAAGAATTCCTGCGGGTCAAACTGATAAAGCGCAGATGATATAGGCACAAACAAAATGAGCTACAGACAGGCCTACAGATTTGGCGACAGATATAGTCCACTGATTTAGGGAGAGGCAGACTGATGTAGGGAGAGACACAGTGAGCTAGGGAGAGGCAGACTGATGTAGGGAGAGACACAGTGAACTAGGGAGAGGCAGACTGATGTAGGGAGAGACACAGTGAGCTAGGGAGAGGCAGACTGATGTAGGGAGAGACACAGTGAAATAGGAGAGGCAGACTGATGTAGGGAGAGACACAGTGAGCTAGGGAGAGGCAGACTGATGCAGGGAGAGACACAGTGAGCTAATGAGAGGCAGACTGATGTAGGGAGACACAGTGAGCTAGGAGAGGCAGACTGATGCAGGGAGAGACACAGTGAGCTAGGGAGAGGCAGACTGATGTAGGAGAGACACAGTGAGCTAGGGAGAGGCAGACTGATGAACCTAGGAGAGAGAGAGACACAGTGACCTAGGGAGAGGCAGACTGATGTAGGGAGAGACACAGTGAACTAGGGAGAGGCAGACTGATGTAGGGAGAGACACAGTGAGCTAGGGAGAGGCAGACTGATGTAGGGAGAGACACAGTGAACTAGGGAGAGGCAGACTGATGTAGGGAGAGACACAGTGAACTAGGGAGAGGCAGACTGATGTAGGGAGAGACACAGTGAGCTAGGGAGAGGCAGACTGATGTAGGGAGAGACACAGTGAGCTAGGGAGAGGCAGACTGATGTAGGGAGAGACACAGTGAGCTAGGGAGAGGCAGACTGATGTAGGGAGAGACACAGTGAAATACGGAGAGGCAGACTGATGTAGGGAGAGACACAGTGAGCTAGGGAGAGGCAGACTGATGCAGGAGGGAGAGACACAGTGAGCTAGGGAGAGGCAGACTGATGTAGGGAGAGACACAGTGAGCTAGGGAGAGGCAGACTGATGTAGGGAGAGACACAGTGAGCTAGGGAGAGGCAGACTGATGTAGGGAGAGACACAGTGAGCTAGGGAGAGGCAGACTGATGTAGGGAGAGACACAGTGAGCTAGGGAGAGGCAGACTGATGTAGGAGAGACACAGTGAGCTAGGGAGAGACAGACTGATGTAGGGAGAGACACAGTGAGCTAGAAAGAGAGGCAGACTGATGTAGGGAGAGACACAGTGAGCTAGGGAGAGGCAGACTGATGTAGGGAGAGACACAGTGAGCTAGGGAGAGGCAGACTGATGTAGGGAGAGACACAGTGAGCTAGGGAGAGGCAGACTGATGTAGGGAGAGACACAGTGAGCTAGGGAGAGAAAGACTGATGTAGGGAGAGACACAGTGAGCTAGGGAGAGGCAGACTGATGTATGTAGAGAGAGACACAGTGACCTAGGGAGAGGCAGACTGATGTAGGGAGAGACACAGTGAACTAGGGAGAGCAGACTGATGTAGGGAGAGACACAGTGACCTAGGGGAGAGGCAGACTGATGACTGATGGGAGAGACACAGTGACCTAGGGAGAGGCAGACTGATGTAGAGTGAGAGACACAGTGACCTAGGGAGAGGCAGACTGATGTAGGGAGAGACACAGTGAGCTAGGGAGAGGCAGACTGATGTATGGAGAGAGACAGTGAACTAGGGAGAGACAGACTGATGTAGGGAGAGACACAGTGAGCTAGGGAGAGAAAGACTGATGTAGGAGAGACACAGTGAGCTAGGGAGAGCAGACTGATGTAGAGAGAGACACAGTGAACAAGGGAGAGAGGCAGACTGATGTAGGAGAGACACAGTGAACTAGGGAGAGGCAGACTGATGTAGGGAGAGACACAGTGAACTAGGGAGAGGCAGACTGATGTAGGGAAAGACACAGTGAGCTAGGGAGAGACAGACTGATGTAGGGAGAGACACAGTGAGCTAGGGAGAGGCAGACTGATGTAGGGAGAGACACAGAGAACTAGGGAGAGGCAGACTGATCTAGGAGAGACACAGTGAACTAGGGAGACAGACTGATGTAGGGAGAGACACAGTGAGCTAGGGAGAGAAGACTGATGTAGGGAGAGACACAGTGAACTAGGGAGAGCAGAATGATATAGGGAAGAGAGAAGTAGGAAGAGGCAGACTGATGTAGGGAGAGACACAGTGAACTAGGGAGAGACAGACTGATGTAGGGAGAGACACAGTGAACTAGGGAGAGGCAGACTGATGTAGGCAGAGACACAGTGAACTAGGGAGAGGCAGACTGATGTAGGGAGAGACACAGTGAACTAGGGAGAGACAGACTGATGTAGGGAGAGATACAGAGAGCTAGGGAGAGAGGCAGACTGATGTGGGAGAGACACAGTGAACTAGGGAGAGGCAGACTAATGTAGGAGAGACACAGGAGCTAGGAGAGAGAGAGGCAGACTGATGTAGGAGAGACACAGTGAATTAGGGAGAGACAGACTGATGTAGGAGAGACACAGAGAACAAGGAGAGACAGACTGATGTAGGGAGAGACATTGTGAGGTAGGGAGAAAGACTGATGTAGGAGAGACACAGTGAACTAGGGAGAGGCAGACTGATGTAGGAGAGACACAGTGAACTAGGAGAGGCAGACTGATGTAGGAGAGACACAGTGAACTAGGGAGAGACAGACTGATGTAGGGAGAGACACAGTGAACTAGGGAGAGGCAGACTGATGTAGGGAGAGACACAGTGAACTAGGGAGAGGCAGACTGATGTAGGGAGAGACACAGTGAACTAGGGAGAGACAGACTGATGTAGGGAGAGACACAGTGAGCTAGGGAGAGAAAGACTGATGTAGGGAGAGACACAGTGAGCTAGGGAGAGAAAGACTGATGTAGGGAGAGACACAGTGAGCTAGGGAGAGAAAGACTGATGTAGGGAGAGACACAGTGAACTAGGGAGAGGCAGACTGATGTAGGAGAGACACAGTGAACTAGGGAGAGGCAGACTGATGTAGGGAGAGACACAGTGAACTAGGGAGAGAAAGACTGATGTAGGGAGAGACACAGTGAGCTAGGGAGAGACAGACTGATGTAGGGAGAGACACAGTGAGCTAGGGAGAGACAGACTGATGTAGGGAGAGACACAGTGAGCTAGGGAGAGAAAGACTGATGTAGGGAGAGACACAGTGAGCTAGGGAGAGAAAGACTGATGTAGGGAGAGACACAGTGAGCTAGGGAGAGAAAGACTGATGTAGGGAGAGACACAGTGAGCTAGGAGAGGCAGACTGATGCAGGGAGAGACACAGTGAGCTAGGGAGAGAAAGACTGATGTAGGAGAGACACAGTGAGCTAGGGAGAGGCAGACTGATGTAGGGAGAGACACAGTGAGCTAGGGAGAGGCAGACTGATGTAGGGAGAGACACAGTGAACTAGGGAGAGAAAGACTGATGTAGGGAGAGACACAGTGAGCTAGGGAGAGGCAGACTGATGTAGGGAGAGACACAGTGAGCTAGGGAGAGGCAGACTGATGTAGGAGAGACACAGTGAGCTAGGGAGAAAGACTGATGTAGGAGAGACACAGTGAGCTAGGGAGAGCAGACTGATGTAGGAGAGACACAGTGAGCTAGGGAGAGAAAGACTGATGTAGGGAGAGACACAGTGAGCTAGGGAGAGGCAGACTGATGTAGGAGAGACACAGTGAACTAGGGAGAGCAGACTGATGTAGGAGAGACACAGTGAGCTAGGGAGAGGCAGACTGATGCAGGGAGAGACACAGTGAGCTAGGGAGAGCAGACTGATGTAGGAGAGACACAGTGAGCTAGGGAGAGGCAGACTGATGTAGGGAGAGACACAGTGAGCTAGGGAGAGAAAGACTGATGTAGGGAGACACAGTGAGCTAGGGAGAGCAGACTGATGTAGGGAGAGACACAGTGAGCTAGGAGAGAAAGACTGATGTAGGAGAGACACAGTGAGCTAGGGAGAGAAAGACTGATGTAGGGAGAGACACAGTGAGCTAGGGAGAGGCAGACTGATGTAGGGAGAGACACAGTGAGCTAGGGAGAGCAGACTGATGTAGGGAGACACAGTGAGCTAGGGAGAGGCAGACTGATGTAGGGAGAGACACAGTGAGCTAGGGAGAGCAGACTGATGTAGGAGAGACACAGTGAGCTAGGAGAGAAAGACTGATGTAGGGAGAGACACAGTGAGCTAGGGAGAGGCAGACTGATGTAGAGAGAGACACAGTGAGCTAGGGAGAGGCAGACTGATGTAGGGAGAGACACAGTGAACTAGGAGAGGCAGACTGATGTAGGGAGAGACACAGTGAGCTAGGGAGAGGCAGACTGATGTAGGAGAGACACAGTGACCTAGGGAGAGGCAGACTGATGTAGGAGAGACACAGTGAGCTAGGGAGAGGCAGACTGATGTAGGGAGAGACACAGTGAGCTAGGAGAGGCAGACTGATGTAGGGGAGAGACACAGTGAACTAGGAGAGAAAGACTGATGTAGGGAGAGACACAGTGAGCTAGGGAGAGAAAGACTGATGTAGGGAGAGACACAAGTGAGCTAGGGAGAGAAAGACTGATGTAGGGAGAGACACAGTGAACTAGGGAGAGAAAGACTGATGTAGAGAGAGACACAGTGAACTAGGGGAGAGGCAGACTGATGACTATGTAGGAGAGACACAGTGAACTAGGGAGAGCAGACTGATGTAGGGAAAGACACAGTGAGCTAGGGAGAGACAGACTGATGTAGGAGAGACACAGTGAGCTAGGGGAGAGCAGACTGATGTAGGAGAGACACAGAGAACTAGGGAGAGAAAGACTGATGTAGGGAGAGACACAGTGAACTAGGAGAGACAGACTGATGTAGGGAGAGACACAGTGAGCTAGGGGGAGAGAAAGACTGATGTAGGGAGAGACACAGTGAACTAGGGAGAGAGACAGAATGATATAGGAAGAGACACAGTGAAGCTAGGAAGAGGCAGACTGATGTAGGGAGAGACACAGTGAACTAGGGAGAGACAGACTGATGTAGGGAGAGACACAGTGAACTAGGGAGAGCAGACTGATGTAGGAGAGAGACACAGTGAACTAGGGAGAGAAAGACTGATGTAGGAGAGACACAGTGAACTAGGAGAGAAAGACTGATGTAGGGAGACACAGTGAGCTAGGGGGAGAGGAAAGAATGATGTAGGGAGAGACACAGTGAACTAGGAGAGCAGACTGATGTAGGGAGAGACACAGGAGCTAGGGAGAGAAAGACTGATGTAGGGAGACACAGAGAATTAGGGAGACAGACTGATGTAGGAGAGACACAGAGAACAAGGAGAGACAGACTGATGTAGGGAGAGACACAGTGAGTAGGGAGAGAAAGACTGATGTAGGGAGAGAGACACAGTGAACTAGGGAGAGAAGACTGATGTAGGGAGAGACACAGTGAACTAGGGAGAGACAGACTGATGTAGGGAGAGACACAGTGAACTAGGGAGAGAAAGACTGATGTAGGGAGAGACACAGTGAGCTAGGGAGAGGCAGACTGATGTAGGGAGAGACACAGTGAACTAGGGAGAGCAGACTGATGTAGGGAGAGACACAGTGAACTAGGGAGAGAAAGACTGATGGGAGAGACACAGTGAGCTAGGGAGAGAAAGACTGATGTAGGGAGAGACACTAGGGAGTGAGACTAGGGAGAGACAGTGAGCAGACTGATGTAGGAGAGACACAGTGAGCTAGGGAGAGCAGACTGATGTAGGAGAGACACAGTGAACTAGGGAGAGGCAGACTGATGTAGGGAGAGACACAGTGAGCTAGGGAGAGGCAGACTGATGTAGGAGAGACACAGTGAACTAGGGAGAGGCAGACTGATGTAGGGAGAGACACAGTGAGCTAGGAGAGAAAGACTGATGTAGGGAGAGACACAGTGAGCTAGGAGAGAAAGACTGATGTAGGGAGAGACACAGTGAGCTAGGAGAGAAAGACTGATGTAGGAGAGACACAGACTAGGGATGCAGACTGATGTAGGAGAGACACAGTGAGCTAGGGAGAGAAAGACTGATGTAGGGAGAGACACAGTGAGCTAGGGAGAGAAAGACTGATGTAGGAGAGACACAGTGAGCTAGGGAGAGGCAGACTGATGTAGAGAGACACAGTGAGCTAGGAGAGACAGACTGATGTAGGGAGACACAGTGAGCTAGGGAGAGCAGACTGATGTAGGGAGAGACACAGCTGAAGACTGATGTAGGGAGAGACAGACTGATGAGTAGGGAGAGACACAGTGAGCTAGGGAGAGACAGACTGATGTAGGGAGAGACACAGTGAGCTAGGGAGAGGCAGACTGATGTAGGGGAGAGACACAGAGACTAGGGAGAGAAAGACTGATGTAGGGAGAGACACAGTGAGCTAGGGAGAACAGACTGATGTAGGAGAGACACAGTGAGCTAGGAGAGAAAGACTGATGTAGGAGAGAACACAGTGAACTAGGGGAGAGGCAGACTGATGTAGGGAGAGACACAGTGAGCTAGGGAGAGGCAGACTGATGTAGGGAGAGACACAGTGAGCTAGGGAGAGAAAGACTGATGTAGGAGAGACACAGTGAACTAGGAGAGGCAGACTGATGTAGGGAGACACAGTGAGCACAAGGGAGAGACAGACTGATGTAGGGGAGAGACACAGTGAGCTAGGAGAGAAAGACTGATGTAAGGAGAGACACAGTGAACTAGGGAGAGACAGACTGATGTAGGGAGAGACACAGTGAACTAGGGAGAGACAGACTGATGTAGGGAGAGACACAGTGAGCTAGGGAGAGACAGACTGATGTAGGGAGAGACACAGTGAACTAGGGAGAGACAGACTGATGTAGGGAGACACAGTGAACTAGGGAGAGGCAGACTGATGTAGGGAGAGACACAGTGAACTAGGGAGAGACAGACTGATGTAGGGAGAGACACAGTGAGCTAGGGAGAGACAGACTGATGTAGGGAGAGACACAGTGAACTAGGGAGAGGCAGACTGATGTAGGGAGAGACACAGTGAACTAGGGAGAGACAGACTGATGTAGGGAGAGACACAGTGAACTAGGGAGAGACAGACTGATGTAGGGAGAGACACAGTGAACTAGGGAGAGACAGACTGATGTAGGGAGAGACACAGTGAACTAGGAGAGACAGACAGATGTAGGGAGAGAAAGAGATGGAGAGACACAGTGAACTAGGGAGAGACAGACTGATGTAGGGGAGACACAGTGAACTAGGAGAGACAGACTGATGTAGGAGAGACACAGTGAGCTAGGGAGAGGCAGACTGATGTAGGGAGAGACACAGTGAACTAGGGAGAGGCAGACTGATGTAGGGAGAGACACAGTGAACTAGGAGAGACAGACTGATGTAGGGAGAGACACAGTGAGCTAGGGAGAGAGAGACTGATGTAGGGAGAGACACAGTGAACTAGGGAGAGGCAGACTGATGTAGGGAGAGACACAGTGAACTAGGGAGAGAAAGACTGATGTAGGGAGAGACACAGTGAACTAGGGAGAGGCAGACTGATGTAGGAGAGACACAGTGAACTAGGGAGAGAAAGACTGATGTAGGGAGAGACACAGTGAACTAGGGAGAGCAGACTGATGTAGGAGAGACACAGTGAACTAGAGAGAGCAGACTGATGTAGGGAGAGACACAGTGAACTAGGGAGAGACAGACTGATGTAGGGAGAGACACAGTGAGCTAGGGAGAGGCAGACTGATGTAGGGAGAGACACAGTGAGCTAGGGAGAGAAAGACTGATGTAGGGAGAGACACAGTGAGCTAGGGAGAGACAGACTGATGTAGGGAGAGACACAGTGAGCTAGGGAGAGGCAGACTGATGTAGAGAGAGACAGTGAACTAGGGAGAGAAAGACTGATGTAGGAGAGACACAGTGAGCTAGGGAGAGACAGACTGATGTAGGGAGAGACAGAGTGAGCTAGGGAGAGAAAGACTGATGTAGGAGAGACACATGTAGGGAGAGACAGAGTGAGCTAGGGAGAGAAAGACTGATGTAGGGAGAGACACAGTGAGCTAGGGAGAGAAAGACTGATGTAGAGAAAGAGAGACACAGTGAGCTAGGAGAGCAGACTGAGATGAGGGGAGAAAGACACAGGGAGAGACACATGAGCTAGGGAGAGGCAGACTGATGTAGGGAGAGACACAGTGAACTAGGGAGAGCAGACTGATGTAGGAGAGACACAGTGAGCTAGGAGAAAGACTGATGTAGGAGAGACACAGTGAGCTAGGAGAGAAAGACTGATGTAGGGAGAGACACAGTGAACTAGGGAGAGAAAGACTGATGTAGGAGAGACACAGTGAGCTAGGGAGAGAAAGACTGATGTAGGGAGAGACACAGTGAGCTAGGGAGAGAAAGACTGATGTAGGAAGAGACACAGTGAGCTAGGAGAGAAAGACTGATGTAGGAGAGACACAGTGAGCTAGGGAGAGAAAGACTGATGTAGGGAGAGACACAGTGAACTAGGGAGAGAAAGACTGATGTAGGGAGAGACACAGTGAGCTAGGGAGAGAAAGACTGATGTAGGGAGAGACACAGTGAACTAGGAGAGACAGACTGATGTAGGGAGAGAAACAGTGAAGTAGGGAGAGAAAGACTGATGTAGAAAGAGACACAGTGAGCTAGGGAGAGAAAGACTGATGTAGGGAGAGACACAGTGAACTAGGGAGAGAAAGACTGATGTAGGGAGAGACACAGAGCTAGGGAGAGAAAGACTGATGTAGGAGAGACACACTGAGCTAGGGAGAGAAAGACTGATGTAGGGAGAGACACACTGAGCTAGGAGAGAAAGACTGATGTAGGAGAGACACAGTGAGCTAGGGAGAGAAAGACTGATGTAGGGAGAGACACACTGAGCTAGGAGAGAAAGACTGATGTAGGGGAGAGACACACTGAGCTAGGAGAGAAAGACTGATGTAGGGAGAGACACAGCTGAGCTGTAGGAGACACAGTGAACTAGGGAGAAAGACTGATGTAGGAGAGACACACTGAGCTAGGAGAGAAAGACTGATGTAGAGAGAGACACACTGAGCTAGGAGAGAAAGACTGATGTAGGGGGAGACACACTTAGCTAGGGTGAGAAAGACTGATATAGGGAGAGACACAGTGAACAATGGAGAGAAAGACTGATGTAGGAAGAGACACAGTATACTAGGGAGAGAAAGACTGATGTAGGAGAGACACAGTGAGCTAGGGAGAGAAAGACTGATGTAGGAGAGACACAGTGAGCTAGGGAGAGAAAGACTGATGTAGGAGAGACACACTGAGCTAGGGAGAGAAAGACTGATGTAGGAGAGACACAGTGAACTAGGGAGAGAAAGACTGATGTAGGGAGAGACACAGTGAGCTAGGGAGAGAAAGACTGATGTAGGGAGAGACACAGTGAGCTAGGGAGAGAAAGACTGATGTAGGGAGAGACACAGTGAGCTAGGGAGAGAAAGACTGATGTAGGAGAGACACAGTGAGCTAGGGAGAGAAAGACTGATGTAGGGAGAGACACAGTGAGCTAGGAGAGAAAGACTGATGTAGGAGAGACACAGTGAGCTAGGAGAGAAAGACTGATGTAGGGAGAGACACACTGAGCTAGGAGAGAAAGACTGATGTAGGGAGAGACACAGTGAGCTAGGGAGAGAAAGACTGATGTAGGAGATAAACAGTGAACTAGGGAGAGAAAGACTGATGTAGGGAGAGACACACTGAGCTAGGAGAGAAAGACTGATGTAGGGAGACACACTGAGCTAGGGAGAGAAAGACTGATGTAGGGAGAGACACAGTGAGCTAGGAGAGAAAGACTGATGTAGGGAGAGACACAGTGAGCTAGGGAGAGAAAGACTGATGTAGGAGAGACACAGTGAGCTAGGGAGAGAAAGACTGATGTAGGGAGAGACACAGTGAGCTAGGAGAGAAAGACTGATGTAGGGAGAGAGACAGTGTGCTAGGAGAGAAAGAGACTGAGCTAGGAGAGAAAGACTGATGTAGGAGACACAGTGAGCTAGGGAGAGAAAGACTGATGTAGGGAGAGACACAGTGAGCTAGGGAGAGAAAGACTGATGTAGGGAGAGACACACTGAGCTAGGGAGAGAAAGACTGATGTAGGGAGAGACACAGTGAGCTAGGGAGAGAAAGACTGATGTAGGAGAGACACAGTGAGCTAGGGAGAGAAAGACTGATGTAGAGAGAGACACAGTGAGCTAGGGAGAGAAAGACTGATGTAGGGAGAGACACAGTGAGCTAGGGAGAGAAAGACTGATGTAGGGAGAGAACAGTGAGCTAGGGAGAGAAAGACTGATGTAGGGAGAGACACACTGAGCTAGGGAGAGAAAGACTGATGTAGGGAGAGACACACTGAGCTAGGAGAGAAAGACTGATGTAGGGAGAGACACACTGAGCTAGGGAGAGAAAGACTGATGTAGGGAGAGACACAGTGAGCTAGGGAGAGAAAGACTGATGTAGGGAGAGACACAGTGAACTAGGGAGAGAAAGACTGATGTAGGGAGAGACACACTGAGCTAGGGAGAGACAGACTGATGTAGGGAGAGACACACTGAGCTAGGGAGAGAAAGACTGATGTAGGAGAGACACAGTGAGCTAGGAGAGAAAGACTGGAGAGAAAGAGGGAGAGACACACTGAGCTAGGAGAGAAAGACTGATGTAGGGAGACACAGTGAACTAGGGAGAGAAAGACTGATGTAGGGAGAGACACAGTGAACTAGGGAGAGAAAGACTGATGTAGGGAGAGACACAGTGAGCTAGGGAGAGAAAGACTGATGTAGGGAGAGACACAGTGAACTAGGGAGAGAAAGACTGATGTAGGGAGAGACACAGTGAGCTAGGGAGAGAAAGACTGATGTAGGGAGAGACACAGTGAGCTAGGGAGAGAAAGACTGATGTAGGAGAGACACAGTGAGCTAGGAGAGAAAGACTGATGTAGGAAGACACAGTGAACTAGAGGGAGAAAGACTGATGTAGGAGAGACACAGTGAGCTAGGGAGAGAAAGACTGATGTAGGAGAGACACAGACTAGGGAGAGAAAGACTGATGTAGGAGAGACACAGTGAGCTAGGAGAGAAAGACTGATGTAGGAGAGACACAGTGAGCTAGGGAGAGAAAGACTGATGTAGAGAGAGACACACTGAGCTAGGGAGAGAAGACTGATGTAGGGAGACACACTGAGCTAGGGAGAGAAAGACTGATGTAGGAGAGACACAGTGAACTAGGAGAGAAAGACTGATGTAGGAGAGACACACTGAGCTAGGGAGAGAAAGACTGATGTAGGAGAGACACAGTGAGCTAGGAGAGAAAGACTGATGTAGGGAGAGACACACTGAGCTAGGAGAGAGAAAGACTGATGTAGAGAGAGACACACTGAGCTAGGGAGAGAAAGACTGATGTAGGGGAGAGACACACTGAGCTAGGGGAGAGAAAGACTGATGTAGAGAGACACAGTGAGCTAGGGAGAGAAAGACTGATGTAGGAGAGACACAGTGAGCTAGGAGAGAAAGACTGATGTAGGAGAGAGACACAGTGAGCTAGGAGAGAAAGACTGATGTAGGGGAGAGACACAGTGAGCTAGGGAGAGAAAGACTGATGTAGGAGAGACACAGTGAGCTAGGGAGAGAAAGACTGATGTAGAGAGAGACAGTGAGCTAGGGAGAGAAAGACTGATGTAGGGAGAGACTGATGAGGAGAGAAAGACACAGTGAGCTAGGAGAGAAAGACTGATGTAGAGAGAGACACAGTGAGCTAGGGAGAGAAAGACTGATGTAGGAGAGACACACTGAGCTAGGGAGAGAAAGACTGATGTAGGGAGAGACACACTGAGCTAGGGAGAGAAAGACTGATGTGGGAGAGACACAGTGAGCTAGGGAGAGAAAGACTGATGTAGGGAGAGACACAGTGAGCTAGGGAGAGAAAGACTGATGTAGGAGAGACACAGTGAGCTAGGGAGAGAAAGACTGATGTAGGAGAGACACAGTGAACTAGGGAGAGAAAGACTGATGTAGGAGAGACACAGTGAGCTAGGGAGAGAAAAGACTGATGTAGGAGAGACACAGTGAGCTAGGAGAGAAAGACTGATGTAGGGGAGAGACACAGTGAACTAGGGAGAGAAAGAGCTAGACACAGTGAGCTAGGGAGAGAAAGACTGATGTAGACTGAGCTAGGGAGAGAAAGACTGATGTAGGAGAGAGACAGTGAACTAGGGAGAGAAAGACTACAGGAGAGAAAGACTGATGTAGGAGAGACACAGTGAGCTAGGGAGAAAGACTGATGTAGGGAGAGACACAGTGAGCTAGGGAGAGAAAGACTGATGTAGGAGAGAGAGAAAGACTGATGTAGGGACACTGAGCTAGGGAGAGAAAGACTGATGTAGGGAGAGACACAGAGCTAGGGAGAGAAAGACTGATGTAGGAGAGACACACTGAGCTAGGGAGAGAAAGACTGATGTAGGGAGAGACACAGTGAGCTAGGAGAGAAAGAGAGAAAGACTGATGTAGGGAGAGAGACACACTGAGCTACACTGGCTAGAGAGAAGACTGATGTAGGAGAGACACAGTGAACTAGGGAGAGAAAGACTGATGTAGAGAGAGACACAGTGAGCTAGGGAGAGAAAGACTGATGTAGGAGAGACACAGTGAGCTAGGGAGAGAAAGACTGATGTAGGGAGAGGACAGAGCTAGGGAGAGAAAGACTATGTAGGGAGAGAGAGAGAGAGAGAAAGATGTAGGGAGAGACACAGTGAGCTAGGGAGAGAAAGACTGATGTAGAGAGAGACACAGTGAGCTAGGGAGAGAAAGACTGATGTAGGGAGAGACACAGTGAGCTAGGAGAGAAAGACTGATGTAGGGAGAGACACAGAGCTAGGAGAGAAAGACTGATGTAGGGAGATAGGAGCTAGGGAGAGAAAGACTGATGTAGGGAGAGACACAGTGAGCTAGGAGAGAAAGACTGATGTAGAGAGAGACACAGTGAGCTAGGAGAGAAAGACTGATGTAGGGAGAGACACAGTGAGCTAGGGAGAGAAAGACTGAGCTAGGAGAGAAAGACTGATGTAGGGAGAGACACAGTGAGCTAGGGAGAGAAAGACTGATGTAGGGAGAGACACAGTGAGCTAGGAGAGAAAGACTGATGTAGGAGAGACACAGTGAGCTAGGGAGAGAAAGACTGATGTGTAGGAGAGACACAGTGAGCTAGGAGAGAAAGACTGATGTAGGGAGAGACACTGAGCTAGGGAGAGAAAGACTGATGTAGGGAGAGACACACTGAGCTAGGGAGAGAAAGACTGATGTAGGGAGAGACACAGTGAGCTAGGGAGAGAAAGACTGATGTAGGGAGAGACACACTGAGCTAGGGAGAGAAAGACTGATGTAGGGAGAGAGAGACACAGTGAGCTAGGGAGAGAAAGACTGATGTAGAGAGACACAGTGAGCTAGGGAGAGAAAGACTGATGTAGGGAGAGACACAGTGAGCTAGGGAGAGCTATGGAGAGAACAGAGCTGGGAGAGAAAGACTGATGTAGGGAGAGACACAGTGAGCTAGGGAGAGAAAGACTGATGTAGGGAGAGACACAGTGAGCTAGGGAGAGAAAGACTGATGTAGGAGAGACACACTGAGCTAGGGAGAGAAAGACTGATGTAGGGAGAGACACACTGAGCTAGGGAGAGAAAGACTGATGTAGGGAGAGACACACTGAGCTAGGGAGAGAAAGACTGATGTAGGGAGAGACACAGTGAGCTAGGGAGAAAGACTGATGTAGGAGAGACACAGTGAGCTAGGGAGAGAAAGACTGATGTAGAGAGAGACACACTGAGCTAGGGAGAGAAAGACTGATGTAGGGAGAGACACACTGAGCTAGGGAGAGAAAGACTGATGTAGGGAGAGACACACTGAGCTAGGAGAGAAAGACTGATGTAGAGAGACACACTGAGCTAGGGAGAGAAAGACTGATGTAGGGAGAGACACACTGAGCTAGGGAGAGAAAGACTGATGTAGGAGAGACACAGTGAGCTAGGGAGAGAAAGACTGATGTAGGAGAGAGACACTGAGCTAGGGAGAGAAAGACTGATGTAGGGAGAGAAAGACTGAGCTAGGGAGAGAAAGACTGATGTAGGAGAGACACACTGAGCTAGGGAGAGAAAGACTGATGTAGGGAGAGACACACTGAGCTAGGAGAGAAAGACTGATGTAGGGAGACACAGTGAGCTAGGAGAGAAAGACTGATGTAGGGGAGAGAGACACAGTGAGCTAGGGAGAGAAAGACTGATGATGAGAGAGACACACTGAGCTAGGGAGAGAAAGACTGATGGAGAGAGACAGTGAGCTAGGGAGAGAAAGACTGATGTAGGAGAGACACAGTGAGCTAGGGAGAGAAAGACTGATGTAGGAGAGACACTGAGCTGAGAAAGACTGATGTAGGGGAGACACAGTGAGCTAGGGAGAGAAAGACTGATGTAGGAGAGACACAGTGAGCTAGGGAGAGAAAGACTGATGTAGGGAGAGACACAGTGAGCTAGGGAGAGAAAGACTGATGTAGGGAGAGACACAGTGAGCTAGGGAGAGAAAGACTGATGTAGGAGAGACACACTGAGAGAAAGACTGATGTAGGGAGAGAGTGAGCTAGGGAGAGAAAGACTGATGTAGGGAGAGACACAGTGAGCTAGGGAGAGAAAGACTGATGTAGGGAGAGACACAGTGAGCTAGGAGAGAGGCAGACTGATGTAGGAGACACAGTGAGCTAGGGAGAGAAAGACTGATGTAGGGAGAGACACAGTGAGCTAGGGAGAGAAAGACTGATGTAGGAGAGAAAGAGAAAGATGTAGGAGAGACACAGTGAGCTAGGAGAGAAGACTGATGTAGGGAGAGACACTGAGCTAGGAGAGAAAGACTGATGTAGGAGAGACACAGTGAGCTAGGAGAGAAAGACTGATGTAGGGAGAGACACAGTGAGCTAGGGAGAGAAAGACTGATGTAGGAGAGACACAGTGAGCTAGGAGAGAAAGACTGATGTAGGAGAGACACAGTGAGCTAGGGAGAGAAAGACTGATGTAGGGAGACACAGTGAGCTAGGGAGAGAAAGACTGATGTAGGAGAGACACAGTGAACTAGGGAGAGAAAGACTGATGTAGGGAGAGACACAGTGAGCTAGGGAGAGAAAGACTGATGTAGGGAGAGACACAGTGAGCTAGGGAGAGAAAGACTGATGTAGGAGAGACACAGTGAGCTAGGGAGAGAAAGACTGATGTAGGGAGAGACACAGTGAGCTAGGGAGAGAAAGACTGATGTAGGAGAGACACAGTGAGCTAGGGAGAGAAAGACTGATGTAGGGAGAGACACAGTGAGCTAGGGAGAGAAAGACTGATGTAGGGAGAGACACAGTGAGCTAGGGAGAGAAAGACTGATGTAGGGAGAGACACAGTGAGCTAGGGAGAGAAAGACTGATGTAGGGAGAGACACAGTGAGCTAGGAGAGAAAGACTGATGTAGGGAGAGACACAGTGAGCTAGGGAGAGAAAGACTGATGTAGGGAGAGACACAGTGAGCTAGGAGAGATGGAGAGAAAGACTGATGTAGGGAGAGACACAGTGAGCTAGGGAGAGAAAGACTGATGTAGGGAGAGACACAGTGAGCTAGGGAGAGAAAGACTGATGTAGGGAGAGACACAGTGAGCTAGGGAGAGAAAGACTGATGTAGGGAGAGACACAGTGAGCTAGGGAGAGAAAGACTGATGTAGGGAGAGACACAGTGAGCTAGGGAGAGAAAGACTGATGTAGGGAGAGACACAGTGAGCTAGGGAGAGAAAGACTGATGTAGGAGAGACACAGTGAGCTAGGGAGAAAGACTGATGTAGGAGAGAGACACAGTGAACTAGGGAGAGAAAGAGAAAGACTGATGCTAGGGAGAGAGACAGTGAGCTAGGAGAGAAAGACTGATGTAGGGAGAGACACAGTGAGCTAGGGAGAGAAAGACTGATAGGGAGAGACACACTGAGCTAGGAGAGAAAGACTGATGAGAGACACAGTGAGCTAGGGAGAGAAAGACTGATGTAGGAGAGACACAGTGAGCTAGGGAGAGAAAGACTGATGTAGGGAGAGACACAGTGAGCTAGGAGAGAAAGACTGATGTAGAGAGAGACACAGTGAGCTAGGGAGAGACAGACTGATGTAGGAGAGAGAAAGACTAGGGATGTAGGGAGAGACACAGTGAGCTAGGGAGAGAAAGACTGATGTAGGAGAGACACAGTGAGCTAGGGAGAGAAAGACTGATGTAGGGAGAGACACAGTGAGCTAGGGAGAGAAAGACTGATGTAGGGAGAGACACAGTGAGCTAGGGAGAGAAAGACTGATGTATGTAGAGAGAGACACAGTGAGCTAGGGAGAGAAAGACTGATGTAGGGAGAGACACAGTGAGCTAGGGAGAGAAAGACTGATGTAGGAGAGACACAGTGAGCTAGGGAGAGAAAGACTGATGTAGGGAGAGACACAGTGAGCTAGGGAGAGAAAGACTGATGTAGGGAGAGACACAGTGAGCTAGGGAGAGAAAGACTGATGTAGGAGAGACAGTGAGCTAGTGAGAGCTAGGAGAGAAAGACTGATGTAGGGAGAGAAGACAGTGAGCTAGGGAGAGAAAGACAGACTGATGTAGGAGAGACACAGTGAGCTAGGGAGAGAAAGACTGATGTAGGAGAGAGACAGAGAGCTAGGGGAGACAGACTGATGTAGGAGAGACACACTGAGCTAGGGAGAGACAGACTGATGTATGGAGAGACAGAGTGAGCTAGGGAGAGAAGGACTGATGTAGGGAGAGACACAGTGAGCTAGGGAGAAAAGACTGATGTAGGGAGAGACACAGTGAGCTAGGGAGAGACACACTGAGCTAGGGAGAGGAAGACTGATGTAGGGAGAGACACAGTGAGGTAGAGAGGGGCAGACTGATGTGGAGAGATAAACACTGAGTTAGGGAGATACCGATTGATATAAGAAGACACACGGGAGAGGCAGAATAATGTTGGGAGATAGGGCAAATAAGTGTTATGAGCACTTTCTTAAGGAGGTGTGTGAATTATATTTATGAAATTAAAAAGTAGCTGTACCTGATAAGGTCCCGTGATGAAGAGTGTGTTTTGCGCTCACGTTCATTTTCAGCACCGAATAACGTGTATTGGGAACTTCGTCTGCTGCAGGTGGATTAGTCCGAAACTGGAGAACATCTGGTTGCAACCTGTAAGATATGGCATACGATTTAGTTACCTTGTTCGCAGAATGTTCCATAGCTTAGCTCTCAACTGGAATATTTCAGTAAGATCTAGTTTTCTAACACAGCATGCGCAGTGTAGAGGTAGCAGACACCTCGTGCAGTAAGCATCATGCTGGTGATAATTAAAATATGTTAGATGCCACGAGCCACAGACACAACAATTGCCTGATATCTATTGTACCATCGATTTTATTTTATTTTATTGGGTTATTTTACGACGGTGTATCAACATCTAGGTTATTTAGCGTCTCAATGAAATGAAGGTGATAATGCTGGTGAAAAAAGTCCGGGGTGCAGCACCGAAAGTTACCCAGCATTTGCTCGTATTGGGTTGAGGGAAAACCCCGGAAAAAACCTCAACCAGGTAACTCTCCCCGACCGGGGTTAGATCCCGGGCCACCTGGTTTCGGGCCAGATGCGCTGATCGTTACTCCACAGGTGTGGACTTGTACCATCAAGTGGTGTCTGGAGCGATGTATGTGGTGAACAGGCCCTGGGTATCTGGGATTTTACGAGGATTCTTCAGTTTCCCTCAAATTTGTAAACTTCTTTCCACCATCTCCCTCTACATCATTATTCATAATATTATCTTACTTACTTACTTACAAATGTCTTTTAAGGAACCCGAAGGTTCATTGCCACCCTCACATAAGCCCGCCATCGGTCCCTATCCTGTGCAAGATTAATCCAGTCTCTATTATCATACCCCATCTCCCTCAAATCCATTTTAATATTATCCTCCCATCTACGTCTCGGCCTCCCTAAAGGTCTTTTTCCCTCCGGTCTCCCAACTAACACTCTATATGTATTTCTGGATTCGCCCATACGTGCTACATGCCCTGCCCATCTCAAACGTCTGGATTTAATGTTCCTAATTATGTCAGGTGAAGAATACAATGCGTGCAGTTCTGTGTTGTGTAACTTTCTCCATTCTCCTGTAACTTCATCCCGCTTAGCCCCAAATATTTTCCTAAGCACCTTATTCTCAAACACCCTTAACCTATGTTCCTCTCTCAGAGTGAGAGTCCAAGTTTCACAACCATACAGAAGAACCGGTAATATAACTGTTTTATATATTCTAACTTTCAGATTTTTGGACAGCAGACTGGATGATAAGAGCTTCTCAACCGAATAATAACACGCATTTCCCGTATTTATTCTGCGTTTAATTTCCTCCCGAGTGTCATTTATATTTGTTACTGTTGCACCAAGATATTTGAATTTTTCCACCTCTTCGAAGGATAAATCTCTAATTTTTATATCTCCATTTCGTACAATATTCTGGTCACGAGACATAATCATATACTTTGTCTTTTTGGGATTTACTTCCAAACCGATCGCTTTACTTGCTTCAAGTAAAATTTCCGTGTTTTCCCTAATCGTTTGTGTATTTTCTCCTAACATATTCACGTCATCTGCATAGACAAGAAGCTGATGTAACCCGTTCAATTCCAAACCCTGCCTGTTATCCTGAACTTTCCTAATGGCATATTCTAGAGCGAAGTTAAAAAGTAAAGGTGATAGTGCATCTCCCTGCTTTAGCCCGCAGTGAATTGGAAAAGGATCAGATAGAAACTGACCTATACGAACTCTGCGGTATGTTTCACTGAGACACATTCATAATATTATCATATTCATAATATCTTAAAAAATTAACACGAATACGGTGGCGTCGATTCACACAGACATGGCCAAAGACAAAACCTTGGTCTGTAGGATATTGATGGAGAGCAGCTCTTGGTAAAAATCCAACAGAGAGGTCTTCCTCTTTCCTGCTTCCCTGACAAATTCCGCACCCAATACGTTTGTCATTAAATGGTTGCAGGAATTTGAAGATTTCACGTAATACATTTTTTACTACTAATATCTGATCTTCAGATTTAAGGACAGTGGGCTATGAAGGCAAACAAAAATTATGGCAAAACATGCACTGACACTTTTGACAATATCTACCACAATATTTATGGTAGCTATACATAATTTTGTCCCGCGACGTGGCGTCGCGGTCTAAGGCATCCCGCCTAGGACTCGCGTTACGGAATGCGCGCTGGTTCGAATCCTCATTGGGGAAGAAATTTTCTCATGAAATTTCGGCCAGTGTATGGAACTGGTGCCCACCCAGCATCGTGATGCACTTGGGGAGCTACGATAGGTAGCGAAATCCGGTTACGCAAACCAGCTATAATGGCTGGGGGGCTCATCGTGCTAACACACGATACCTCCATTCTGGTTGGATGATCGTCCACCTCTGCTTCGGCATGTGGCCGTGAGGCCAGCAGCCGGCTGGTCGGTCTTGGCCTTCGTGGGCTGTAGCGCCACGGAAAAAAAAAAAAACATAATTTTACCAACTGAATCTTAAAAGAAAGCTGAATTGAATGAAATACAGTTCACTTTATTTAGATTATTCATCTGTCCTAAATAATTTAATTGTAGCAACAAGTCGAAAATACACTGAAACAAAAGATCACATAGGTACAAATTCCTGGTAGCCTAAACTAACGATTTCACTGGTCCTAAATTTTTATCAAATCTTACATATACATATAGCTATAAGAAAATCAATTCTTACTTAAGATGTGTCGTTTTTGTTATATTTTGAAACATTAAAGTTTAGAAAAAATAATTTTCACAGCACATATAAAATTATGAAACTAACGTAATTTTCAAGTTATAAAAATAAAAACTGAGTTTCACTTTCACAAGACAATACGTAAGATCTGGTAAAAATTGGGAACCAATGATATCATTATTTTAGCAAGAAAATTTACCTGTGTGATCTTATGTTTAAGGTATTTTCGATTTGTTACAACAATTAAACAAATTGTAAAGAAAAAATTAATAATCTAAATTAAGTGAACTGTCAGCCATTCAATTCAGCATTCTTTCAAGAGTCGGTGATAAAATGTATATATGGCTATCATAAATATTGTGGTAGCTATTGTCAAAAGTGTTACTGTATGTTTTACCATAATTTTCGTAGGTGTTCGTAACCCTCTGCCCTTAACATTGCTACTCAGAGTGGTCTGAGGAATGACTTGTTGGGTATTGTCATACCTCCGCACACCACGCAATGTGTTTCACCTCTAAATCGATCTGTATGTTTCGAGAGATCTATCTAGCCCATGTAAGCAGCATTTCAAATCAAAGCATGCTTTGTTGATAATAAAGCACGATCTATGTGATCAAAGCCCAGCAGGTCGACCGAACTATCTATCCTGTCTCACCTCATGTTTCCTTTCAGGGAGCACCTTCTTCTGCTTCTGCTTCTTCTTCTTTTTCTTCTTCTTCAATGAATGCTTCAGTCATCGTCCGAGTGACTGCAGCCGCATCAACAATTTCCTCGACCTGAAATCAAGAGATTAATGTGACGCACTGCAATTTATAACAAGGTGGATCATAAACATATAACAGCAAGGATGTAAGAAATTAAAGCACCGCGTTTTTAGGACCGCAAGACGCAATTTTTTCGCTCAATGTCACTGCTTTAATTTTGGCACCAGCTTATGATCTGAACGCCCACCATACAGCTTTAGGCCAGCTACCAGGCTGGGAAGCCCAGTGCTTTGAACTTGCTTCCCCATGTTTCTGTTCTGACCAGTGATCCGCAGCAGTCTCTCTGTACACCATGTCTTCATGATGGAGTAAGTTCAATAGTGAAGTGCTAGCAGTTACAGATGAACCGACTAATAATAAATTTTCCCTACTTTTTTTTTTAAACTTCAAATCTTAGAAACTGCTAGGGCATTCACAAAGAACTTTTTTTTTACAAATATTTGAGCTTTACTAATTTAAAGAGTAATATGTCCTACATCATCCAGCAACAGTTGAGAATCCTGCATCAGTTAGTTGCTCATTCATTTGCAACTTTAATACAGAAAATGTAAGATCTTTGCTTTTGTTTGAAAACTTATAAATACTCTATAAGGACTAACAGTCATGATATAAATACCGAAATTGTACTAGAAATTAGTATTTTATATTATTAATGAACAGTTAAAAACATTGTTTTAATATAAGGCCATGGTAGCATTTTATAAGAATTATCAGGCGTTCCTACACTTTCTAGCAACATTGAACTGCGAAGAACCGACTGATGTGTTGTGTAATATATCTGATGTGGTGAAAAAGAAAGGCAACACAACTAGGGCTGGGGACGGAGCGGTTACTGTGACGTCATTACTCGGTTGAACCGAGTACAAATTTGTGGCGGCAGATTTAAAATTTAGATAGATTAAGTCGATTTTAGAACGTACTTTGAAAGTGAAACCAAGTGTGTTTTAAAAGCGTTGTAGTAAAGTGCTTTTGCTTTGCCAATTGACGAGAAAAAAGTGCTTTTCTTAATTGCAAAATGGCGGTTGCAAATTTCATTTGCGTGATTACAACTATTTGCGGAGTTATTTTGTACGAAAGGCCTATTTAACTTTCAGTGTTGTTATATATGACAGACGAAATAAAATTGATAAAATAATTTATAATACTAACAGCTAATAAATTAACATGTGATGTAAACGTTAAACGCTGCAGCTAATTAAAAAAGAAGATAGAAAGAAACGGGCTCCATGAAGCGCTGCCTAAAACACTTAAAAATAACACACAGAATTATTTACTATTACGGAAAGTGAATAAAATAATCAATAAAACGTGGAATCTTAAACTGAAGAACATAATGTTTATTTATTTTATAACATTACTAGCCTTCCATACAACCATGTTCTCTTTGGTGAAGAGTAATATTATTGATAAATTAAAATAATTAAGGTAACATAATTCGTAGAAATAAATACAAATAAAATTATGACTGATGAGGTAACACAAATCCAATAAACACAAATAGAAGAAAAATATAATGCACTTCTTTTTTAACATATTTTAATATTAATCAAACACTCTAATATGATGATGATAATAATAATAATAATAATAATAATAATATTATTACTATTATTATTATTATTATTATTATTATTAGTATGTACAGTAATATGTTCAGACTGTCAGTGTTCATTAGGCCCACTTTACAGGTCATATAATAGGATGAACTCCTCTTCAATACTAGAGGCCTTTCAGCCCGCCTTGGGGATAAGGAAATAATTTGTCCTGGAGCAGAAAATATTTAAAGTCTGCTAGAATTAAGTAAAACACGTGAACTCTGTTTGAACGTTTGAACTGACCGGTAAGGGCTACGGTTAACCGAGTAACTTCGGTGCTCCGCTGCCAAGCACATAAACTGATAGAACCGAGCAACTCAACAGTTCTACTCGCTCCGTCCCCAGCTCTAAACACAACAAGATACGATTTTTTAATTTGCTGTTTTATATTAAAACTTGAAAACAACATTTTCTCCATCATTGTTATCAATAAGCTATTGTTATTACACAAAGCAGCATTCGAAAGTGATCATAATAATATATTCTTGTTATTTCAGTTATTATGACATTTCCATTGCAGTCTCATCTACTCACACTTCCATGAATATCTGCAGTGTGTCAGGCGGGATGACTGCCTTCATCGTGCACAGGAGCAGCAGTCCTAGCTTCGAGTACAACAGGAGAGTGTGAACCCCGTTGGTCTTGCTTCTGATGGCCCTGCAACTGTTACATTTATCACTACAAGAACCCATTTGCACACTTAACCCATAGCTCCCTTGTCTTATATAAGCAGCATCGTGATAGCATTTCAAGTGGGTGTGTAAAGATGCCAGAGTTTGGTTTCTTCTCCACCTGTACCACATATAACAACGGGTGGGAGAAAAGCAGAGATCAGCTTAACAAATCAGTTCAATAACATTTTAATAAGAGAAGAGATCAGTGAGGAGAGGCATTACAAGTTCTTCAACCACTATGTGCCAGTAAGACAAAGTACATGCAACTTTGAAGCGAAATTAGTAGCACTCAGCTGTTATAAAGATGATGTCTCTTCAATAACATTACAGTACTTCATCTATTTAGAAAAATTCCAACAACACGATTCCCACTCGAATATTTTGATCTACAATATAATCTCTAGCTTTTGCAAAGTACAAAGGAAAAAAAAAAAAAAACAAACCGCAATACATAAATAATGAAATTACTAGCATTGACATTATAGGTAATGGTACTTTATATCCAAAATCAGAGTGGTTACACATTTACAAAGTGGATCTCTGCTGTAAAATATTGCTCCAGCTGGTGATTATTGTGATCTTTATGTATTTACCTTACAATAGGAGAACACTACACAATACAATGGTAAATTAGATGCTACTAATACTGGTCTACACCTCTGATTTAGGTTCTGGCTGATATGTACGTCTCACTTGACGATACGTCAAAGGAAGAACAATTTGTATACCTACATCTGAAGTCTCAGTAGTGAAATGTTACTAAGCAATGGAAGGGAAAGGAACTGGCCACCATATCCCATTATCTCCTGGCTTAGTTACCTCATGAGTGATGCCTTATTGGTGTTACTTGTAAGGTTCAGATCTATCTACGGCCAGTTCACTAAACGACAAACAATACCAGTCTATGACAGTTTTACCAAAGTAGTCATATTTTGTGATTGAAAATCTGCTGTTCAGGCTATTTTTTCATTAACATCAGAAGACAAGACAGTGAGAGAAATCTGTACCAAAGTTAAGTTCCTACAAAAATAGTTGCTTTTACAATGGATATCTTCTCATTGTGGATTAGAAGGAAATGAGAGAAATTATTAATGAAGAAAAATTATAAACGGACAATATTAAATAATATTAAAATAATAACAAAAATAATAAATCTGGGTCTAATATTAAAAAAATAAAAATAAAATTTGACTCTTAATTTCTCCAAGAAGAACTACCTTCAGACCAGTAACCAGTGGCGTATACTGGTTAAAGGGTTTGGGCTACTGCTGACCCTATTATTGCACAAAATATATCTAACAATTACTTTAATTTTAATTACTATGGTAAAACTAATAATACAAAATTATTACATTATGTTATATTATAAACTTTTTCTTTTGTAATTGCCTTGGGCTACCGCTGGTAGCCCCGGTAGCCCGCAAAATACGCCCCTGCCAGTAACTGGACTGTTTGGCAGCTGCTCAGCTCTTCAAAATTGGAATTTATATCACCAAAATGTGTTCTCTGCAGAGAAGAAGATTTAACTATGAACAAACTAAACTGCAAAGCTATCAACATTCCAGATGAAAGCGTTAATAACATCACAGAGTTTACCGACATATTAGAAAACAAATGAAAAAGTCCAGCATTATGAGCAGTTCATTAATTTACAGATTGTTTTATTAAGCTTCACAATTTTGTGGCTCTAAGACAAAACGTGGTAAGTCATTTCCTGCAGTTTTTCAGGAGCGAGCATTTCAAGTTTGAACAACTGTATAAAATGAGCCGTTGAGAGCAGAAGTGGTGTAAGTCAAAAATGGCTAATGAGGGTTAAAGTAAACATTCTGTAAAATACAGCGCAAACTATTAGTAGTCAGTGGATAGCACGAAGGACATATTAATTGCTACTTTGCGCTGCATTTTACAGAATTTTTACTTTAAACCTCATTACCCAATTTTGACTTACACCACTTTTACTTTGAACGGCAGCACTGCTACTTACAGACCTGTTACTAAATCTACGTGTTACTCTGTGAAACATACTTAGACTTCAACAAACAAAATTTGATAACACAATCTCAAGGGAAAAAATGGAACTCTCTGCATCATAATCCACAGTTAACTCCCGATTTACCACGAAAATCGTCTGTAGCTGCATTTAGATTGGCAACAGGCCATGATTGTTTGGCCAAACACCTGCATAGAATTGGAATATATCAGTCCCCTAACTGCCCATTGTGCAACTCAAACCAAGAAATGGATTCGGAACACCTCAAAATCTGTGCTTCAGTGGCTGGTCATGATAATATCTTTGAAAAATATTGGAGTGCACGAGGTCAAATGACTTTATTGTCAAACGCCTGGCATTAGAAAACTACAACTTTGAACGGCTCAAATAATAGTAACCATGTTTCATAACAACGGGTTAGAGAGAAAAATAACAAAAATAGGGTGCAAACCATACTGCAAAATCTCATTTACTTCAAAAATTGACATATTACCTTTTGCCTTGGAACGAAAGATTACTGTTCAAGAAATAACATCAAAATACAGTACAAATCAATAATAAATACACAAAATAAAATATATAAATCTAATATAATTCCAATGAAATGAAGTTGGAGACTAACTAAAATAAGAAAGAACATCTATTAAAAATCTAGTTAGTGTGACTGGATTTCTTCAGGCGTTATCCCTCAAAGGACTGCAGCCTCAGAGAAAACAGACACAGAACATTCATAAAACGCAGCAACTATGAAACAGGAAAAGGGTGTAGAAATGAAGAAAATACTTTCGATTATTGATGACTATTTAATATTTGAAACGGATCTTATGTGATTACAAATGTGAGCAACATTCTTGCAGATGCGCACTCTACGTCATGTCCACACAGCACCAGACACACGACTGCCATCACTGCGTTCTTCTTACACTCTAAGATAATACAGTTCGCAGCAAAGTACTGTCACCGCTAGCCGTGCTCTATGCCGCTAGAGAAGCTACTTTACCACTCGCTGTTATGAAGTCGTCAAGAACTTCAGATTGCAGGAAGTGTTGAGATTAGTAACTGCAGCGCAAACAGATCAAGATTTAAAATAATCACCTCTAAACATGATTGAAACTAAAGCCTGGTTCAGACGGTGCAAGTTTCTGTGATGGATTCCAAGGTGGCTGCGCTGATGGGTGCCCTGCGTGGTCACTGGCTGGCTCCCATGTTGCCTACGGTGATGGTAGTTGTTCACACGGAGCTCGCTCTTTTCACAGTTCAAATTGGAAAATTATCTGCTGTTTTTATCTGTTGCCAACACTCATGGTCAAAAAGAAACTAAACCGTGAGTGGAAAACAACTGAAGTCCTACATTAACAGTAGTAAATGTCGCAATAAAGTAATTAAGCCATAAGTGCAAAACAGCTAAATTCCGATATTTAATATTCTTTCTTAGAAACTAAAGAATATAGAAAAAAATAGGTTTAGTTGGAAAACAACGAACATGGCGACATGGTTTTAGAGGTGATATTATATGATCATCTTTGGTTTCCAGCCTGCAAACCATCACGAAAAATAGCAAGGAACCTACCCTCGAAATCCAGCAAGCTAGCCACCAAAGCGCATTACTTCCGGCTAATGAGCACGCAGGCTACACATCCGCGCAGCCACCTTGGAATCCATCACGGAAACACGCACCGTCTGAACCGGGCTTTAGACAATATTAAATCTTGAACAACGATTGAAGTCAATCCTACACAACATGGGTCTCACACTTATGTCCGTCCCTGATGCACATGCGCCGGCTTGGAAGTTGTATGAACTTCGCATGCGCGAGATGTAGGACGAGTCCACACTACAAGTATAACTCTTCATCTGGATTAATCTTGCTCAGGATAGAGACCGAAGGCGGGCTTATGTGAAGGTGGCAATGAACCTCCGGGTTCCTTAAAAGCCGTAAGTATAACTCTTCATGGGAATGAGCTCATGTGGAGGCAACTGCAATGGAAAAAGCCGTTGCATGCATCCAATAATCTCATTAATATTTTAGAACACGAGTTTCTTACGAAAGAGGGGACAAACCAGCACCGAAATTCTCTTCCTCGTATTCTGTTTATTTCTGTTATTTGGTTCAGGGAAATATATTTCAATGCAATGAAGGAAATTTACTATTTTAATTTGTGTTGCAAAGTGTCGATTGATTCTCAACAAAGAATCCTTGCACCTTGGACCAAGTAATCAGAAACCAAAGGCAACCGGACCACGGGACCCATGTTGTAAAGGATTGCAGTTATTTTTAGAACCACTTCATTGCTCTACGCTTCCACATCCCTCCATATGGGCTTGTTTTTTTTTTTTATTTTAGTAGGTTATTTTACAACGCTTTATCAACATCTTGGTTATTTAGCGTCTGAATGAGATGAAGGTGATAATGCCGGTGAAATGAGTCCGGGGTCCAGCACCGAAAGTTACCCAGCATTTGCTGAAATTGGGTTGAGGGAAAACCCTGGAAAAAACCTCAACCAGGAAACTTGCCCCAACAGAGAATCGAACCCGGGCCACCTGGTTTCGCGGCTAGACGCGCTAACCTATATATGGGCTTGTCCCATGCAACATTTGCATTTCCTCCTATAAATTGTATTGGACTCGTCCTACCCCTCGCACATGCGAAATTGTACAGAGGATGCTGTTATTGTGGGTGACTTAAGTATAGGACCCGTTCTATAGAATTGTCATGATTAAAAAGGAACTATCTTCACGCTGTGCCAATTATTTATGGCTCCTAAGATTGCAGTCACTCAACCACACCGTTCACTCTTACAGACATTTGCACAGATGAATATCATATTGGGCATTTCGGCTCCATCATTAGGAACGTAGCTTTCAAGACAGCAGGAGTCCTCATGCCTCTTTATGACATCTGAAATGTTCAAGAAGCAAATTCTTTGCAATTGCCCGTCCGGCCGGCCGTCAGTACTGGAAAGCGCCGTCGCCGTGCGCCAGGCTGTGGCGCGCCAGGTCCTTGCGGTAGGTGTACTTCTTGCCGCAGGCGCCGCACTCGTACCGCTTCTCGTTGGCGTGCGTGCGACTGTGCGACCGCAAGCCCCAACGCACCGTGAAAGTCTTGCCGCAGACCTCGCACTCGAAGGGCTTCTCCCCCGTGTGGATGCGGCTGTGGCGCCAGAAGTTCCTGCCGTCCGTGAAGCTCTTGCCGCAGATCTCGCACTCGAACGACTTCTCGCCGGTGTGAGTACGGCTGTGCCGCAGCAGATACCGCCTGTCCGTGAAGCTCTTGCCGCACACTTTGCAGTCGAAGGGCTTCTCCCCCGTGTGGGTCCGGCCGTGGCACAGCAGGTTCCTGCGGTCCGTGAAACACTTGCCGCACACCTCGCACTCGAAGGGCTTCTCCCCCGTGTGCGTGCGGATGTGGCACAGCAGGCTGGAGCGCACCGTGAAGCTCTTGCCGCACATCTCGCACTCGAAGGGCTTCTCCCCCGTGTGCGTGCGGCTGTGGCAGGACAGGTTCCAGCGCACCGTGAAGCTCTTGCCGCAGACGGCGCACTCGAAGGGCGGCGCCGGGGCGGCCTCCCTGGCGTGCGCGCACGTGTGCTGGATCAGGCTGCCGCGGTACGCGAAGCTCTTGCCGCACGCCTCGCACGCGAAGGTCTTCAGCTCGGGGTGCGCGCGCATGTGCGCCACCAGCTCCTCCTGGCGGGCGAACCTGGCGTCGCACTCCTTGCAGCGGTACAGCTTCCTGCCGGGCTCCACGTCGCCCAGCTTGGCTTCACAGAAGAAGGCGGCCTCGCTCAGTCCCTCCTTGGCGGCGCAGCTGCAAACAGCAGACAACACTGGCTGCCAATGAGTGTGCTGGCTTACCGAGTTACAAAACGAAGGAATAGGCTTGACGAGACTGGGTTGAATAAAAATTAACATACAACATTAACGTCCTTGTCATCGTCAACATTAAGCTTCGTCGTCATCACCAAAGCATCAAAAATGGTCCACCAATTTCACTCAGTCTACGATGCTTCAAAATATACCATTAAGTTATCCATCATTTGTCTATAATATGAATTACCTCAGCCATCTCTGGCCCGTTTTTAATATTCTCTAAAGCAGCCTTCGTCCAACCTCAGAAATTGCATTTTCCGTTAGTGGTTTTTCAATTATTGAAGTTTTACAACACAGCAAGCTATGTATCACTCTGCAGTTTCTTTACTATAGTCGCGACGCTGTCATTCCCGGCGTGACTCCTCCTCTTTGCTTACGTCTTAGGAAGTGAAGGCTCTATAAAGTCTCGGTAGGTAGTATCGTTGGCCATTTTTGTTCTTTCGTTTCCGAGCTACTATACGAGGAATCTATTTGCCACACCGTTAAACATTATCATGTCGTAGCTTCTATGATAATAAATCAAACGCACTGTAATTCAGCAATAATTGAGCGGCAAATAACGTCTTCGTGTGTTTTCTTCGAACGCCAACGTAAGAGCCAAAATGGCGGGCAATTATATTAAGTATTTATCGAGCCTTAAGAAATGAATAACGTCTTCATAAGCGAATCACAAGACGCACACGTTTAAATGTATCTGACCTGCAACGCGATTGGCTGCGACGGGACTATAGTATCACCCATGGCAGTGGTTAATCTCCCTGTGTTATACAATGCAGGTGCAAGGGGTTTATCTCAGGATACATTATCATCATTCAATACTCAGGGTGCGAATTGACAGGGGATGCCAGGGATAGTCCCCACTGGAGAATTTGATGTCCCCTGCTGAAAAGGTGCAGGGGACAAAATTCATCCTCTTCAGGTGCATGATGTATAGTTTCCGTATTCTATTCTGTTATTTTAATATGAATTGAATGCGAGAACAATACAAATTGGCCGACACTGCTAATTCTTATGGACAGTATTTTTGTCGATAATTTTAATGTCTCCCGCCAGGAGAAAATTCTCAATTTGCACCCTGCCAATACTCCACAATCATCCTCTATCTGCAAAGTCCTGATTTAGGCTTTCAGAACAAATAAAAAATGGCTGAACGTTATATACATTCGTGTTTAATAAAGACTATTATTAGTCACTATTATTTGCCTTAAATGTTCTTCTTGAAGTTTAAAATTATACCAAAGGTAAAAGAACAGACGATGCAAGATAAAAAAAAAGCTAGTGAAAAACTAGAGCAAAAAGGATAGGACAAACTTATTTGGCGATTCTGAATACTGGTATATAAAACTAAAAATGTACAGATTATGATATCATGAGGAATGGGCAGAAAATTGAGTGACAACGGAAAATATGAAATTAAATAAAATATCCAATTATTACAAATTTATATGTCAGCAATTACAGCTGTCACAACCAAACAACCTATGTTTGACAGTTCCGTAACATCCATTTTCGAAATCCCTGCATGGGCTAGACAATAGAAAACGAATCCGCCACTTGCATTTCCAGTGTCACAAGACAAATGAAGATGGCACTGCCATATATTCTTTGCTCAGTTATATTGTAAACACTTCCGAGTTTTTCAGTATTGTCACAACATCCCTGTCTGCTTGCTGTGAGGGGAGGGGGAATGCAATGCCACCTCTGGCCTTGTGCCCTCCACTAGAAACAAAGTGACAGCCCAGAAACTGGAAGCGTAGGGTGTATGACAGTCACAGTGGTCAAACTGAAAGTTATTAAAAAGAAACTACATTCCACAGAGCGCCTATTTTATAACCTTACCACTAATCAGTACTTTAATGACTGCAACTCAGCTGTGTGAAGATGACCAAGTATTCTTCACACACCTCGTGTGTTCACTGGTTAGGCACAAGGCCTCAGACCAGAATATGGTAACGCAATGATTTCTTAGAATGAATAAGCAGTCAGAAATAACACAATTTAAGTATGAAAAAATATATATTTTTAATTCGTTACTGCACGAATTGCTATGGTTATCTAGCGTCCAGGGTCCAGTGCCCAAAGCTACCCAGCATTTGCAGTTAATGGTTTGAGGAGAAAACCCAGGATGGGATGTGAACCCGGGCCACCTCGTTTCATGGTCAGACATACTAACTGTTACTCCACAGCCACCTTAGGCAATAACAGACTGTAAAGTGTATTTTTATGCACTCTAGGAAAATTTATACAGAGTGATTCACGAGGAAAAGTAAAAAATTTAGGATACGATATCTTAGGCCATTTTGAGTGAAAAAGTTCATGTGAACATAGGTCCGTTTTCGAACGATGGCGGAGCTAGATGCATTTTTTTTGGTAAAACGTCTCGCCCCAATGTGAATCAGACATTACCATATGCTGCTGATGTAAGACAAGATCACCGATGAATGACGTAACATTGGAATCTGCATTGTGAGCGATGTAGATAAGAGAAGAGAAACAAACCGGGTGGCGGGGCATTACAAATGTCACAACAAATATGCTATCACTTATCGGTTCACAGCAGTTCAGTCAGCTACCTACAGTACAGTAGTTATACAGGTACAGTTATCGGAAGCGTTAAGTTGTGTTTTTCAAGATGCCTTATAAATTTTCGACTGCAGAATACGCCGATATTGTGTATGTTTATGGTTTGTGTGATGGAAGTTCCTTGCGTGCCGTCGCTGAATATGAACGACGCTTTCCGAACAGAAGGGTACCATATCGAAGAGTATGTACTGTCTACGGGGTTGGATGAAAGACTTGGTATAACAAAGAAACGAGGAAACGTGAGAGGTGCTAATCGACCTATTTTGGATGCAGCATAAAGACAGCCACGTGCAACTCTTCCGAGCGACCAGCGCGATTCACGTCCGAGCGCAACAGTGCCTTAGAAGCAGAAGGAGGTACCTTTGAAAACGCGCGAAAACATCGACCCCGACTTCTAAAATATTAGGTATGTATGCATACGTGAATATAAACTTTAAATTTGTCCGTTATCTGTCTCTAAATGCGAGTTAATACATTGGAATCTCAGAAGTTTTTGTGAAATCAAAGAGCCATATCTCCTTAACCGTTCGAAAATGGACATATATTTATATGAACTTTTTCACTCAGAATAACTTCAGAATTCACATCCTAAATTTTTTACCTTTCCTCGTGAATCACCCTGTATTTATCTGTAATGTTCTACCTGTTGGATCCATAACAGAAAAATATTGGAGAGCAAGAGTGCTCATGGCTGCCAAGGGCCGAGAATTAGCCAACAACACAGTTATTATAATGTAAGCTGTTACTGCAGTCCAGTGGCTACACTGCTGGAGTCATAATCCTGTGAATCCAATCCCCAGCATACTCCCGATTTATGACTTGTTTTGCACAAGTCCGTGGACCAGGTAACACAGGGGTTTACTTCGCTTCCCCTGTGGCATCCCAACAAATCTCCATCATTTCATTGAGGGTGTAGCCTAGATCAGTCTGCTATAGGCTAATTCACACGGGGATAGTTTACAGGAGTCAAGTGCATGGAGCAAGTCGACTTTCCTTCAACTTTCCCCGTGTGATATGGTCGAGACAGTCAAGTTGTGACTTAGCGGTCAAGCAGAATTTGAGTTGATGACCCGTCAACTTTTGTGTCCACTTTCCCGTCACGTGACCAACGTGTGAATGCGAACTTGTAGCAACCTGGCAAGTTGAAAGTTTATAGTTTTAGGCCTATTGTCGAAGTAAATTAATAATGAGCGCCCCTAAGTGGAATTCCAACGATATCAAAGTTTTTGGAAGTGTATGAGAAGTATGAACTTCTATGGAATATACGTGACAAAGAATACCTCAATAAAAACAAGCGGGAATTATTATTCCAGAAACTAGTCAGTGAACTCATGGAACAAGGTTTCGAAAACATGGACGTAGAAGTGGTTCGAAAAAAGTTAAAAACCCTTAAAACAGGACTCATTCTGAGATGCTTCCTGTATTCTGCAGGACCTTCTTCAGCTAATTCTTTCAATGAGGTATTAGATGCACCGTACATAATTCTTCTACGAATCCATTTCTTAACCCATGTTCTCTTTTCCTTTTTTTCAAGAATATTTTGTAATTCATACAATAACAAGGCGCCAATTAGCTGCACACATGCTTGAATATGTGCTGATGGCATCTTCAGTTTCACCAAACTAAAAATGCCAGTTCACTATTGATTTTTATTAACTGTAACAGAATACAAGAATTCAAACACCACTGCGAATACAACATTCAGCGCGCGCTTTTTTTCAAGCATGGTTTCAAGTTTAATGTCTCCGTGTGACCACAAATATGGCGTCAAGTTTAGAGACTTCAAGCACTTGACTCCTGTAAGCTATCCCCGTGTGACTCGGGTTTAAGATACACACTGGGCCGAGACTCTCTGGTCTACATAACTGGTTTCATACGGGTGAATGACGAACAGTCAAGTAAACTGCCATTTGAAAAAAAAAAAAAAAGTCTAAGATCCGCTGCCTGGTTGCAACTGTCAGAGGGGGCAACACTCACCCGTCTAGGCTGGCGTCCTGGTCGTAGTCCTTGAGCTCTTCCTTGACACCGACGGGGGGCCACGCCTCCTGCAAGCAGCACAACATGAATCGATTTTGTTGCAGTGCTCAGAGTGCTGGGTCTGGGTGCGGCAGACACTGATGCACTCACCCGGGCATCCGACTTGTGGGCCAATGCAGAACGCTCCTCTTCGTCAGAGTCGGGCTCTGCCTTGATGCCCTCCATGTGCGGAGCAGCACTGCTGCCAACCTGTGAGAAAAGAAACAGCATTCTAACACATCATGCAGTCACATTCTTGCAACTGTTTATCCATACTCCTACTTCTGGTGCGCAGAATGAAAATGTGGGATGCTGAAATGTGAAGTATCAGCATCTGTATACAAAATGTAAACACAACGAAAAGATGGCTAAACAATAAATAGTCTAAATCTTGATAATTTAGTAATAAAGCAAAAAAATAAATAAAAAAAGAAACATACTTTCCTGTTAGAGTGTTGAGAGACTGTCAATATGCCGGTCATAAGCAAACGTTGAAATTTAATTGAAATATATATATATATATATATATACATATACATGTACCCAGTGACATCAGAGACTGTTAGAATTTAGTAGCGTTCAAAAACAAGCTTATTAAGCATTTTCTTACTGCGTAGAGTAGGTTTAATTTTTACTTAATTAATAAAAGAAATGCTTCTCTCTTCTTAACTTTTACAATAAACTGTCTAGCTTTTGAATAATTTCGAGGAAAAATTGTTCCGGAGCCGGGTATCGAACCCGGGACCTTTGGTTTAACGTAGAGTTCCCGAGTAGCTCAGTGGTAGAGCTTGGTACGTTAAACCAAAGGTCCCGGGTTCGATACCCGGCTCCGGAACAATTTTTCCCTCGAAATTATTCAAATCAACTTTACAGGGAGTTATACCTGAAAATCTTGATTTGTCTAGCTTTTATTAATCAGTTAATCTTTTAGTACTTTGATTTTTATTGTATTTGTAAATATAATATTAATTGTAATTATAATTGTAATTGTATTCTTAATATTGTAGTTGTAATCCCCTGGTAGAGGGGAAGAGAAGGCCTGATGGCCTTATCTCTACCAGGTTAAATAAATAAAAATAAATAATATTTGGTAATGTATGTGCCCTGGACCTTCGTTACGGGAAAATAGCTCGGCCGATACTTATTACAATAATTAGGCCAGTCCAGTAATAATTCTAGATAGATACCGTAGTATAACCATAATTTTGTATAAGCCGAGAACTTCGGAGCTCATGACCAGCATGATGTCCAGTAGAAGATACAGTATATTTCGATAGAAAACGTTGGTCAATATCATCGGATCAGTGACACGTTGGGTTTGGTTTGTTGAGGTTTTTGGTTTGCCTTGCATATTACATGCAAAAACCTGAAGAAACAAAACCTAACCTGTCATCGATGTCTGTCATATTGACCAACGTTTTCTACCGAATTCCCGAAGAAACTATTGTAAAGATGGAAAGCTCTTAGGGCTTCTATTCCAGTCCAAAACCTTCCTGGTCCTACAAAATAACACATTCCTTCTATTATTACGGAATGGGACAAATACGACAAAATTCCATCAGTCATACAAGCCAAATATTTTTAAGTCTACTACCTTGTAACACAATGCACACTATAAATATTGATTTTCTAATATAAACAGAAGATGTGGTACAATATTTTAGAGGTTAGACGCGTAGCTTCTCCACTTTAAACACGTAAGCATACCCATGAGAACAAATTGTATAAATGTAATGATACAAATTTGCTACATGTTATAAGAATTATTTGCATTGGAAATTATGAACATACGATTTTGACAGAGAGTTCAACATTCCATAAACACCCGAACCTCGTACGAAACCTCTTACTGTTCATAATATTTCTTACCTCTTTTACTATTTGACAAACATCGAAATTTCCATTGTGGTTAAATTTATGTTAAGTTCCTTGCAATAACAACGTCGAGATCCATCCATGTTGTACACAATTATTATACAAGCCTTTCGTGAATCCAACAGGCAGTGCCAAATGCAAAGAATGCTTGTAAGATATGGGTGCATAATAAATGAATGCTACATATTCTTTGTAGATTTTTTCTGACATTCCATAGAGCCGATAGATCACCTGTTTCTCATTGCCAGTTAAGCTTTTAGACGTTGACATCAGTTCTTGTTCATAGCTGTATTGGCCTTCTAAGCACAGTATAAGAAAATCTTTATATTATGTATTGTGTTCTAAGAGAGAGCATGCAGATGAATTACAAATTTTCCATTATAAATTCATTTTGGACAAAAGAATCGTGCCCTATTTCTAAACTGAATGTTTTTTTTCTTATGATGTACTTTACTATTTTTCATTCACCCTATGAAGCCACTTGTGTGGACCAATTTACCGACAGAGTGGTTGCCCATGGTGTGCATTAGGAGGCTATTCTAGAGTTCACTACCGGTACTCCTATGATGATGATGATGATGATGATGATGATGATGATGATGATGATGATGATGATGATTTATTGGAATGTCACAGGGGAACCGAAGCTTCTGGAGGAAACTCCTTTGTTATGTACCAAGGACTTACCAACAGAAGTTATAAATTGAGGATAACGCTGGGGATCAAACTCAGGAAGATAGATTATAGGTCCAGTGCTGGATCACCATGGCGGCTTGTGAACTAAATGTTGCAACTGCTTTTGTATTAGTCTGCATAGGTTCTTCCTTCCATACTGTTGTTCTATTTTTTTTTATTTATTTATTTAACACATGCCACATTTACAATCTGTCTACAAGAGACAGTAAGTAAATATTATAAAAGAATATGACATGAGTTGAGATGTCATCCCATGATAACACTCCAAAAGAAAAATAACAATGTTTCAAATAGCTGTATTAAAAATGAATGGAAGGTCAAGAGCATTGGTCCTTTTAAGTCCTCTTATTGTTTGACTATTATGCAGCAAATTTAATGCATGATGATTGAGATGTTGATTTAATTGGCGTTGTTCTATGGAGCTTCTTTTTCTCTCCCTCATACATTTTAAAGCTAATTCTTATACTTCTTGTTTTTCTCAGATGCTCTTGGCAGATGATAATGTTTTTGTGCTTTTTTTCTTTCTGGTTCTCTTTCTTTCATGGCTGATAACATTTCTTCGAAGTCCTGCACTCTGAAGTAGGCTTGCTATCGTGATTACTGTCCATAGACATTTCTTTGAACGAAATATTGCACAGTTCTCTCTTGTTTAGCCTAAATATAACAACCAAGCCCATATTGACAATCCCTTTCGCAAGCAGAGAGAATAGATTGCAAAGCAACCTTCTGGAATGTGCGGGTTGAAAGGAAAACATGAACTCTTTGAGATCCATTCTCTCAGAAGAGTTGTAAGACCTGTTCATTTTCTGAACTTGCTGGCTCATTCAAGACAGAATTCATAATAATGTTGGGTGTTGAGGTGTAGGCTATACAAATGCGTAAACACTGACTACACAGGAATTTAAAATCTCACATCACTAAAACTAATTTAAGTTTAATGAAATCCAATTAATGACCATTATAGTGCAGTATGATACAATAGCTATTGCTAAAACACGTCAATTAGTTTTAGAATTATCAATTGTGTTCTTATTTTTAGATTAATATCTTGATACCAAAGTAAATAATTTTGAGATGTACTTGAACAGTACAAAAAACATGCATTTGGTTGGTAAGCTTCTTTCGGTCTCCTAAATTTGTGCATCACGATCTTTATTTCTCTATATCATATTACTTTACTTACTTACTGACTTTTAAGGAACCCGGAGGTTCATTGCCGCCCTCACATAAGCCCGCCATTGGTCCCTATCCTGAGCAAGATTAATCCATTCTCTATCATCATATCCCACCTCCCTCAAATCCATTTTAATATTATCTTCCCATCTATGTCTCGGCCTCCCTGAAGGTCTTTTTCCCTCCGGCCTCCCAACTAACACTCTATATGCATTTCTGGATTCGCCCATACGTGCTACATGCCCCGCCCATCTCAAACGTCTGGATTTAATGTTCCTAATTATGTCGGTTGAAGAATACAATGCATGCAGTTCTTTGTTGTGTAACTTTCTCCATTCTCCTGTAACTTCATCCCTCTTAGCCCCAAATATTTTCCTGAGCACCTTATTCTCAAACATCCTTAACCTATGTTCCTCTCTCAAAGTGAGAGTCCAAGTTTCACAACCATAAAGAACAACTGGTAATATAACTGTTTTATAAATTCTAACTTTCAGATTTTTTGACAGCAGACTGGATGACAAAAGCTTCTCAACCAAATAATAACAGGCATTTCCCATATTTATTCTGTGTTTAATTTCCTCCCGAGTATCATTTATATTTGTTACTGTTGCTCCAAAATATTTGAACTTCTCCACCTCTTCAAAAGATACATTTCCAATTTTTATGTTTTCATTTCGTACAATATTCTCGTCACGAGACATAATCATATACTTTGTCTTTCCGGGATTTACTTCCAAACCTATTTCTTTATTTGCTTCCAGTAAAATTCCCGTGTTTTCCCTAATCGTTTGTGGATTTTCTCCTCTCTATATCATATACACAAATTATTTCCTAATTTCAGTAGGCTTATTACATACCGGTATTAATTATGGGTGGACATAAAAATGGTACAAAATAATTTTTATTGAAATTCAAGAAAATGCTCCTACAGTACATAGACTACAATATTTACGGTATGTTCAATTCTATAAACGAGATATCCTTTCACTTTCCCTGCACATTTTATGTTCAAAACACTAGATGATGGAAGGAGCTTGGGTTAGGCTGGTGTGGGAAGAAAACAATGAGTGAATACAAGGCTGTTTTATTTCTATGAACAATCTACAAACTCACTGATATGCTCACAATCCTGCACAGCTAGTTCGTGCATCGGGATATTACACTCAAGTGCGGCGTGAGGGGGCGCGAAATGACGTCATTATCACAGTGTTGTCACGACTACCCTGACTAAGAACAAATGAATACAGCCACATCTGCCCAACCTACAGCAAGACTTCCAAAGAAAAATAACATTTTTTGTTTGGTGGAGTGGGATAAGGATGACCAAACCTTTTGTTAGTTCGCAGTTCATTTCGAATATTAAAATGTTTTGTGTAGAAGAATTCAAGCATTCTCATTCCTATTTAGGCAGTAGTTTCCAGTTGAACTGTTTGAAATATTCACATTTAAATTTTCCTATTGCCATTGTAATATGTGATGCTTTCTGAACAAAGCTTCTGAATGTGTGAATTTTTAAAACCACTTACATAGCATCTCACTAAGTTTTTCTTTTTTTAATATTTGCATGAAATTTATGGCTTCAACAGTAGGATGGATAAACATGAGTATAATACTCGTAATAAAGAAAAACTAGACATACCATTTTGCAGACTATCCAAAGTTAAAAGTAGTGCTAACATGTTGCGCTGTAGGATGTCCAACATGTTACCACAAGAAGCACAGGAAGTGTCACTAGACATATTCAAAGTCAAAGTGAAAACGTGGCTTCTTAGAAACCCATTCTATTCTGTGCAAGAATATTTTGAGTTAGAAAATCAAGTTGTAGATATTTTTTAGGTTTCTTTCTCTGAGTTTTATTATTAGTTTATAATAGGCCTATATTAGGAAATTCTCTTAAATTGTTAAGTTAATTCTTGTTTTATTGTATATAAACAGAGTGTATGAAATAATATTTGTGATCAGTGTGTTGCAATTTTCATCTAGATATTAACCTATTTTTGGTACTGTAATCTTGACTCTCAATTGTAAACTCTAAGGAATATTTGTGATCATTTTGTTTCATCTTTAGTGGTGTAATAAAATATTTCTCATTTTAGTACGACAGCTAATAAATACTATACTACTATACTATAATGTGTAATAATGTGTGTTAAAATGATTGCTATAGGATTTACAGTTAATTTAAGAAATATGAAATGATCAAATATGTAATTCTTTCGAAATAAAATAATAAACAAATCGTTATAAATAATGAAACATTTAGATACCAGTACCAGTACTGTACCGGTATTTTATGTTTCTGGAAGCTTTCATTTAGAACTTATGTAATACAATGAGTAGGTACTGTAAGACCGTTCAAATTCAAATACTATATTACAATGCAGAAGATGCGTATTACAAACAAAATTAAAGCAATGTAAGGATTTCTGATTTTGAGATATACGAGTAAAACTCTGAAATCAACACTTTACTTCTGTTATAGCTGAAGTTGTATGCACACTGTTAACCCAGATTTTCCCACCGTCCTTTTTAATGATAGTTGCAGTGCCTTCGGATATTATGTCATTGTTGGTGTTAGGGACATTTTATAAGTTGTGCGATAATGTTGGTAGTATTTGTTAGCTTTAGAAAATATACGTTCCTTGTTTCAGTTTATTTCATCATTTAACCGATTTTTGAGAGTAACTAATGTGCTACTGCATTTTTATCACAAAAAAATTTTTGGGCGTATCTGGGTTAATATGTCCCTTTAGTGTGTAGGCCTCATGTATGGGCATGTTACTATGTTAGTAATTCCAAGAGATAACAAAATCTTGAAATAAAATTTAAATTATTATTATTATTATTATTATTATTATTATTATTATTATTATTATTATTATTATTATTATTATACTATCTTAGATACAGTTCTTCTTAAATCATGTCAGCAGATGTCCTGCAATAACAAAGCTACAAATTCATAAATATGCCTATATAATCAGAAACTAGATTAAGACTTAGAAATAAGATTGACGAAACCATGATTTGTAAAAATCTTTATGGTGAATAAATTACTATTACGGTACTATTACTATTTTACAGGAAAAATGTTATTAATAATTACAGGCTTTTTTAAGCTAAATGAAATATGATTTGTCTTGTAAAATGTTACATCTGTTCTTGTGGTTATTTGTTAATGTTGAAATTAGTTATAATTAATGTCGAAATTTTGTACGTTATGTTTCAGTTAATGTATTTTAATTACGTTGTAGCTTAGTAATTATGTGTTACTTTTGACATGTCCCATATCATGTACGTCATCAGTTGGACACAATAAATCAATATGAATAAATGGAGAGTAAATTCAGGGGTAGTGTTCCTGCATGTAGGGTGGTGTTCCTTCATATTATGTCATCGTCTGGAGTATGAAGAATTCCATCAGTAGAATCTGTGCTCCATATCAGAGGACGCAATACACGAAATATTAAATATTATTTTATGGGTAAATAATCTTGTAAAATTCCAATATAATAGTGCATTGTAAGTCGTTCTTATTCCCAGTCATTTTGTAATTCATTGTAATCGTTATTTTAGTTGTTATCCATAGTTTTAACCTACTACCGGCACCATAATTTAAAATTTTAAGATTTTTATGAAACTTTAAAATTTTGGCAATGTCCCAAACTTGTATGCAAGTCTATTGACAGCTAATGAATGAACCCTGAATACTGGGTACTGTTGCTGAATATACTCTTGCTACCGATACCCCAAACCCATTCCACCATGTGCCCAGCATGACTTATTTTGTATTGCTACTTAATTTATTTCGAGGGCTCATAACGAATTGCAATACAAAAATGTTCTTGTTGGGTTTCTAGATTCCACACCACTTGGAGATGCTGTAGGTTGAAACTCGCACTGTCGCGCCCCCTTCAACAATAGTTTAACTACACTAAACATTCGGGTGATTACGTGCCTTCTGGCTCCTGAGTTGTCAATACGCGATATGTTCCACCCGGCATTCTTCACAATGGCAGACACAACAAACAGTGTCAAACGAAACACTGCACACTCTTTCAAGTCCCATAGCATACACTGGAAACTATACTTTAGAGATGTTGGAACAACATACTGATGTCAATGAAAACAGAAAAACATAGACATTAAAGGACATCTGGAAAAAGCTTTAAGACAAGTTTACATTGAGCTGAAATCTGAGTTTCTTAACCATCTGAGGTAGATCTTGAAAATTTCTACATACATCATGGTGCATACCATTAGACTTTTTACTAAGGTTCATCACATTTGGTCCAAAATTATATGCATTATTAACATTTTTCTAAATTTAAATTGCATTTTGAAAAATTACTAAGTTAGGGCTGTTTAAATCCTGTCCAAATTCAACGCCGCAAATTTCTTGCTCATTAATTAACAATAGATCCCTATTAGAAACAACAACAACCAAATTTCTTGGCTTAAAAATCGATAATGTGTTAAATTGGAAAAATCATATTAAAGAAATTACCCCGAAACTAAATTCAGCTTGTTTTGCTATTAGATATATGCAAAAGATAGTAAACATCAATACCTTAAAAACAATATGCTTTGTATACTTCCACTCGGTAATGAGTTTTGGAATAATATTCTGGGGAAATTCCACAGATAGTAACAATATATTTCAATTACAAAAAAGAGTAATTAGAATAATAGTAGGTGCCAAATCTAGGGAATCGTGTAGGACTATTTAAAAAAATTACAAATAATAATCTTCCTCGTATGTAATCGTGAAAACTTTGTAACTAATTCAACAGTTCATAGCATAAATACACGTCAAAAAATAACTTTCATACTCCATCGGCAAGTCTATCGTGCTATCAAAAAGGAGTGCGTTATATGGCAGTAAAAATTTTTAATAGCCTCCCTATGGATATAAAAATGAAACTCAAAACATAAAATTATTTAGGGCCAAATTAAAGAAGTACCTAATTTCTCACGCCTTCTATTCTGTAGGTGAATTCATGACATTCAATAACGCTTCGTGAAATTGATACTAAAACTTTGTGTTGTACTAGTAGACTATATTGTAAATCTCTTCTGTATATATTTCATCTAGACTGTGACTATAAATTAAGACTTTATAACAATACCGGTATTAAGTTTTTGACTTGTTCCATATTCTAGCTATAAGCAATGTATGAATACCATGGAATGTTAATAAATACAATACCATACAATACAATTCCTATAAATTTAAAAATGTTTGCATGAAATTTGATCCACATACCTTTCAAACACCCTGAAACGTAACTTGTTTTTTTTTTTTTTTTCCCCTTAAGAACTAAGAGAAAGTTATTTTATATAGTAGTCAAATATAAAAACAGGTAAAAATGTCACTAACAAAAAAAAAAAAAAAAAATCCCCTAAAACCTTCGGGTTTAAAGACAATTCTGATGGCACATTTTTAAGAATACCCACAAACAATTTTGGAGGAGTATCATTTTTAGTAAATGAATATGTAATAAAAATGGATTGGAGCATTCAGAAAGGAGATGGCGTTTAAATGGCCACCTAGAGCTTGCAACTTTGTAAAAATGGCAGCCCGAAACAGATGATTGAAGAGACTTATCTGCATGAAAATTTGTGAAAACGTTGCCTGAACCACACACAATTTTTTTAATATTGAAAACAAAAAATCCGATTTTTTTCACCACAATTCTTCAATTTCATGATGCGTGACGTGCCATTTCTGGCTCCAGCACAGAAAAATACATAAAGGAGAGCTAAAAGTTTTACTTCGAAATATATATGGTAAGACTTTCCTGTGTTAAATTTCAACATACATCGTTTACATGTTTCGACCTATTTATGGGTCATCTTCAGAATTGGTCGTTGTTGATTTTGGTGCCACTTGTTCTGTTTCCTGTGAGGGTGTGTTCCTGTGGTATAGTGTAGAGTCAAAGACATGGAAATTCTAGACATCCAACCAAAAAGCCAGAAACTCAACACACTAGAACAATATGAAATATACAGACACACAAAAACACACCCCAACGATATTCTCAACACATAACTCAACTTCAAAACACACACACTCTTTGACTCTACACTATACCACACGAACACACCCTCACAGGAAACAGAACAAGTGGCGCCAAGACCAACAACGACCAGTTCTGAAGATGACCCTTAAATAGGTCGAAACATGTAAACGAGGTACGTTGAAATTTAACACAGGAAAGTCTTACCATACATATATACAGTGTTAAAAGTTGTGTAATCAAGATGTATAAAAGTTTTAAAAAGATTTCTCATCACAGGCCTGTGTAATTCAACGAATGAAAGAATGATGACCGTATTCAGAAATTAATACTGTGCCGTCATCAGTTATGAATCTAACAAAAGGACAAATACTGGAAGGTCATTGATAAGACCTGCTTGAACCGTTTTGACTGTCAGAGTTTCATGACACTGTGAAAGGTGGTGGTGGTGGTGGTGCTGGTGGTGGTGGTGGTGGTGGTGGTGGTGGTGGTGGTGATGGTAATGATGATGAAAAATAAAAGGAACAAAAGTTTCAGGCTAAAAAGTAAATTTTTTAAAGAGGAACATTGAATACGTATCTGCCACTGTGATTGATGCTGCACAATACCTGGAGATGGCGCAGTTTCCTGAGTTCGACCCCTTCCTTGTTTCAAACGCATAACAGACAAGTCAACAATCATTGCCTGAACACAGGAACTCCTCTTTCCTGCTGTCCTCTTCATCATTTCCAGTCTCTTAAACTATATGCAAGTCACTGCATTTAGAATGTGACGATGATGGAGAAAGGCAAAGAAACTACACAGTAGGTCCAAGTGTAGTTACTCAGTGAACGATGACTATCAGTAGTGTTAAATAAATAAATATTGCAGAAAATACTGTTTACAATCAATAACAACAATAATAATGATAATTTTACCTACGGTAGAAATAAACATCTCTCACACTAAACTCTTTACTTTGCAGAATCCTGGTAACAAACCGTTTCAGTCACACACTCTCCACGATCCTTCCATCTTGCTGCTTCCTTGTTTGGCAGGAGTGCACCTTCGGCACCCAAGAGGAATTAATAAGGATGCTACATTATTGCACAAGACATCAATATTCTTAGACTAGTGAGTACCATGTGACTAGATACTTTGGTGTTACAGCTAACGAAATGTCCCTGTGTCGAGACTTCACAAGGTCACTGATATGCAGACTCGGTCGATGGCTATTTGAAAGTCGTCATAGCAACACAGTGCGATGTCTTCTTTGCAAATCTTTGTGCAGCGAGTTACATGTAATGCAACACAGAGGTACAAAAACAAACATGACTTTACAGAATTTAAATCGTGCACTGAAAGATTTGCACCATGTCACAATAAATACACTTTTGACAACCGCGTCCACTTCTGCCCTAAAATTTAAGTAAGTGTTCAGTATAATAAAAAATTTAAGGCCGACCATATATTTATACGCTTCTTTTGTTTTCGCATGCATGCTGAGTTTACTTTCATCACATACCGGTACTTAAGTTGTGATACCCATTGAAAGCATGATTTGCCATTGTAACATTTCAATATTTTATTTTACATTTTGATTCGTCATACTTAGTTCACAAACTGCCACCAATATTTAAAGAAGTAAATGTATTATCTCGAACTTTTCTCTAAGGTGTCTGAATTTATTATGAACTAGCTGTACCTGTGTGCTCCGCTGCACTTGTTAGAAATAAATATAAAGTAATTACATAATTAAAATGGGACATTGGGTCCACGGAACATTCGTGTTTGATAGAAGGATAAATCGTTTAATATGTCACTTAATTTATATTGTATTTAAATAATTAAAATGTGATCATTTTGGTCCAAAGACCACTCATTTAGTGCAATGACAATTCCTTTAACATGTTTCTTAATTGTTATTACATGCAAATAATTAAAATATGATCATTTGGTTCAGAGAACATCCGTTTTTGGTGCAATTTGGTCCCATCAAAGCTTTGCTTGGAATGAAACGTATCGGAAATCATTTTTAAAGAAACTTTTCTTATGTAACATTTGTCACAAAAATCAATAATAAGGGAGATATTTCGGTTTATTTAATTCAGACCCCCTTATAACCGCCTTTTTAAATAAAGTATTTTAAATGCCATATAGCCTAAAATCTAAGTTACAACGAACTTAATTTACATTCCATTTTTCATATAAATCGGTTCAGCTATTATCACGTGAAAAGGTAACAAACATCCAGACAGACAGACATACAAACAAAAATTTCAAAAAAGCGATTTTCGGTTTCAAGATGATTAATTATACATGTTAACACCAATTATTTTTGGAAAATCGAAAATTACCAGAAAAATTTTGGCTGCAGATTTATTATTAGTATAGATAATTAGGTGATTCGAAGTTACTGTATGAAAATAAATTAAACAAATTGCATACACTTTTAGTTAGGTTTACTATGTTTCATATACGGTGATTTGCAATATATTAAAATGGCTTTTGACTACTAGACATTAAAATATATATACCAGTTTTATTTGCAGTGTTGAGCGTTTTCTGAACAAAATTATGCAGATGTCAATTTAAAAAACAAATTTAAGCCTTTAGACAAAAAGTAGTAATTATATTTTAAAATTGACTTCCCGAAAATCAGGACAATAGAGCATTATTTTGATACAAACTTTGCTATAAATCAATATACTATGAACTTCTGATGTGAAGTGATTTTATTATATTTTGGTCTCAGCTGTTTTGTACAGTCCTCAAGTATCAAAAGATGCTATGTTTCACTTTTTTTTTTTTTTTTTTGCTGTACCTTTAAAATGCGTAGGTGATTCTTTTATGTGACTGATGTTGATTTTTTATCTTTGCTTCAAATTTTTTTTTGTAACATCTTAAAATTCTGAACATATTAAATAAAATATGAATGCCCATTAACAAAACCTGGTTCACAATTTTGAAATTTGCTCTGCCTTATCAAAAATATTTTTATCAGTAATTATTCTTTTATCCTCTTTCAACATATAACTTTCATCATAATTATTGCTAGGAAGTTCATAAACTTTGAGACAAAACTTAAAAATGAGGGATGGTATTTTTAAACATCTTAAATGTGGATGGTCTTAAAATTTGGTTCACATTTCATGTTAGGATAAAATGAAAATCTATGTGGACTCCATTGGTTGTGAATTTTGAAAACAACAGAAAACAAGTTAAGAGTCCTTTAAATCATGGGATCACAGTTTTGAAGCGTCTTCTTAAAAAATTAGGTCAGTTGTAATGATATGAACTAATTGTACACTATAGTTTGGACAGTAATTGTTTTGAGTGCCAGGAGATATGAAATCCGATCCTTCTTTTGAAGATGCAAGACTGGAAATCCACTTTGCCAGATAGGACGTTATTTAATCAATTTATTACACATTTATTTCAAATGGGAAAGTTTCTGATATGTTAAAAGTTTTTGATATGTTAAAAGTTTCTGATATGTTACACATTTAGCTGGAAAGTAAAATTTTGTTTTTGTATCAGTTTCCGGAAGCCCGAAATTATAGAAACACTTAGCCTTCTATATCAGATTCGCTGCATTTTATCTGTCTAGGAATGAATTACTCAGAATTATCGGTACTGGAATGTCACATAATGTAAATCAATGGATTTAAGTCAGTTTGTGAACATGCCACGTGGTTGGTTAGGAAGAGCACACTCTGTACAGCCTGCCGAAGAGTAATAGCAAAGGCAATTCTGGATTCAATAACATTACAGGACATGGCCTACTTCCATGAAGTATATTTATCTTAATAAGTAGGCCTAAACATTTCTCTGTTCGAATTATTTAGATGGGCTTAATTTTGAGAGGGGGGACGACGCCCCAGACTTTGTAAGTTGAGGGGGCAGAATGTGTTTTGTCTCCTCTTTTTTTGTACGGAAGGACTCAAAGGCTTACACTTCCGCCTGAGGCTTATTGTGCTTAACACTTCTTTTTTTGTGAATGAGTGAGTAGCCAAACGGCCGCGCTCTTGTACAAGTACAGCACGCCGCACCCTGAACTTAACCTGGGCTATTGTATGGATGATGATGATTAGGCTTCGAGACTTCGGAACCAATAGAGCAGTTCAGTGGGAAATCCGCATAACGGCGTACTGAGTATAGTGGTAAAGTGTACTGTAGAATGAATGCCAACAAATATGCAAAGGAAAATGCTCTGGATTTGAAGGTTCTGACGAATAATTTGGTTTTCATACAAACTGTGTCTGAAACTATTACACGGTTAGAAATTCAGAGCAAGAGATGCCGGAAGCCCTCAAATTAATTGAGGAAATGACACAGAGAATTAATGAGACACCAAGTACACCGGTTACTGAACGTGTAAATCAGAAGTGGAAATCAATTTTATGTAAACATAACGGATATGGATCACTGTATAATATAAACAGCAAATTAGTGGACATAGAGTCAACCGAGAATGAAGGACTGTCTCTTAGAGACTGCAATGATGTTAGGTTTTTTCGTTTTGCTCCTATCACATCATGCGACGTAGAGTGCAGCTTTTCACAGTACAAACTGTGTTTGACAGATAACCGAAAAAGATTTACGTTTGAGACACTGAGAATGTATCTTGTAGTACATTGCAATTCAGTACTGTAACTGCACTTCCTAAAGACGACCAATAGGATAAATGAAATAATTAAAATCGCTACATGTTACTTCCACCATTAACACTGTGTATAATTAAACACAAATGCTTATAAAAGACAGGAGAATAAATGCTTTTCACATTCTTTTGACATTGTCATTGTGTAATGTATATTTACTTTCAGAATGTACATATGTGTGTGTTTCCCCATACTACCGTACTCTGTTCTAAATAGCAACGTTGTTACCTCAACATATCTCTAACTTTCACTACCTGCAGCGAGTCAACAACCTATAGTACATGCACAGTAAACTTATTGTATCGGGTCCAAAGTCTCGAAGCCTGATGATGATGATGACGATGATCATGATAACGAAATGAGTCCGAGGTCCAACGCCGAAAATTACCCAGCAATTCTGCTTCAGTTGGTTGAGGGAAAACCCCAGAAAAAACCCGAACCAGGATTTGAACCCGAGCCCGCTCGTTTCATAGCCAGACGTGCTGACCATTACTCGACAGCGGTGGACTTTGCCCCCCTTAGTCGGCGCCACTGTTTCCTAGGAAATACTTGTACGCGTGAGAGCGCGTCTTGACGTGGCAGAGTGGACGCCGTCGCCTCGAGCTCTATGACACGTGCTGCGCTCTGTTGTCCGCCACGATGACTAGGTCCTGGCCCAGCTTGTCGTCCTCGTCGTCCTCCTCGTCAGCGAACTTGATGTCGTCGTCGTCGTCGGCGGCGGTTGGCGACTTCTCGACGCGGGTCTCCTTCTCGTCGTCGACGCTGCGCGGCGTCCTGCTGCGCATCTCCAGCATCTCGTCGCCCTCCTCGTCCTCCCAGCGGCCGGGCGCGAAGGGCGGGATCCACACCAGGTACTGCGGGTCCATGCCCAGGAAGGAGCCGGGCACGGCGCCCGCGTTGCTCACGTTGTAGTCGTAGTAGTCCAGCTCCAGGTCCGTGGTGTCGCCCCCCGCCAGGCTCAGCTCGGACGCTCCCCCCGCCAGCAGGCGCTCCAGGTTGCGCCGCTCCTTGCGCTCCTTGGCGCTGCCCTGCAACCACACAAGTTGGCTGACTGACTGGATAGTTCATTCATCTCTTGCACGGTTCGTTTTGTTTATTAGTAGTTGGTTTGGCTTATTGCCTCCATGGTGTAACTCATTGATTGCTTACATTTTGGTTCATTTCTACCATTGGTTACTTATCTTTTGGTTCGTTTTGATAATTGGTTACTTAGCTGGTGGTTCATTTGGATAATTGGTTACTTAGCTAGTGGTTCGTTTGGATAATTGATTACTTAGCTGGTGGTTCGTTTGGATAATTGATTACTTAGAGGTTTCCTTCGTTTAGATCTTTGGTTGTTTAGCAGGTACTTTGTTTGAATTATAATTCAGGCTGCTTCCTTAGTTGGTGGTTCGTTTGGATCATTATTGGTTACTTAACCGTTGGTTATTTAGGATTATTAGTTGCTTAGCTGGTACTTCGTTTGGATTATAATTCAGGCTTAGTGGTGAGTTGGTGGTTCGTTTGAATCATTCTTGATTACTTAACCGTTGGTTATTTAGGATTATTAGTTGCTAAGCTGGTACTTCGTTTGGATTATAATTCAGGCTTAGTGGTTAGTTGGTGGTTCGTTTGAATCATTCTTGATTACTTAACCGTTGGTTATTTAGGATTATTAGTTGCTAAGCTGGTACTTCGTTTAGATTATAATCCAAGCTGTTTGCTTCGTTGGTGGTTCGTTTGGATTATTATTGGTTACTTAGCCGTTGGTTCTTTTGGATTATTGATTGCTTAGCTGGTACTTCGTTTGGATTATAATCCAAGCTGCTTGCTTAGTTGGTGGTTCGTTTGGATCATTATTGGTTACTTAACCGTTGGTTATTTAGGATTATTAGTTGCTTAGCTGGTACTTCGTTTGGATTATAATCCAAGCTGCTTGCTTAGTTGGTGGTTCGTTTGGATCATTATTGGTTACTTAGCCGTTGGTTCTTTTGGATTATTGGTTGCTTAGCTGGTACTTTGTTTGGATTATAATCCAGACTAGTTACTTAGCTGTTGGTTCAATTGGATCATTATTGGTTACTTAACCGTTGGTTATTTAGGATTATTAGTTGCTTAGCTGGTACTTCGTTTGGATTATAATCCAAGCTGCTTGCTTAGCCGTTGGTTCAATTGGATCATTATTGGTTACTTAGCCGTTGGTTCTTTTGGATTATTGGTTGGTTAGCTCGTACTTCGTTTGGATTATAATTCAAGCTGGTTGCTTACCTGGTAGTTCATTTGGATCATTAGTTACTTAGCTGGTGGTATATTTGGGTCATTGCTTAATTGGGTCATTGGTTGCTTTGCTGGTGATTCGTTTGGATTTTATTGGTTACCTAACAAGTAGTTCGTTTGAATCATTGGTTACTTATCTATTGAGACCTTTGGATCAGTTACTTAGCGGGTGGTTCTTTTGGATCATTGGTTACTTAGATGGCTGTTAGTTTAGTTAATTATTTATTTCGATTTGTTTAAGTGGTTTCTAGGTTAATTTTATAAATTTAATGGTTTGATCAGCTGGTTTCAACTCCTCCAGATGTGATTAATCGAATTTTCTAGAAGTCGATAAGTCTGGAAATGTAAATAGTTACATTTCTGAGCTGGGGACCTGTGAGGAGAAATATTGATGCGGACAACAAAAAGTAATTGTGTTTGAATCCTCGCCACTCACGTTGTTGAGGGTGGTGACACTGGCGCTGGACACCACGCTGCTGGGGGCGGTGCTCAGCGCAGAGTTGAGGCGCTTTCTCCTGGAGCCGGGGCGCCGCTTCTCCGGGGGGCTCCTGCAACAGCGACCACACCGTGAACTGCGTGGCGGGACCTGACTCGAGGCTCGGAGACACCAGGAGCGCGGGTACCTGTGGTTCTGGGGTGGCGGTGGTGGCGTCTCCTGCTCGAAGGTGGTGGAGCGGCGGAGGGGGGCGGGGGACACGCGGGGGTGGAGGGCAGCGAGGCGTTCGGGGCGCCCTCGGACGGCGGCTCAGCTGCCGGCTGCTGCTGCTCCTGGTGGCGGCCCGTGGAACCACCGCCTTCTATCACCTCATACTCCCTACGCAAACCCATTGCCGGAATGTATTTGGAAATCTAATGGCCGACTCGCATTCTGCACACTGAGATGTGATGGTGATGGCAAGCCAACCGAAGCATGAAAAGAAATCCTGTGGTTGCAGCGTGAGTCTGAATGAGTGCTGTAGGATGGCAGGAGGTAGTAGGTCATGCAATGTCCTTGGCTGTTGCTAATCCGTGAAAATTAAAATACTGGGTGTTCATTTCACTGTGTCATGACGTCACTGTTGATGAGCCAGCGTTTTGAAGCGAGTTTCGCTTTTATGTCAGAGAAGTTGCCTTTTAATCAAGGCGTTCAACAGTGGCGTACCATGAATTTTGAGCAGGGGAAGCTAACTCAAGTTGTCTTTTAAAATAAATAGTAGTCGATGTCAAGTGAGCAGTCCGAAGATTGGTTGGAACCTCAGAAAGTAACACCAATAAGGCATCACCTCAAATGGTAGTAAAATATGATTCCATGGTTTACACATATCTCTAAGAAATGGACACATACAGTACGTATAATTTAACATTAGCTCACTCCCTGTCATATTTAGAAAAACCACAATATTAACGGTCAATAGATAGTGTTAGTAAAATTACATCAATCAACGTTAAAAGTGACCGGCGTAGCTCTGTCGGCTAAGACGCTTGCCAGCCGATGCGGAGTTGCGTTCGGGCGCGGGTTCGATTCCCGCTTGGGCTGATTACCTGGTTTGGTTTCTTCCGAGGTTTTCCCCAAACGTAAGGCAAATGTCAGGTAATCTATGTCGAATCCTCGACCTCATCTCGCCAAATACCATCTTGCTATCATCAATCCCATCGACTCTAAATAACCTCGTAGTTGATACAGCGTAGTTAAATAACCAAGTAAAAAAATCAACGTTAAAATCTTTATCAGAAGATTATTTTTGACTACATAAATTGGTGTCAGGAACTGTTATTTCACTCATTATTTATTATATCAGCTACAGTGCACGCTAACATTTCAATTGAACACAACTCGCGAAAGGGATAACTCGGAAGCTAATTCTTTCCAATGCTGAAGCTAGCTTCTTGCGAGCCTTGCGACCAGGGTAGTTTAGTTAGAAAGGGATAGAAAATCTGCGGGGTGGGTTACACAGAAGAATGAGTGTAAGAAAGCAGTCTGCTTGGAAGCTGGTGTGTGCAGGCTTCTTGTTTACTGCTGCATCACAAATCATCCTGAGCTGCCGCATCACATCATTTAAGGCGTACATATAAATTGTATTAAAATTAATATATAATTTTGTTCATAAACTGCAGTTTATTATGGATTTATTAACTGGGGAAGCTGAGCTTTTTAGCTTACATTGACACTACGCCACTGGCGTTCAATCTGAACTTGAGAACGTGTACGGTATAACTTGAACGTGGTAGCAACAGATGGCGGTCTGTACGGTCTGTGTGGTACCATAACCTCTTTCGAACTGTGTTTTGCGCGGGCAAGTCGTACGCAGGGTATTATCGGTTGCGTACGGCAACATTCCACGACACAAATTTGTATTTATTTTACTTTATTGGGTTATTTTACGACGCTGTATCAACATCTAGGTTATTTAGCGTCTGAATGATATGAAGGTGATAATGCCGGTGAATGAGTCCGGGGTTCAACACCGAAAGTTACCCAGCATTTGCTCGTATTGGGTTCAGGGAAAACCCCGGAAAAACCCTCAACCAGATAACTTGCCCCGACCGGGATTCGAACCCGGGCCACCTGGTTTCGCAGCCAGACGCGCTGACCGTTACTCCACAGGTGTGGACCGACACAAATCAAATGCTCCGTGTCCATGTTGACCGTCGAAATTAATGTCAACAAATAAGTACGTAAGCAATCGTCTTAACCCTCTCCCCATATCCCGACAGTAAGGAAAAAGTTCACCTCAGTACGTGTTTCCAAACAGTTCACATTCCTGCCACTACCGGCGTTACCGTACGTATATAATCTTTTCGCTGTAAGAAAAATCCTAATGTAAACAATAACACGTGACTGAAGTGAGGCTTCATTGGCACTGTTTGGCGCCATAGATTCTCAGTACGTGTTCCCGCCTACTGTTGTACATTCTGTTTCATGTTAAACATTTCCCGTTACTCGTCAAGTAGACCTAACCTCAATACTATGCATTCGTTTGCTTAGGGAACATTTGCTTTATATTAATTTATTTTTAAGTCTTATGTCTTCACAATGGACAGTTGAGAATGCAAAAGCCGTACTTCAGTACCGCGTGCTTACGTGAACAACTACGAGCTCAAGTGACGCCAGCTTGTTACAAGAACAGACTACCTCGGTATTACTGTTGGTATTCATCCGCGTTCATAGTACATAACAAAATATAAAAGCAGATTTTCTTTTACATAGCGTTTTACATATGAGTGAAGTTAAATGTTTCATCGTATTTAACAGCTAGAATTCAATTTTTTATTTTAAAATAATAGAAGATTTTGGTTTCCAAATACGAACTATATTTTCCTGCGTCGTGTGAATGTTTCGACTGGGAGCCAATCACGGGTATGACAGCAACGTGCTTATGTCTACGTTAGGATTTTTCTTAAAGCGAAAACAGTATAGGTAAGTACTCTTCTGAATGAACGCCGTACTTGCCAGGCAACGTCTCTGGCACATAGGTAATACGCCTCTGCGGAAATGTAGGAAGAGTGAATTCTCTAGGCTCATCGGCTAGCCATATGACGGCATACAGCGAGCCATGACACACTTCGAACTGAACACCCAGTATAAGACACAAGCATAATAATAATAATAATAATAATAATAATAATAATAATAATAATAATAATAATAATAATAACAATAATATAAAACAAAACTTACAAGTGAACAAAACTTGCTCGAGAAATAGAGAAGATGAAGGAACTACAACAAGCAATGATCTGTGTTACCTCTACAACGTAAGCTTACCATAACAATATTGTACTAGCTGGACACCCTGCACACTCTCATCTATAAGAAAACTGTAAGAAAGTTCGCGATGTAGTGCGCTCTGACCGTCGACTTACTTACTTACTTACAAATGACTTTTAAGGAACCCGGAGGTTCATTGCCGCCCTCACATAAGCCCACCATCGGTCCCTATCCTGAGCAAGATTAATCCAGTCTCTACCATCATATCCCACCTCCCTCAAATCCATTTTAATATTATCCTCCCATCTATGTCTCGGCTCCCCAAAGGTCTTTTTCCCTCCGGTCTCCCAACTAACACTCTATATGCATATCTGGATTCGCCCATACGTGCTAAATGCCCTGCCCATCTCAAACGTCTGGATTTAATGTTCCTAATTATGTCAGGTGAAGAATACAATGCGTGCAGTTCTGCGTTGTGTAACTTTCTCCATTCTCCTGTAACTTCATCCCTCTTAGGCCCAAATATTTTCCTAAGAACCTTATTCTCAAACACTCTTAACCTATGTTGCTCTCTCAAGTGAGAGTCCAAGTTTCACAACCATACAGAACAACCGGTAATATAACTGTTTTATAAATTCTAACTTTCAGATTTTTCGACAGCAGACTGGATGATAAAAGCTTCTCAACCGAATAATAACAGGCATTTCCCATATTTATTCTGTGATTAATTTCCTCCCGACTGTCATTTATATTTGTTACTGTTGCTCCCAGATATTTGAACTTCTCCACCTCTTCAAAAGATAAATCTCCAATTTTTATATTTCCATTTCGTACAATATTCTGGTCATGAGACATAATCATATACTTTGTCTTTTCGGGATTTACTTCCAAACCTACCTCTTTACTTGCTTCCAGTAAAATCCCCGTGTTTTTCCTTAAAAGCCAGTAAGTAAGTAAGTAAGTAAGTAAGTAAGTAAGTAAGTAAGTAAGTAAATAAGTAAGTACATTTATTTTACATACATGACTTATCTATGCCATCTATTGGTACAAGTAATAACTAATGACGCCACACTTAACGAACAAATGATTATCGATTATCTTTGCAGAGCGATGAGAGTGCGCAGGCAAGCAGCACCGGTACCGCTACTCACGGCTCGGACTCGTCTTCCTCCTCCTCCTCGTCGTCGTCCTCGTCGTCGTCGCGCAGGCGCGTGTGCACGGTGGCGCGGCCCCCCGAGCGCAGCCTCCTCAGGCTGATCACCTCGCTGAGCAGCGTGGAGCGAGAGGGCGCAGACCCCAGGTCGCTGTCACGTGACACGGCCAGCTGGTACTTCCGGTAGCGGAACAGGGATTGCGCGGCGAGCAGCGCGGACACCAGCAGCACGACGCCCACGAACACGGCGGCCAGCGCGTGCGCCAGGGGCAGCGCCGGGCCCTCGGCCGCCAGCACCGCCACCTCGTCCAGCGACAGCGACGCGTTGTGCGCAGGCGCCTCTGAAACGTGGCGGAGACCTTAATCACGTGACGCGATAACCACTAAGACCAGAGAAAAAGTTCAAAATGTCGCAGTATCCAAATGAAAGGGTTCAAGTACCAAAGACAGAAAAAAACTTATGATATGCATTACAGTCTGCGTCACCGTTTTTGGCGTGTGAAATAAGTAATGGGAACGTTAAATACGAGTGTTTTACCTTTGCAGCAGTCAGTCTGACAACTGTGTTTGACAAATGGCTGATGTGACGTGTAAAGGAAGTGGTACCATTCTCAGCTGCACTAGCAACATGCTCACAAACTGGGCACTATACTCTAGGACACACGTCAAAAACGCTGGCGCCAGCCATACTAATAAAATTCCAACAATTGGATAGTAAGAATGTGGAGGGCGAAAAGTCACAGTACAGTACATCTGTTTATTTTTCCTGCAAAACAAATCTGTGCCTGAAGATGGTGTCCGTGTTACTATACTTGTTTTTTTTTTTTAAGATGGGACATTACAGTTAAGCGGCCGAGCTTGGAACTACAGTGCCATGTTGCCAATATGGACTACAACGCTGCCAGCTGATGGAAGGTAGCAATTGTGGTTAAGATGGCTGACGTTAAAACATTCATTGACAATTGACGCGAAGGTAAGAAAACAATACAAAAATCGACAGAGAATCAAAGACGAAACGTACAAATGCTAACATTGTGTGCACAATAAATGTCCCCAAGAGAGTGATTAAACACTCGCCATGTGGGAACTGTAAGTTTGGCAACTCAACTGTTGTTACAGGCCTACCACTCTATGTGACATTCAGTTGTTTTTCCGATCGCAACGCTACTGTCATGTCTCATCTTTAAAAAAAAACAAGTATAGTATGACATTGGCGGACGTATTTCGAGGTATGATCATGATGGGAGACATCTGGCGGACCTGTGGAAACATAACATACGAAAATTCCCAGCCATTCCAAGATGAATATGAAAGTTTTCAGTGTGGAGGAAAGACTTGAGCCTTCTGTGTGGATCCACATACTAAAAAACCATGAATAATATCGTGTAGGATTGTAGGGCTCGTTTTGGTAAGGCGTCATCCAGCAGAGAGAACTTGTTGAAGTGGGAGAGAATTAAATCTTTTCGCCCAGTGATTGTCAATGAATTAACAGGCAGGGATTTGGACAGACGCCTGATATTTGACTGCTTCTGAAGTGTTGAGTGAAGCTCTTCCAGTACGTTATTTGCTCTATGATGTCCATGTGAGGTAAGTTCATATGAATTCCATAGAGTAATGGAAATTCGCTCTTCTCTTTGATATTTTCATAAGTGGTGCTGTCAGGAAATCAAAAGGAGGATAGCAACTTCAAAGAAACTTTTAATAGAAAAAGGAGCATCTTCTGCGAAACAGAATTAAAGAAGAAAGTAGTGAAGTGCATTGTGTGGAGTGTGGTATTGCATTGGGTAGGAACATGAACATTGTGATGAAGTGAAGAGAATCTACTGGAAGTTTTTGAAACGTGCATGTGGAGAAGAATGGAGCTTGTAAAATGAACAGACAAAATACGAAATTAAACTGTGCTAGGAAGAATGGATGCTGAAACTGATCAGAAATTTGCTGGGTTACTGGTAAGCTATCTCTGATTGAGGTTCTTGCTGGTATGTAATAATAATAATAATAATAATAATAATAATAATAATAATAATAATAATAATAATAATAATGTTTTATTTTCGCTGGCAAAGGCCATAAGGCCTTCTCTTCCACTCAACCAGCCTTAACCAATACAATACATATTTAAATTACGAATATTTACACTACACTTAAAAGGTCCTCCAGCAGTATTCTTCAGTTAAGTTTTAACGACTAGTAGACTACATATTTATTTAAGTTTAAATAAACTTATTGGGTAAAGTAGTAACTTAATTTATGAGATAATTTAATTCAAACAATTATAATTAACTTGAGATTTGAGATAGCTAGTAAAATGATGAAAATTAATTTAATATAAGCTTACTAGAACTATGTTACAGGGAGAAAAAATATATATTAATCTAAAATATATTTCTATGATGAGAATATTAATGTAATTGCCATTAGAGGTTTAGTAAATCTATTTAGAGAAATTAATGATAATAATAAGAATGGACAGATGTTAGTTTCATTATAAGTAACAAATATTAATCAGCAATTAATTTGTTAAGTAAGAATTTATGTAATTTTGACCTAAATGAAGTTATTGTCCAACAACCCCTTACATCACTCGGAAGCGAGTTCCAATTTCTAGCAACTGAAACTGTATAAGATGAAGAATATAAAGATGTCTTGTGGTGGGGTATAATGAGTAAATTGTTATGATGAGATCTTGTACTTAGCTATGTACATCTATTATCAGGCAGTACATCTCACTTGACGATATGTGTCAGAGGAGAACAATTGTTTGTACACATCTGAAGTCTGACTAGTGCAATATGTAGCTAGTCAGCGATGTATGCAATGGAGGGGGAAAGGAACTGGCTACTATATCTCATAATCTCCTGGCTTAGTTGCCTCGTAAGTGGTGTCTTGTTGGTATCACTTGTGAGGTTCAGATCTGTCTTCGGACAGTTGACTAAACAACAACTGGCTAAGAAGAAACTGCCTACTATAATAATAATAATAATAATAATAATAATAATAATAATAATAATAATAATAATGATTTATTTAACCTGGCAGAGTTAAGGCCATACGGCCTTCTCTAACACTCAACCAGGAGTAAAACTGCGTTACAAAAAAACACTACAAATTTACAAAGTACACTACAATTTTACACACAAAACTGAATAAGATAATAATAATAATAATAATAATAATAATAATAATAATAAAATGTAAACAACAAGTAAGAAGAAATCAGACATAATATATATCATACAGAAAGAAAGAAAAAGCATAATAAAATGTGAACAGCAGGTCAAAATAAATGAGACATACAAAGTATAAAAAAATAAGACAATTATTGATGATGATAATAATAATAATAATAATAATAATAATAATAATAATAATAATAATAATAATAATAATAATAATAATGATAATAAGAAATAAGAATAGTAATAATAATAATAATAATAATAATAATAATAATAATAATAATAATAATAATAATACTGATAGTAATAATAAAATAGTGCAGTACAAAGCATACAATGAATACAATATTTTTAAGTACACACAGTACGGAAAATTATGATTATATATAGCTGAACTTATCACATTATAGATATACCATTATCGGAAAATATGAAAACAAAAATATAAAATAAGTTAAATATCACTAGAACATAAAAAAATGTGAATACGTGGAAACATGCAATACAACACTTGTCATAATAGTAAGTTAGTTTGGCAACTCGTCATAAGATAATTTTCTAACTTGGATTTGAAAGATTTCAATGTTCGGCAGCCCTAGACTTCAGGCGGCAGAGAGTTCCAGTGACGAGAGGTAGCAACAGTGAAAGATGAGGAATACAGAGACGATGTGTGAAGTGGAATTTCTAGCGTGTTATCGCGTTGTGATCGAGTATTAATATTATGATAGCGAGAGAGAGAGTATGAAAACGAGCGAATAAATAATAGGGGGATGAAGTGTGCATAATTCGATATAAGAGAGAAAGCGAGTGCAGAGTACTGAAGGATGCACTGGAAGAAATGATGAACGGAGAAGAGTTCGGGGCAGAAGAAGATATCAGATGAGAGACGACATTAAGATATATGGATCATATGCGGAGACTGAGAGGAAGCTGGAAAGGGGAAAAGTTGGAAAATGCTGGGTTTGCAGTGGAAGACCTGCCATTGGGAAGAAAAGTATGAATGAATCAATGTAAGGACTCTCTAAAACTTGAACTAACGCACTCCACATGTAAATTCTATACTTTAATTTAGACGTGAGTGAAACTGAAATCCCCAAGAGACAGCCAACACCACAATGCTGACTTTCCTTGTGTGCTGTGTGGAAACTCTCCCCTCCCCACCCTCATAGGAGGTGTAGGTGCGCACCCGTCTGCTGCGCATGCGCCAGGAAGCTCCCGAGGCAGGCGGCGGGCACGTCGTCCGAGAAGAACTCGAGCAGCAGGAAGTTGGACGAGGAGGTGATGGGGCTCGGCGACAAGCGCCCCGACAAGTGCGCCACCAGCGGCGCGCCCAGCGAGTCGCCGTCCCGCACCTTGAGCCACTGCCGGCCGCACGGCAGCCTCACGTGTTGCACGATCAGCCGCACCACGGAGCCCGCGTCCGCCTGTGCACAGAAACGTTACGATCTGTGACACTTTCCATGAACATCATGAAGATCTGCTTTCGTCATGATATTGCAGCACACGTGCTGAACACAGCTTCTTCATTACTCATCAGCTTCATGTGTACACAAGCGTTCATTAGCATTTACGTTAACATTCGATATCGACTGGAATTATTTTCTTCTTACGAGGACTTTGGTTGGGAAACAAGGGACATACTGATATACAGAAGGCATTGTAAACCCTACTATAACAGCATTCAGTTTATTTGTCTACGCTTTGAATAAACTATCTGTTGAGAATAACATTTTATAAAATTTTATGTTTTATCTTACATTTACGTAAGTTTTTATCTGTCCATCCATCCATTCATCCATCCCTCTGTCTGTCTATCTATCTATCTATCTATCTATCTATCTATCTATCTATCTATCTATCTATCTATCTATCTATCTGTCTGTCTGTCTGTCTGTCTGTCTGTCTGTCTGTCTGTCTGTCTGTCTGTCTGTCTGTCGTCTGCCTGCCCATCTATCTATCTATCTATCTATCTATCTATCTATCTATCTATCTATCTATCTATCTATCTATCTATCTATCTATCTATCTATCTATCTATCTATCTATCTATCTATCTATCTATCTATCTATCTATCTATCTATCTATCTATCTATCTATCTATCTATCTATCTATCTATCTATCTATCTATCTATCTATCTATCTATCTATCTATCTATCTATCTATCTATCTATCTATCTATCTATCTATCTATCTATCTATCTATCTATCTATCTATCTATCTATCTATCTATCTATCTATCTATCTATCTATCTATCTATCTATCTATCTATCTATCTATCTATCTATCTATCTATCTATCTATCTATCTATCTATCTATCTATCTATCTATCTATCTATCTATCTATCTATCTATCTATCTATCTATCTATCTATCTATCTATCTATCTATCTATCTATCTATCTATCTATCTATCTATCTATCTATCTATCTATCTATCTATCTATCTATCTATCTATCTATCTATCTATCTATCTATCTATCTATCTATCTATCTATCTATCTATCTATCTATCTATCTATCTATCTATCTATCTATCTATCTATCTATCTATCTATCTATCTATCTATCTATCTATCTATCTATCTATCTATCTATCTATCTATCTATCTATCTATCTATCTATCTATCTATCTATCTATCTATCTATCTATCTATCTATCTATCTATCTATCTATCTATCTATCTATCTATCTATCTATCTATCTATCTATCTATCTATCTATCTATCTATCTATCTATCTATCTATCTATCTATCTATCTATCTATCTATCTATCTATCTATCTATCTATCTATCTATCTATCTATCTATCTATCTATCTATCTATCTATCTATCTATCTATCTATCTATCTATCTATCTATCTATCTATCTATCTATCTATCTATCTATCTATCTATCTATCTATCTATCTATCTATCTATCTATCTATCTATCTATCTATCTATCTATCTATCTATCTATCTATCTATCTATCTATCTATCTATCTATCTATCTATCTATCTATCTATCTATCTATCTATCTATCTATCTATCTATCTATCTATCTATCTATCTATCTATCTATCTATCTATCTATCTATCTATCTATCTATCTATCTATCTATCTATCTATCTATCTATCTATCTATCTATCTATCTATCTATCTATCTATCTATCTATCTATCTATCTATCTATCTATCTATCTATCTATCTATCTATCTATCTATCTATCTATCTATCTATCTATCTATCTATCTATCTATCTATCTATCTATCTATCTATCTATCTATCTATCTATCTATCTATCTATCTATCTATCTATCTATCTATCTATCTATCTATCTATCTATCTATCTATCTATCTATCTATCTATCTATCTATCTATCTATCTATCTATCTATCTATCTATCTATCTATCTATTCGGTTAGTAGAGTTACACTCAACCAGAACTAACTACTACAAAGAATATAAAATATAGCCTAATATAATAAACTATAATGGATGTGTAAAGTGAAATGAAGGCTCCTCGGAAAGAACACGATCAGTCACTTTCCTTAAATTTTACAGGGAGCATTTCTTAGCTTCAATACACTGATAGGACATCATTAGTTCACATCTCATTCAGTTCAAGTTGCCATAGTATGTGTTCATAGGAAACGAACTGTAGGGCTAGTACCTGGGAACTGAAATGTACCAGGACCGCCATTAACAGTGATGTGTGAAGTCTAGGAGAGGTTTTTATGACAATAAACATCCATATCCATATTTATGTTACTCTGTCTGTTTGTCTCTCTCTCTACAAACACACGCACGCATATATACACACATTTTGACATATTGTACAGGGACATCATTTTATTTTTACTTCAATTTTTATTGTACCTGAGTTTTTGAATGTACTTCACTCCCATCCCTTCTACTAATGAAGTTCCAACTGTCCCCCACACAGAAACAAGGCCGTATATAGTAAACAATACTGAGTGAGTATAGTACGTTCCAGAAATATGTTCGCGTTTACTTGTGACGAAAGACCTTTCAATATTGAATCATATTTTCGCACAGGTACTGTCGTCCGTTTGCCTACGTCGCATCCCGATTTCCCTCACTTACTTCTGCTCGCCCCTCTATAAAGGCTAGTGGCTGGGCTAACTTAGCTCTTTTCTGAAAACATTAATTTCTGTTAGGAATTGGACGTCTACGTAATATTATACAACTGCTTAAAATAACTTAAATAAAAGTGTGTCGTTAAGTAATTAAGCGTCACGTGATTTCTCCCCTTTCTACGATCCTGCGACAAAACCACTTGGACGGACAGTAGATAGCATGTCTGAGTAAATTTATCTTTTCGGATTGGGCAGAAGTGAAGATTGAATTTACAGTACGTAAGGTCTCTTTTATAGAGTACGTATAGAATTATTTCAACATGAGTTACTAGTACGAAGAACGAAACTGGTAATTGGGATTAGGTACAATAGTCTAAAGTGCAATAATATGTACAAAAAAACTGAAGCCTGTATCGAAATGAACGGCCACCATTTTAAAAAATCTGTTTAAATATCCATATTATGATTATTTTTCAATTTAACTTCATTCTCTATATTGTACGCTAATGTGCTGTAGACAGTATAATATACACTGCATAATGAATACGTCCACATGGACAGCTCAGTTCGTGAGTAAAAACACTTATTGTTAATACAGTACTGTATTTTGATTAAACAAAAACCTAATGACTATTATCAAACTCAAAATCGCGATATTTCCTAGTTTACGTAAATGGATGAATTACTTTTCTTCCCTCCTATACCTAGTAAAGTGATTTGTTTGTATTTTACGCCAGTATCATCGAACTCCAGTCGTGGAAGGAGGTAGCAAACGGTGCTTCCTGTTCTCAACCAAAGGTATAACCAGGTTAATATTAGAAATGTTAGTAAAAATAAAATTATGTTCCTGTAGTTGTTCTGTTCCCTTTTCACATGCTGTGTGTGGGTCATGACCGTAGCATATGGTACGCCGTATCAGTGAAAGGAAGCTTCTGGTACGCTACTGCTAGTAAAACTGCAAACATTGCATCAGGAAAGGAAATTGACTGGGTCACTGGCTAAGAAGGAACTACCTATTGAAAGGAATGGTGAATGGGAGAAGAGTTCGGGGCAGAGGAAGATATCAGGCACGTGAACACATGGATCTTGTGCACGGATTGAAAGGCGCGGCTTACCTGTATGAGCCAGAAGGTGCGGCCCGGGCAGCTGGCCGTGGAGGTGGCCAGGATGCGGCGCGGCTTGGCTCGCCCCAGGTGCACCACGCAGCCGCAGCGGCAGCCGGGGCCCACCTCGGCCACCACCTCGGGGTGGTCGGCGGGCAGCGACGCCGAGGGCGCCAGCAGGCAGCCCCACGCCTCCGTGCCGCACGGCTCCGTCTCCAGCGACGCCCCCTGCAACACGCAACACGCGTCACACGGGTCCGGCTGGCGTGGGGGGGGGGTGCGAACTCGCGACACTCACCTCGCAGAACTTGGCGCCGTACCGCGGGGGCGGGGAGTCGCAGAAGCGGTAACGACTTCGGGTGCCGCCCCCACAGGAAGAGGTGCACTGCGTCCAGGGACTCCAGGCGCCCCAGCCACCGGAGTCGGACTCTGCAACACGAAGACAGTTGACTGACGATGACAGTTTGGCTGTGGCGTATGCGCGGACCCCTTATGCAGTGCCAGCGTGATCCTTAATCGGATTTATTTTCGCGTGCACATTCCAGATCAAATCAAAGTTCCCTTCGTACTCCGGTTACACATCCTACATAATAATAATAATAATAATAATAATAATAATAATAATAATAATATTATTAATAATAATAATAATAATAATAATAATAATGTTAGAATTTAAAAAAACAGTTATATTACACAATTTAAATCACACAGAGTTAGTGTGTACTCAATGTTGGTTGCTTGACGGTTGTCAGCCCACTTTGAGTTCTGTGGATATAGAGGGAAAAATTGGATCGGTGTCGGGTAGAGTTCCCGGGTAGCTCAGTTGAGAGAGCGTTGGTACGTTTAACCAAAGGTCCCGGGTTCGATACCCGGCCCCGGAACAATTTTTCCCTCGAAATTATTCAGTTATATTACCGGTTGTTCTGTATGGTTGTGAAACTTGGACTCTCACTTTGAGAGAGGAACAGAGATTAAGGGTGTTTGAGAATAAGGTTCTTGGGAAAATATTTGGGGCCTAAGAAGGATGAAGTTACAGGAGAATGGAGAAAGTTACACAACGCAGAGCTGCACGCATTGTATACTTCACCTGACAGAATTAGGAACATTAAATCCAGACGTCTGAGATGGGCTGGGCATGTAGCACGTATGGGCGAATCCATAAATGCATATAGAGTGTTAGTTGGGAGGCCGGAGGGAAAAAGACCTTTGGGGAGGCCGAGACGTAGATGGGAAGATAATATTGAAATGGATTTGAGGGAGGTGAGATATGATGGTAGAGACTGGATTAATCTTGCTCAGGATAGGGACCAATGGCGGGCTTATATGAGGGCGGCAATGAACATACTGTAGTGGAATACATATTAATGTTGTTAGAATCAGACACGAATCACATAAAAACAGAAGCCGATAATTCAATAAAAAATTTACACAGTAAAAATAAAAATAAACACATTAGTAAGTGTACATATTACTATTAGATTACAATTAAGTAGGATTCACATAATTAAGGAACCCGGAGGTTCATTGCCGCCCTCACATAAGCCCGCCATCGGTCCCTATCCTGAGCAAGATTAATCCAGTCTCTATCATCATATCCCACCTCCCTCAAATGCATTTTAATATTACCTTTCCATCTACGTCTCGGCCTCCCTAAAGGTCTTTTTCCCTCCGGCCTCCCAACTAACATTCTATATGCATTTCTGGATTCGCCCATACGTGCTACATGCCCTGCCCATCTCAAATGTCTGGATTTAATGTTCCTAATTATGTCAAGTGAAGAATACAATGCGTGCAGTTGTGTGTTGTGTAACTTTCTCCATTCTCCTGTAACTTCATCCCCTCTTAGCCCCAAATATTTTCCTTAGCACCTTATTCTCAGACACCCTTAACCTATGTACCTCTCTCAAAGTGAGAGTCCAAGTTTCACAGCCATACAGAACAACCGGTAATATAACTGTTTTATAAATTCTAACTTTCAGATTTTTCGACAGCAGCCTGGATGATAAAAGCTTCTCAACCGAATAATAACAGGCATTTCCCATATTTATTCTGCGTTTAATTTCCTCCCGAGTGTTATTTATATTTGTTACTGTTGCTCCAAGATATTTGAATTTTTCCACCTAAACAGTGTATGTTTTAAAATGATATTTCGTTTTCGGATTTCATACCAATCATTTCATGTGGTCAAACAAAATTATTTTTGGGGTATGTCTCATGAATCACAAATTGTTTAGTCAAACCAATGAATTTCAAGTTGTCAGGCAAAATACATTTTGATATCAGAACAACTAATCACCAAGCTTCGAGACTTCGGACCCAATAGAGCAGTTCAGTGGGAAATCCGCATAACGACGTACTGAGTATAGTGGTAAAGCGTACAGTGGGTGGGGGTACTGTAGAATGAATGCCAACAAATACGCAAAGGAAAACGCTCTGGATTTGAAGGTTCTGAAGAATAATTTGGTTTTTATACAAACTGTGTCTGAAACTATTACATGGTTAGAAATTCAGAGCAAGAGATGCCGGAAGCCCTCAAATTAATTGAGGAAATAACACAGAGAATTAATAAGACACCAAGTACACCGGTTACTGAACGTGTAAACAGAAGTGGAAATCAGTTTTATGTAAAAATAACGGATATGGAACATTGTGTAACATAAACAGCAAATAAGTGGACATAGAGTCAGCCGAGAATGAAGGACTGTCTCTTAGAGACTGCAATGATGTTAGGTTTTTTTTTTCGTTTTGCTCCTATCACGTCATGCGATGTAGAGCGCAGCTTTCTACAGTACAAACTTTGGCAGATAACCGAAAAAGATTTACGTTTGAGACACTGAGAATGTATCTTGCAGTACATTGCAATTCGGTACTGTAACTGCACTTCCTAAAGACGACTAATAGGGTAAATGAAGAAATTAAAATTGCTACATTTTTATTTCCGCCATTAACACTGTGTATAATTAAACACAAATGCTTATAAAAGACAGGAGAATAAATGCTTTTCACATTCTTTTGACATTGTCATTGTGTAATGTATATTTACTTTCAGAATGGACATATGTGTGCGTTTCCCCATACTACCGTACTCTACTCTAAATAGCAACGTTGTTACCTCAACACATCTCTACCTAGCGAGTCAACAACCTATAGTGCATGCATAGTAAACTCATTGTATCGGGTCCAAAGTCTCGAAGCCTGGTAATCACAAATGGGCACAGGTTACTGCTGCCTACCCCTGACCGGCAGCGTGGGCACGCAGTCCATCCTGACGTCGCTGACGGCGCCCGTCACGGCCTGCGTCACGTACACGAAGCAGTACTCCACGTAGCGTTCGCTGAAGAGCTCGCAGGAGAAGCGCAGGCTGTGCGCGCCCGACGCCACCCGCTGCTCCGCCACGTAGTGCAGGGACGTGGGCGGCGCCAGGGACGCCACGTCGGCGCGCAGCCGGGCGAACAGGCGCACGCGGTCCGCCCGCGGCTCGCAGGCCGGGTACTGGAACAGCACCGCCACGCCGCCGTCCAGCGCGTCGCAGGGCAGGATGCTGCGCGCGTGCACGTTGAACACGAACTTGTCGCTCACGGCCACCTGCGGCACAGACGGGAGTTGGCTCTGTTCTGGCGGGAAGCAATTGTTATAAGTATTGCCAAGCTGACAATTTTGTGAATACCCATTATTTACAGGACTTATCTGTTTTATAACATTGATATCGAACTATAAAATCATCTTTTTGTATAGCCTATTTACAATTTCATTGGAAGATAAAGTACTAAAATTTTTTCTTCAATCATGATCTTACCCTTTTCACATACCGGAACCTTAAATATGATTTTTTTCTGTATTATGCTTGTTTATTATGAAACTCTTTCAATTTCAGTTTTGTTTTCCTGGGTTTTGACTCTACCTACTTCTTTATTTCAATCTTTCTTTCTTACTTTATTTATTTCAATCTTTCTTTCTTACTTTATTTATTTATTCATTTATTTCTTTATTTATTATTTATTTATTTCAATCTTCCTTTCTTACTTTACTTATTTATTTACTCATTTCTTTATTTACTTATTTATTTACTTATTTCTTTCCTTCTTTCTTTAGTTATTTATTTATTTATTTTATTTATTTCTCCTTTATTTATTTCTTTGTTTTTTTGTTTCTTTCTCTTTTGTTTATTTATTTATTTATTTCTTTATTTACTGGATTCATAAGTTAATTTATTTGTTTGCTTAGCCTGCTTGCTTATTTATTTATTTATTTATTTATTTATTTATTTATTTCTTCCTTTATTTATTTATTTGTTCCTTTCTTTTTTTCTTTTTTTCTCTTTTGTTTATTTATTTATTTCTTTATTTAATGGATTCATAAGTTAATTTATTTGTTTGCTTAGCCTGCTTGCTTATTTATTTATTTATTTATTTATTTATTTATTTATTTATTTCTTCCTTTATTTATTTATTTGTTTCTTTCTTTTTTTCTTTCTTTCTCTTTTGTTTATTTATTTATTTCTTTATTTAATGGATTCGTAAGTTAATTTATATGTTTGCTTAGCCTGCTTGCTTATTTATTTATTTATTTATTTCTTCCTTTATTTATTTATTTGTTTCTTTCTTTTTTTTCTTTCTTTCTCTTTTGTTTATTTATTTATTTCTTTATTTAATGGATTCATAAGTTAATTTATATGTTTGCTTAGCCTGCTTGCTTATTTATTTATTTATTTATTTATTTATTTATTTCTTCCTTTATTTATTTCTTTCTTTCTTTCTTTTTTTCTTTCTTTCTCTTTTGTTTATTTATTTCTTTATTTAATGGATTCATAAGTTAATTTATTTCTTTGCTTAGCCTGCTTGCTTATTTATTTATTTATTTATTCCTTTATTTATTTATTTGTTTCTTTCTTTTTTCTTTCTTTCTCTTTTGTTTATTTATTTATTTCTTTATTTAATGGATTCATAAGTTAATTTATTTGTTTGCTTAGCCTGCTTGTTTATTTATTTATTTATTTATTTATTCCTTTATTTATTTATTTGTTTCTTTCTTTTTTTCTTTCTTTCTCTTTTGTTTATTTATTTATTTCTTTATTTAATGGATTCATAAGTTAATTTATATGTTTGCTTAGCCTGCTTGCTTATTTATTTATTTATTTATTTATTTATTTATTTATTTATTTATTTATTTATTTATTTATTTCTTCCTTTATTTATTTATTTATTTGTTTCTTTCTTTTTTTTTCTTTCTTTCTCTTTTGTCTATTTATTTATTTCTTTATTTAATGGATTCATAAGTTAATTTATTTGTTTGCTTAGGCTGCTTGCTTATTTATTTATTTATTTATTTATTCCTTTATTTATTTATTTGTTTCTTTCTTTTTTCTTTCTTTCTCTTTTGTTTATTTATTTATTTCTTTATTTAATGGATTCATAAGTTAATTTATATGTTTTCTTAGCCTGCTTGCTTATTTATTTATTTATTTATTTATTTATTTCTTCCTTTATTTATTTATTTGTTTCTTTCTTTTTTCTTTCTTTCTCTTTTGTTTATTTATTTATTTCTTTATTTAATGGATTCATAAGTTAATTTATTTATTTACTTATGTATTTATTTGTTTGCTTGGCTTGGTTGCTCGGCTTTCTTGCGTATTTATTCATTTATTTAATTATTTATTTATTTGTTTATTCATTTATTCATTTGTTCATTTCTTTACTTATTTACTTATTCATTTATTTATATATTATTGTATTTTATAGACAGATATATTCCAGGAAATAAAATTAATCTGTATTAATGTATCAGATTCATTTTTATAATGAATGATCGATTTTTACTGTCCATAATATTCGTTGAGTTTCACGCTCTACCTAAACATGACGCTTGCCGATTGAGGGGACTTGGCGCGCATGTTATGTCTAAGTAGGTAGACATTGGCTTTCTCCTATATCGACAGAGCAGTGTACTCTTATAATGAGAGAAACCGGGACATTTTTGCGTTCGGACGAAGTTTCTGGGGACAATAGGACAAATCACCCAAAGCTGGGGCGCAGACCTTCATGTGGGCGGGCTCCCCGTCGGGCACGGGCGTGGACGTGGCCGGCATCCTGGAGCGCAGGGTGAGCACGTAGTGGCCCGCGAGCCCGAACAGGTCGCACTGGAGCGCGAGCTCTCGCCGGCGCGGGTAGCCCAGCACCTGCTGCGAGAACACGAGCTGCGCATGCGTGGAGTTGCAGTCCGCCGGGGAGCGGCCGCAGTACAGCAGGTCCAGCCACAGCTCCGGGATCACGGCGCCCGCCGCCGCCGAGCACTTGGTGGGCGCGAACTCCAGCGTGGCACGCACCGGCTGCTCGGGGTACGTCTGCGCATGCGCCGGCGTCAGCGACAGACGCGCCGCGGGCCACCGCACGTCCAGCTCGCAGGCCACACGCTGCGACACATCATATTCACATCAGCATTATTCACCTTATTATTATTATTATTATTATTATTATTATTATTATTATTATCGTAATTTTATTACCATTATCGTGATCATTAGTCTATAATTTTTATCATTGTTATTATCATTATTGTTATTACTGTCATTACCATAATCATTTTATCATTAGTAGCCTATTATGTATTAGCATCATTTTCAATAAGATTACTATTATTATATTCAAGAATGGTTCAGCAGGAGTAGGAGAGTAGGGGGTACAGTGAGACACAAAATATTAAGACATATGTATGCAAGTGTAATTTCAAGTATTTTTAAAATCAAGTGCAACAGAAATATACATTAAAACATGGAGTACAATAATACATAAACAGAAATGTTAATAGATAAAGGACATAATGTACAATGCGTGTTTGTCAAAAAAATGCAAATGTCTCACTGTTCCCATTCAGGAGGGTACAGTGAGACACCACAGTGTCTATTAATGGACATTGAAATGATTTACATTTATTTCAAAAGAAAAGAAAGCTTGCTGTCTCTCTATCTTGCCATGTTCTGTAGACTTATTTTTTTGACATATTGACATATTGATTTATTGATATAGTTCACAAGTACAAAACTTAATAATATAACAAAAGATCTATAAACAAATGTAGTTCTACATACTAAATATACAATTTCCTAGACTTATTATTTTATCGCAAATCTCAATAATTTATTGGTTCAAACTTGCACTTACGTCTGGTTTTAGTGCATGTTTAAACCAATCGTGATAACCATTAAGACATTAAACCTTATTTTATCTGCTCCTTTTCACAATTTAATTGTAATTATTTAGGTCTTACTTTAATAATAACTTATTATTCCAATTAGGTGATCAGATGTCGACATACTGTAAGTCATGAACCTGAATTAGCTGACTCGATACATTCTATATGTAGGTTGTCTTTATTTCTTACAATATTTCCTTGTCAGCAGAAACGTTTGCGTAACTTCAATGAAGACTACAGCATACCTGCTTAAACACAAAATTGCTGTAGACTTATTTAGAATCATTTTGATGTCTGACTTCGAAACCATTGAAACATCTGGAACATTTGGAAAAAGTGAATTTTCCATGTCTTTTCAAACTTTTGCTAAAAAATAAAATGAATTTTTGGTGACAACAAAACTTATAATTATAAGAATTTAATTTAATTCTTTATTATTTTAAATATTTTTTTAAATTTTGTGAATAATTTTTTTATTTAAGAAACCATTAAAATGTAATGTATCCATTATTTTAAGCTATAGTTTCTAAATTGGTTGCTAGTATGTTCATTTTTAATGTTAGTTACCGGTAAATGTAATATAATTACCAGGGAAAGGGATTTGGAGTATTATAAAGAATGGTGAAACGTAGTATAGATATTCGTAGCTCAGTGACTGTCAAGCGAGCTGCGTCACAGAGCATGGACTAGTACAGTCCACTTCATACAAACTTACACGCAACGTCTGTAAATATATTTCAGAATAAACAAATGGAATAGTTTAATGACATATAGTGACCTACATACATAATCTGCATTTCTTTTTGAACTACATGTGCTTTTCTTCGCTACGCACAAGACACCAATAAACAACATTACAAATATACATAATTAAATATGAACCTCTGCATCTTCGCGTGTCAGTGGACATATTGATGTTGATAGACAGTTGTCTTCTGTATGGAACTCGCCTCTGAATATGCAGATCCAAACGAAATGGCATTTTCAATTAATGCTATGCCTTGTTACGCCTTGTTATAATAAATTGTAAATATTATTTTCAAATTTTCAAAATACAACTTTGCTCTGTTGCAAGGAAGGAAATTTTGTAACATGGAAAAACTCCGCTCTCCATCTGCAGAGACAATTGAGAGTACTTGAAACAAGATACGTCAATTAAATTCACATGTTGATTGACGTCATTGGGACACGTCTTTGTTAGTACATCTGAAATCCGACTGAGAATATCGTATCCATCATTTTTAATCGAACCCTGTTCATTTTTTCACCAACACGTTTTCCTATTTCACCTTCTACTGCACTCAGTTTATTTACAATAGTCCTCATAATATTTATTTGCTCAACTAGTTCTACTCCTGACTTTCCTAATTGAATAATGGCATCCGGTAAATATCCAAAATTTGACTTAATATCCGTGACTTCTTCCTCGATTGTTTCATCATTTAGCAGTTCCTGGCGTATTTGAATCGCAGCCGCGTCATCGGTATCGAAAGACTGGACCACTTTCTTCACAGATCGGAGGTGACGTGCGTAACAATTGCAAGCTTCTAACCATGACCCCCATGTCGTAGGAACTGGACATGGGGGAAGCGACAATCGAGGGAATTGTTTCCTGAATTTTGATACTTGATCTAGAGGTTTTACAAATATAGTCTTTCAATACTGTATTGTTAGTTGGTTTCACTTTCGGCATTGTACCTGCACTTCGCTACTCTGAACTGCAAACCTGCACGTTGAAGTTCTTATGCGACAACTGTCCCGTTCACCTGTTGTTGACGTGTAAAGACCTGCGAGTATGTCATGGAGGGGAGGACTTGGTATAAAGGGTTGTAAACAAATGACTGTGTAGATGCCAATACTAGCTTTTACTACTCCAAATTCCGTTCCCTAATAATTACAGTTTATTTTTGCAAATCATTGGTACATGGGAACAGTGAGACGTCTCAGGGTACCCTTCAATGGCATGTCTCACTGTTCCCTTTACGCATAGTTCGTTTAAAAATGGCGCCATCACTTCAAAATCAAAACAAGAAAGACGAAACTTTGCAAAATATAACGTCAAATACCATAGTATTAGGTAACAAAATATTCATATTTATATTTAATTTCTATATCCAATATAACCTTCATTAAACACAAGCCAACATTTCACTTCTAGAGTGAAAAATTACGAATTATTTTTTCATCACTCACCTTTATAACTAGAATCAGATCGAGTATGAAAATACTGTTACATTACTCATGCAACATACAACTCCACTGTTACCAACATTTCAACATCAAAATTTACCATGTAATAAAAAATGTCTCACTGCTCTCCCTGTCCCACTTCTCCCCTAAAGCAACTGAAAGTGTGGGAACTCTACCTCCCTGCTCTCCTGTTACCTGTGTGTCGTCTGGGTCGGGCGTGATCAGCACGACGCGGTAGCGGCCTCCCAGCGTGACGACGCCGCACGGGAAGGCGGCCGTAGTGGCGTTGCCAGGCAGAGGCACGGCCGCAACGGCCGTGTAGCCGTGCGCAGGCGTGGCGCGCAGCAGCTGCAGGCGGCCGTGGAGGGGCGAGGGGTCCAGCAGCCGCACCTCCAGGTCACCCGCGAGCGCCGTGTGGTTGGTGGGCAGGCGCAGCTCGCAGCTCATCACGCGGTCCCCTGCAAACCAAAGAGTTATATTACAAGCAACACACCGACAAATATCCCACTCCCAGTAAAATATTATCGTATGTCGAAATTCACATATTACTTTCGTAATTAATTTCAAACGCTGTTTTATTAACTGGATGTATTAAATTATTATAAAAATAGTACAATATCAAACGTTTTGCTAAGTTTGTATTAAAATATGTTTATGCTCGACCATGCCGAAATGTAGTAATTATACACCTGGTAGCAGTCCTTTAATGCATGTCGCTTGCGCTCGTTTCATAAACATCCATACTCGCTTCTTAATTACTATCGTTATAGGCTCGTTGCATAATGTACTATTATAGCAGTATTTTATTATAGTCGCGACGCTGTTATTCCCGGCGTGACTCCTCCTCTTTGATTAGGCCTACGTCTTAGGAAGTGTAGGCTCTATAAAGTCACAAGAGTCTAGGGAGCGTAAGCAATTCTGCTCCTCGCAATGCCGAAAGAGGGCGGAAAGAGGCGAATGCTATACCTGCTATGCTGAATGACAGCGACAGCCGTAGGAGAGGAAGCAGGAATACTGCTCCTCGGAATGCCGTGCGGTCACGTGCTCACCGATGTAATAATATAGTTTTTATGTTAAAATATATCTTGAGGTAGGCCTAACTGAATTTTCGGTCATTGTCTGTATTATAATTAAATATAAAGAAATCTAATTTACAATTAAAATGCCAGTATTAAAAGAGCTCTGTTCACTATACGTATATAGAGAAAACATAAAAATATCTATGGACCACAGAAAATCGCCCCCGCTTACCCCCAGCCCCCGCGTAATACCGAATGACCAAGGAAAGGGACAACTGCTCTTCGCTATGCTGGACAGTGGACATAGTCCTTAGAGTTTGGCAGACCATGTTTCGCGTCATGTGTTATTCTTATTGTCGTGTTTTCGAGCCTGTTGTAATTCTGTGGTGTTTAGACTGAGTATCTTTGCTCATAAAAATAACATTCGTGTGATAGATGTGAATGCAGACTACAAGTTTGTGTATTATAATGTTATGAAATGTTACGTAACATCATGTTTCGAGCTTAATTTTTGTTTCGTTGAGATTTTCCTCAGCGTCGTTTATAAACCTAACTTTGTCTTCTAGCAAGTATGTCTTCCTTTTACTGTCACACATGCTTGCTAGACAGATACTGAGTGACCTGCAACTGTTTTCTAATGTTCGGAACAAGAAAGAAGATAAGCTACGATTAGCTGAGAGACTACAACGTGTTCATAATGTGTGCATACGATTCATCTGCAATACCCGTAAATTTGACCATATAACACCTTCCCTCCAGTTACTTTCATGGGTGCGTCTGAAGAAACGAAGAACAATACATTCACTGTCTCTTCTGTTTAGAATCATGCATACTTCTACTCCGAATTATCTGTTACCGCGCTTTCAATTTCTTTCTTCGAAGCCGACATCATGCACTTCTTTCTATCCATCATCATAGTGCTGGTTTTAATTAATTTTGGAATGGTCATGATGATAAAGGGTTAGCGGTTTCGTATTATAGTGCGTTTTGATGTATTAATAACAGAATAAACCTGCCTAAATAGTTCAATTGTCCGGAGTGTAATAAAGGCTTTGACTATAATAGAAATCTTAGAAGACATGTATCAAAAGCACATCCTCATGTTTTAAAGATAAACCAGAAGGTCCACACCTGTGGAGTAACGGTCAGCGCGTCTGGCTGCGAAACCAGGTGGCCCGGGTTCGATTCCCGGTCGGGGCAAGTTACCTGGGGTTTTCAACCCAAAAATGAGCAAATGCTGGGTAACTTTCGGTGCTGGACCCCGGACTCATTTCACCGGCATTATCACCTTCATCTCATTCAGACGCTAAATAACCTAAGATGTTGATAAAGCGTCGTAAAATAACCAAATAAAATAAAATAAAAAATCCATCATTGAGATAACTATTCTATAAAAATCAGTTATTTGTCTTACTCCTGTATTTATTCAATTTACAAACACCAGGCAATCTATGTAACGGTATTGTATTGTATTTATTTACATCCCATGCTATTCGTACATCGCTTCACAGCTAGAATATGCAACAAGTCAAAAAATCTGGCTCCAGGGCGACAAGTCGAGCTTCAGCCGGTAAAATGCTGCCTACAACGGCGGAAGGAGAAGTGGATTATGAAACCCGCCTCACAGTAGATGTAGATGTACGAGCTGGATAGAGCGAGAATACGTTGTCACTCACTGCTCTGAGCTCATTCATTGATATCGTTATGCATTTCATATTCAATATTAGTCTGGAGTGTCTCTGTGTGCGAAAGTACATCTTATATAGGGAGGTATAGAAGTGAAAAGGAAAGGCAATTGAAAGAAAAAGGAGACGTAAAGAAATCAAGAAATTTAGGAAGAAAAGAAAAATGAAAAAATGAAAGAAGAAACTGAGAAATCAAGAAATGGAGAAAGAAATACAAAAAAAGAAAATAAAAAGTAAAAATCATGAAATAGAAGAGAAAGGAGAAATGAAAAGAGAAGAGAAGAAATAGAGCAATCAAGGAATGGAGAAAGAAATACCAAAAAAGAAAATAAGAAATGAAAAATCAAGAAATGGAAGGAAAGGACAAATGAAAAGAGAAGAGAAGAAATAGAGAAATCAAGGAATGGAGAAAGATATACCAAAAAAATAAGAAATGAAAAATCAAGAAATAGAAGGAAAGGACAAATGAAAAGAGACGAGAAGAAATAGAGAAATCAAGAAATAGAGAAAGAAATACCAAAAAAGAAAATAAGAAATAAGAAATCAAGAAATAGAATAGAAGGAGAAATGAAAAGAGAAGAGAAGAAATAGAGAAATCAAGAAATGGAGAAAGAAATACAAAAAAAAGAAAATAAGAAATAAGAAATCAAGAAATAGAAGAGAAAGGAGAAATGAAAAGAGAAGAGAAGAAATAGAGAAATCAAGAAATGGAGAAAGAAATACAAAAAAAGAAAATAAGAAATAAAAAATCAAGAAATAGAAGAGAAAGGAGAAATGAAAAGAGAAGAGAAGAAATAGAGAAATCAAGAAATGGAGAAAGAAATACAAAAAAAGAAAATAAGAAATAAAAAATCAAGAAATAGAAGAGAAAGGAGAAATGAAAAGAGAAGAGAAGAAATAGAGAAATCAAGAAATGGAGAAAGAAATACAAAAAAAGAAAATAAGAAATAAAAAATCAAGAAATAGAAGAGAAAGGAGAAATGAAAAGAGAAGAGAAGAAATAGAGAAATCAAGAAATGGAGAAAGAAATACCAAAAAAAAAAGAAAATAAGAAATAAGAAATCAAGAAATAGAAGAGAAAGGAGAAATGAAAAGAGAAGAGAAGAAATAGAGAAATCAAGGAATGGAGAGAGAAAGAAAAACTGAAGAAAGAAAAGAACTTGAGAAAGAACTCAAGCGGGTAGAGTAGGGAAGAACGCGTAACACTACTACTGACCAGTGCTGTGTGTGGCAGGAGCAGCAGCTTTGAAGAGTGACGGATCCCTGTAACTGCGTGCAACGTTTATGTTTTCTGTTGGATCTTATCGAGAGTGAAATAAATAGTTGTGTGTTATATTAGGCCTATTAGTGACCATTTTTCCTACATGTATTTCTTTATGAAATAGGCCTATATATATCACGCATCTGTAGCGTGCAATGCAATTACTGTGTTTCATCTTAATTGCTTTGTTGAACAGCGGTTAGTGTGCGTCTACGATAAGAGAAATGAGAAATATAATTCATGCAAGAAAGGAAATCTATCCTCTATTAAAAAAAAAACATAAAAATATAAACAGCAACAATATTCTTTTTTTTTTTTTCAAAGTGACAAATTGATAAAACGTTACAGAAATTTCAACATCTGATGTCAGTTGCTTAGCAACAGCAATTAATTATCAGTGCAAGAGTCTGATCCTATGCTAAGCAAGTGATGTCATAATGACGTAAGTCATTGCTGTTGCTAAGCAAATGACATCAGACGTTGGCACTTTTGTAACGTTTTATTTGTCACTTAAAAAAAAAAGAAAAGAATATTGTTGCTGTTTATAAATTTACATTCATGTATACATTTACAGATGTCCGTTTCCAGAGAGTAAAAGTAAATGCATATGAATATCGTTGGTATTTGCCTGAACTGAATTACGTTTTATATGGGTACCTATCCTTGTTTCTATTGTGAATGATATCACAATCTACAGTACACAGTTGAAGAGGAAAGCTTTCTGCGTCCATTCACAATACAGTGAAACTTCCCTTAACGGACACTTCCCAATAGCGGACTCCTCTCAATAGCGGACATTTTAAAATTCCCTGCAAAATAACATTGGCCCTTATGATAAAATTCTTCCAAATAGCGGACATCCTCAATAACGGACGCGGACACTGAAATGTATCTCCAACAACAATTAAAACTTCCAAATAACGGACAGCGTGAAAGAAAAAAGAAAAAGACGGTTGTAAATTAAACGGAATTCTTTGCAACAATCATTATCGTGCATTTGAACGTTCTTGTACTTTATTGAAGGTAAGCAGCACAGTTGTTAGTTGTGATACTGTACGTGAGCAGTCCGTACTTTCTTAGTTTGTCAAGTTGAGTGTTCGGAAGTACAGTCGCAGTAAAAATGTCACAAAAACGTAAACGTTTGTCACTAAAAGAGAAAGTGGCTATTGTAAAGCATAGTGAGAAGGAGAAATTTAGTGTTCGTGAGCTGGCCACAAAGTTTAATGTGGGAAAAACTCAGGTTAGTGAAATTTTGAAAAAGCAAGGATGTTATTTTAAAATCATACACTGAGAATGCAAATGAGAACACAAAAAGAGCTTTTCCTAAAACTGACGGGCTTGTCATTGACAATTTAACATATGTATGGTTCTGCCATGCTGGAGCAAATAAGATGCCTTTATCTGGGACCTTGATTAGAGAGAAAGCCTTAGAAATTGTAAAGGAGTTGGGGTATTCTAATTTTAAAGCTTCGGGCGGTTGGCTAGACAAGTTTCGGTCACGAGACATTACTTCCTACCACACAAAGCAAAAATAGAAATACATAAACAAGTTGAAGTTAAAAGTATTTGAAATATGTGGTGAATCTGCTTCTGTTGATCCAGAAATTGCACCTGACTGGAAAAGTCCGAGGTCAGTGTAACAGAGGTTTACTCCTCCGAAATGCCAAACATCATCATGTTCGATCCTTAATTGCAACTGATTTAAGAAAAAGTCTTGGACAGTAGAAGAGGAAGTTTTTGCCTTGCTACTAATGGCTCCTCTAGACGTATTGACACCACAGCGTATTCCCAGACTACCAAGAAAGGATATATAATTGATCCTACCATAAGGATTGAAACGGGGAGTAGCCAGCCGGAGGATGTCAATCAAGAAAAGATCAACATTTATCTGCCAACAGTTGATTACTTCAAAGCAAAATACCAGCTTGAAGACATTGAGGTGATTGGTCTTCTTATTGGAGCTCGTGGTGTGATTCCCAAGTTCTTTGAAAGCTTCAGGAAGACTTTTGAACTACCACTGACACTTACTGCTGACATCATAACTTCAGTTTTTAAACGCTCTTGGCAAATTCTGAGTCATCATATTCACTCTGTTTAATTTTTTATTCACTTTCTATTCATATATGCTTATTTTAATTTTCTTTCTACAAAATTTGTGTAAACATTTAATATTGCAAAATTCATGTAGGAGAGTATACTGAGTCCTTCTGGGCTACCTCCAATGGGAGGCAGTTATTACCTTACCTACTGATATTTGTGAAGGGTGATTATGTATGAGAAATTTTAATGTACTGTACACAGTACATACAAACGATTTTCTAAATAGCGGACACTTCTCAATAACCGACATTTAATTTTTCCCCGGCGGTGTCCGCTATTGAGAAGTTTCACTGTATATTGTTGTGCTAAAGGAGTATTTTATTGACTGCTCAACATCGACTTCAGAAGTAGTGAATTTGAGGTGAACGTGATCAGGGATTATTCAAGAAGCATCTGTGAACGCAACACAGTAATAATTACATGTGTGTTCATCTGAATACGCCACTGGTCAGCCAGACTCCACGGCTTATTCAGCGGAGAGTTGCGACAAGCGAGAGATTAGCTTCATGCACGTGACAGAATTCAAAGCGCGGTCCCCGTCAGCGGCGAAGTGAGGAATGTCTTCTCGCATTCCAGCAGTGACGTGCCGCTTGCAGCCTCGTAGACAGGTTGACAGCAACTAACCATTGTAATGCAATAATCACAGTGACAGTTGCGGCTTTGCTGCTATTCACTGCATCTGCTGTACTTCATCAAGATGCTGCATGTGAAGGAAGCGGGCAACTGCCACGAAGCTAGCTCAATTATTTGTGCTTCTAAAAATACTGATTGGTATTCTTAATGAAACTTCTGTCTCTGTATTTTAACATCAACATAAAGAAGGCGGAAATATACTGGTCACACAAAAGACTCATCTCACCAAGTTCCTAGTTCCGCAATTTTACTGCTCGGTTTATAATTTGCTAGTGAATAGGAATATCTTATGCGAAGCTTTACCGCTAGATGGCAGGAGCGTTCCATGCGGCACATGTTGTAGGGCTATATTATGTCATATGCTACAGTTGATTACGTTCTACCGCATGTTGGTTTTCTGTGCGTGTCAAAATTATGTTTATAATTATTTTGTATAAACTAGTATAATTTAATATAATTCAGTATTTTCTCACCTCTTACCTCTTAAATGACCAAGTTGTTATTTTTTTTCTCCTCTCTCTTCTTCTTTTTTTTTCTCTTTTATTTTTTTTATTATCTTCATATATTACTTAATCATTTGTGTTTGTGTGCCATTTAGTAGGACTTTGCTAATCAACATTTTATGTCTTGTAACCCATATGTATTCTCCAATTAGTATATTAACTGAATAATATATCTCAAGTAAATTAATCGTCCAATTTGTCTCGGGCATTTTAGATCTTATAAATTGTGTTTGTCTGTGTGTGTGTATTCCCCTAATGTTATTTAACTGATTTTGATTATGTGTAATTTTCTACTTTATTTTATATATTATGTATCTGATCTTGAAAATTTGTAATTTTATATTATGTAACTGATCTTGTCTGTTGTAATTTCCTACTATATTTTATGTAATTTCTAAGGTATTTTCTTTTGTGTTGTTTTGTAATCAAATTTTGTATCTCATGTACATTATTGAAACCTGGTTGAGTGGAAGAGAAGGCCTCATGGCCTTACCTCTGCCAGGCAAAATAAACCTACTACTACTACTACTACTACTACTACTACTACTACTACTACCTCATAATTTAATTTATGCTCGTCCATGCCGAAATGTAGTAATTATACACCTGGTAGTAGCCCTTTAATGCACCTCATTAAAGTACAGCTATTCACTATAATTCAGTTGTTCAGCCAATGACAAATCACCTTTTTACCATTATAAAACCGCAAGTATCGATTATTCTCGGATATGCAATCGAAAGACAATTAGCGAAAAGTCACGGAGGCTGGAAATCCAATACTGTCGCAGAAGGTTATGTTCTGTTACTATAATAATTAGCGTTAATTGTAAATAATATTCAAATAAATTCAATTTGTCATCTCGTTTTTAAATTATAAATCAATTTCCAGGTTATATCAAGATTAATGTTTATTTTACTCTCTAGATTATATCAAGGTCAATGACATTTGTGCCTTGGAAAAAATCAATACTTTCGCGTCTGCGCACATCTCACAATTCAGGTCAGTTCGCTACTCACATAACCATAACATGAATACTTTTGAATAATTTCAAGTTACAAATATGGTCGAGCATAAAAAGTCGTATGAAACTTGCCTATAATTGTAATTAAGACGCTCGTATGAAAATTATGAAACTCGCTTGCGCTCGTTTCATAATCAAACTTACACGCGTCTTAATTACTACCATTATAGGCTCGTTGCATAATGTACTATTAATGTACAATAAATAACAATATCTACAGAGATGGGTGGGGAAATCTGCAGCATGCAGAATATAGATAGAGTAAATTGAATGTTCATGAACCTAAACGAGGACTTTGAGAACGAGGTGCACGAATAAAATAAATAAATAAATAAATAAATAAATCAATCAATCAATCAAATAGGAATTTTGTCGAAGGTGATAATTATTATTGTAAGTACCGTACGCTAAAAACAAGATATACAGCCACCAATGTGTTTTTTTAATGCAATGTTTGATAAGATTGCACGATTATTCCTATGTTTTGTAGGTTAAGGACATGCAGTTTTGAATACTATGTAGGATGGTTTTGAAAATTTAAAATAAAAAGATGGTTTTAATAGTTAGGGTACAGTACATTAAAAACATTATTCACGAAATTGATTTCGACTATGAATCGTCCTGTATAATAAACACCCCAATTAATCGAGAGTTTACTGCAGGCGTAAACTTCGGAGACTCCTAGAAGTACGTACTAAATATAACCTAAGCTGACATAGCTTGCTGTCGAGGTTGCATATGTTTTTATTAATTTTTCTTTTCCCTCTTCCAAAATGAAACTGTAGCCTGCAAGTCCTTACTTGAAGTAGTTCTTTTTGTTTATTAGCTAGCAATTTAATTAGTTAATTTTTTTTAAGGTTTAAAGCATATATTCGGGACCTGAATGAAGACAAAAGCTTTCTCTGGTTTTTACATATAGGAACACAAAATTTCTGGCATTTTGAGTTGTTTTTAAGAGTATTTAATGTAGTAGAATACACTACGTAAATCCTCAATGTTATATATCGGAAAACAAATGCACACGCAAAGCGCATCCCTCAAGGTACACGCGCGCTATCTGTTAGTTCAGGATATCTCTATTGTCAACTATAAAGGATTTAAGGAATGAGGACGTAGTTCTACTAGATTCAGGTAGATGGAACTAGTGATGCGTGACATTAATTCTGGAATCTAGACAGTAATAAGATTCACAAAACAAAGTTGCATGCAATCTAGAAACTATTAATACTTGGTCAGTTGCCTCAAAGAATAACTCTTTCGCGTAATAAATGGTAAGCTATCTTGTATCTTTGTTACCAAATCCGTGACTGCAACTTTATTCAAGCGGAAACGCTGCTGAAACATTCCTTTGCTATATTTAATAATGAAATCAACGCAATTTCTATACGCTCTTCTTCTGTTAATGGTATATACTGTTTCGAATACTTCTTCATCTGAAGACAATCAATTTAATTCCATCACCTATTACTATACTGCTATAATCACCAACAATAATTTTATTACAACAAGATTCCCTGAAATACATAGACACAATTATCGAACAACATTTATTTTCTACTAGCCGTCTATTTCGTATGTTTCCTGGTTATAGTATATATGGAATTAACATTGCCATAAGAAACCTGTGTAAAAAAAAGTTTTCTTTTTATCATTTATGAAAACAGAGAACATTACGTCTTCACTTGGCAACCATGAATGATGTTCTCTTGTTTTACAAATTGTCAAAGCCTGCTAATTTCTAAATATGGCCCATGTTACTTTTTCATTGTTTTTATGTACACCACTGTTTGTGAAAAGTGCAACACCCAGAAAGAATGGCCCGAGCGACTCCAAACTCGGGAGATCTGCAGAAAATGTACCACAAATAATAGATTCTCTTCCCAGAGAGATGGCGTACAATAGGCCCAACGGTGACGTCTCTTATGTCACCAGCAAGATCAGTGTTATGCCTTGCTCAGTCAGTGCAGAGCTTCCAAACGAAGTGGAAACGTGAAAGCTAGCGCAGGGGCGCCATGGATACAATATGCGATCTCGCTTCCTACGTATTCAGCAACCGCTACATTAGGGAGGTTTTAGAGCCCGAGGTACTGCCCCTCCTTCAGGCAACTCCACATGCCATATTTCAGCAGGACAATGTCCGGTCACATGTGGCGAGGATTGTGCAAGCCTTCTTCGAAGAACGACGGGTATCGCTGCTTCCCTGGCCTGCACGTTCGCCAGACATGTCGCCCATCTAACATATCTGGCATATGATTGGTTGGCAACTTGTTCGTCATGGTCTTCCAGCACCCATTCTTGACGCTTTGTGGACTCGCATACAAACTGCGTGGAGGAAGATTCCCCAGGAACATATCCAGGCCCTCTTTGATTCCATGCCACGACGCTTAGGGGCTCTGATTGCAGAGCATGGAGGCTTCACACCATACTGAAATCTCACGGTCACAGATCAGGTACAGTTCTGTAATTCTAATCATTTGTGTGTTGTCATGTAGCTAATCTGAGGTATCAATTTCATTTCAGTCACTTATATCCTTCTTGGTGTTGCAATTTCCACAAACATCAGTATACTGTGTAGGCCCTATGTTTCTTATGAGAATATTACATTTCTATGTCCTGTACAAAAAAAAATACGTGATACTTCCAAGATATGTAGTAAGCTTTGTTATTTCAATGAAAATAGCATGAAATTACATTTTAATAGAGGTTTTTATTTTTCATATTCCACAATGAGACTTCACATACCAGAGGGCTACCTGCTACTCAACTCCATCATAAAAAATAACAATTACTTCTCTTATACAGGGTAATTCAGTAAAAGCGTCAAAAACTAAACAGGAATTACGGGATACTATAGTCGCGACGCTGTTATTCCCGGCGTGACTCCTCCTCTTTGCTTACGTCTTAGGAAGTGAAGGCTCTATAAAGTCTAGGTAGGTAGTATCGTTCGCCATTTTTGTTCTTTCGTTGCCGAGCTATCATACGAGGAATCTATTTTCCACACCGTTAAACATTATCATGTCGTAGCTCCTATGATAATAAATCAAACGCACTGTAATTCAGCAAATAATTGAGCGGCAAATAACGTCTTCGTGTGCTTTCTGCGAACGCCAACGAAAGAGCCAAAATGGCGGGCGATTATATTAAGTATTTATCGAGCCTTAAGAAATGAATAACGTCTTCATCAGCGAATCACAAGACGCACACGTTTAAATGTAGCCGACCTGCAACGCGATTGGCTGACGGAAATTAGAGCGACGGGACTATATACAGAATATTTTGAGATAGAGACCTTGGGGTGTGCGAAGTCAGTATATGAACTTGAACATGTCTATTACTGTTTTCTATATTACCTACATTTGTTATTTAGGCCTACATTTATTTACACGTACTATTTAAATTATTGTCATATCATTTACAAGTCCGAGTTAACGAACAATTTTCAACCTCTCAAAATGTGCTCGAGACATTTTTAGTTTTTATTATATGTAGGCAATCCATCATGTTTTGTTCGTTCACCTATCGTCCACCAGGTGGTTCTGTGCATTATATTCACATTGTCACGTTAAAAAACATTAGGCCTAAAGCCTATCAGTCAACGACAGGCCCTTTCATACCATTCGAACAGTTAATCACAGCACGTTTTTAAGGCCCGTAACACACTTGCAGAGTTTTCGCCAGCGAGAAATGTGTTGCGAGAAAATTGAAAAATTCATAACATGGATTGAAATGGACGTCCACACATTGGAAGAGATTCTCGTTCGAGGCGAAAACCTCGCGCGAGTTTCTCGCTGGAATCGGTAGCTCAGCGAATTTTCTTGACACATTTATCAAAGATGTTTGACATTTATACTCTTTATGACGATTGAATGTAGAAAAAGCTATTACAGGTGGCGATGAATTGTATTCTTTTTATTTGAAAATAAGGAAAGATGGCTGATAATTGCAGTCAGAAACTTATCGAACTTGTACGATGTCACCCGTAGGCCTATTTATATGATACACGGGATGAAGACTATAAGAACACGAAACTTAAAGAAGAAATCTGGGGACGAATATCAGATTATCTGAAAATAAATAGGGCTATATTTTATTTTGATGAGATTTAATAGTATTAATTAAACATTTGAAATAATGTATCTATATGTCTTAACAGTTTACATAATTTTAATCAGAACATAGCAAAGAATCCTCTATCATATCATGAATGGCAAAAAACTGAGGTCCATTCAACCTGAAATAACCCCTAAACGTATCATCATTCAAATCGGAACCAGTGTCCAAAACTCGACCTTATTTTCATAAGATGCAATGTGATTTTCAGATATTTCTGGCTTTAATTTTAGGCCTACTTTTTCTCTCATCATCTGAATACTCAGATTCAACATAGCGTTCGTACGTAATTTGTAAAGTACGACAATATACGTAAATACATAACCTATAATATTTCCCCCAACGAGTGATTACTATAATCAGAAAAATGCTTTCTGCATGAAGGCAGTGCATAGATGATCATAGCGAGGTGTGATCTGTGATAGCGAGAACTCGCCAAGTGTGTGGAGGAAGGCTCTTCGCCTCTTTCTCGCAACACATTTCTCGCTAGCGAAAACTCTGCAAGTGTGTTACGGACCTAACTGCGGTTTGTAAATGGTATGAAAATACAGTAATTTAAACATGCGAGTAATGTAGGCAGTAATAAATGTAAGCATTTCCATCTTCCACGTAACGCCGCCCATGAATATAATTGGAACATATCGCTATGCGCTCGTCTAACCGCATCGCTGGTCTCGTCTCCCTGAAATAGCAATCTTATCAATTCATACAGCGTGCGGGTTGCAGCCCCTTCAGGAGTTGTGAGTGTACTATGTTCCGAAACCACGAGTAGCCAAGGAATCGTAAATTCTTGGAAGGCAACAGAAATGCTTCAAACTTTTAGATATACAGGGTGTTAAAAGTATTCAATATTTTCAGAGATGGTAGTAAACATCATAACAAGAAAACAAAGTCCAATAAACATGGTCCTGAAGTTGATAATTATCTTCTAAGATAAGAGTGCTCGTTCATCAACATCGCAGGAGTCGCATCGTTCTGCTTACATCTTAGGGAATCACACCACAGTCTACCATATACAGTCGCGAAGCTTGAGGTGTTTTTTGCAAATCTCGTGATAAAGCGCTCCAAGCGGTTAGCAACTAGAAACAATAGACTGTCCATGGTCGACTTTGGACTGTGTCGTATTTCTATCGAGTGCTAGCTCGTTGCGTATTTCACATTGATGCTTGTGAAATGTTCGTTATTGGTTGTAATGAAAATGTTAATGGCTAAAATATAATAATTGGAATAATAATATGGGACAAGGAGGAGACGTTTGTAGTGCTATAAACTGTAGCAACAGTAAGAGAAAGAGGCCAGAGTTATCCTCTGTCCGATTTCCGAAAGATTCAGAAAGGTTCCTGGTTTTCCACAAGAATGCTGTGCAGAAACAAAACTCTTAATTTTGAAGTTCTTTGTGACTGTTAGAATACATTATATCCTTAAATTTCACAATGAAATGTTTCAGTTTAACCGAAAGGACATTAGATACCCGTTAAAGTTCTGTCACTTAGGCAGCTAAATTTCCAGAGAAATAAAGGTTAGGTCTACTTTTTTCAGAGGATATATTTTTAATTGTAGCTATTAATTTTGTTATTATTTTTATGTGTTATTTTACTAAAGACGTAGAAAAATTAAGTTTGTTTTAATGAAATTTATTGATCACGTTTTATTTTCAATTCTGGTGGGATTATTATTGCTTAGGCCTACTTTTCTTTTCCACAGGATATGTTTTTAATTATAGCTGTTAATTTTGTTGTTATTTTTATTTGTTGCTTTACTCGAGACGTAGAAAAAGTCTGTTACGATAAAATTTATTGATCACGTTTTATTTCCAATTCTGGTGTGATTATTATTGCTTAACCTCAACCCACTTTGTTAACTACGTAAGCCTACACTACAAGTACCGGTACACGTAAGTTACTCCATTAATTCATATTTCCATTATTATTGTTGTAAAGGGAAATGCAAATTAATATTTATTGGTTTCATAGTTAATTATCGCTAATCTTGAATGAGTGAAGCTATTATAGTAAATTTCAGTTCGTTTTGCACAAACAAAAATTATATTACTTATTTCTTGCAGGTATCTTCGAGTTTATGGTGGAATTTAATATACTTCATTAAAATAATAAATTAACTTTATGCATTTAATATTTCAATAATGGGAGGGAAGGTGTTAATTTTTCCAAAAGAACACAACGAAATTGTAACATATTTTGTCGTCTGCTAGGAGAGAGATCTGCGATGATGAGGCGATAGTAGCGATCCTAGTGGTGGGCAACTACCCATGTTTGCATTTTTACTACATATTGAGCTTCGCGACTGTATATAGTAGACTGTGATCACACCTTGTTACCTTTGTTTGCTGCATTTCCGATATGATACTGTATACCCAATAAGAAACAAGGCAAGAGTTCACATTAGAAGATGTGCTGTTCCTATAATATGGATAGCGATCTAAATTGGAACACCCAAGTAACACACATTTGCAAAAAAATATTTTCTCAACTTCACTCCTTGCTTCATATGAAAGAATTTCTACCACTTAGTCTAAAAAAGAATCTTATTCAGACGCTTGTAATGCCCCATTTTGATTATTGCGATTCCTTGCTAACTAATGTAAGTTCACTCTTAGCTGAGAGACTACAACGTGTTCATAATGTGTGCATACCATTCATCTGCAATACTCGTAAATTTGATCATATAACCCTTCCCTCCAGTTACTTTCATGGGTGCGTCTGAAGAAACGAAGAACAATACATTCACTGTCTCTTCTGTTTAGAATCATGCATACTTCTACTCCGAATTATCTGTTATCGCGCTTTCAATTTCTTTCTTCGAAGCCGACATCAAGCACTCCTTTCTATCCCTCATCATAGAACGTCTTTATACTCATCTTCCTATACTGAAGAAATACCTCGCCTCTGGAATTCGTTACCTAATGACGTCAGGGACTGCCGGACTTTATCACAATTCGAAATTAAATTAGAAAATTTTGTCTTAGTTAATGTTTTTAGGTATTACTAGAAGTATTGATTTGTTGTTTTCTTTCTTTTTTAATCTAGATTAAAATTGCAAGTTTCTTGTTTATGTTAGTTAATTAGTTAGGATACAATTAATTATGATACTTAATCACTCATTTAAAGTTTGTGTGACTGCAACCTGTATATTTTTGTGTGGCTTTGTTTTGTTTATGCTCGACCATGCCGAAATGTAGTAATTATACACCTGGTAGCAGTCCTTTAATGCGTGTCATTAAAGTACAGCTACTCATTAAAGTACAGGTGTTCAGCCAATGGCCAATGACAACTCAGCTTACAGGTGTTCAGCCAATGACAAGTCAGTTTTGTACCGTTATAAAACCGCAAGTATCGATTATTCTCGGATATGCAATCGAAAGAGAATTAGCGAAAAGTCACGGAGGCTGGAAATCCAATACTGTCGCAGAAGGTTATGTTCTGTTACTATAATAATTAGCGTTAATTGTAAATAATATTCAAATAAATTCAATTTGTCATCTCGTTTTTCAATATCGAATTCAATAATCAAGGTTATATAAAGTTTAACGCGATTACATCAAGGTCAATGACATTATTGTTCCTCGGAAAAAATCAATACTTTCGCGTCTGCGCACATCTCACAATTCACGACCTAGAACAAGGTCACTTCCGATCTTGTCAGATACAAATAAAATGTATACATCTGAATAATTTCAAGTTAGAAATATGGTCGAGCATAAAAAGTCGCATGAAACTCGCCTATAATAGTAATTAAGAAGCTCGTATGAAAATTATGAAACTCGCTTGCGCTCGTTTCATAAACATCCATACTCGCTTCTTAATTACTATCATTATATCCTCGTTGCATAATATACTATTATAGTGTTTTTTTTTTCTCTCTCTTTATTTCTTGTGTAGCTTTACTTTGTAGGGTAAACATTGGTAATTTCGTGGCAGTGGTTATTTCGTGATACTTTATCTTTGCTCTTTTGTGAACTAACCAATGGTGTTACGAGATCCAAATTTCCGCCAAGGGATTGCATATGTTGTCCAGTTTCCAGAAACATACAGCTAAGCTTTGTGTGACTATTGTAGTTGCTTCAGTGAACTTTTACGTTTGGAGAGAGCAAGTTTGCGTCGACTTCTCAGACGTACAAATTTTGTGGATGTTTGTAATTACATTACAGACCTATTACTAAAGGTAAGCATATGATATTTGGTAGAAAGATTTATTGTATCTTCATGAAATTTTAGGAAATGTTTTTGGAATTTTAGATACATCTGTAGTCGCCATATAGGCTTAGCTTTACTCATAGAAATCTTAGCTGTTTGAGGGGAAATTTTGTTGAGCATGAACTGTTACAATTTTTAAAATAGTATAAAATGTATTACAATAGTAATTTTAGAAATCTGAAGACAAGATGTGATAACAAAAAAGAAAACGGAGACGTAATGGGTTCAGTGTAGCTTCTGTTTGATTTGTTATCATGCTAAGTGTCAATGATAAGTGCTAGATGACTTGCAAGAATTGTGACAGAAGATGGAACATGACTCCACCATTTTGGACCGGAGACAGAGGCAGCCAATGGGGTGGCATTATGCAAATTCACCAAAGAAATAGAAATTCAAAAGTACACCTTCGGCAGGAAACGTTATGGCTGCTGTGTTTTTCGATTCAGAAGGACTCTTGCTTGTCGACATCATGCCACACGGAACCACCATTAATTCTGACGGCTATGTTGCAACTCTCAAGAAACTTCAAGCTCGACTGAGTCGTGTTCGACGACATCGGGAGAAGCAGGATGTTCTGCTATTACATGACAACGCACAGCCACATGTCAGTCACAAGACCACAGACCAGACCAGAAAATTCGGATAGACAACACTGAAACATCCGCCTTACAGTCCTGAATTGGCACCGTGCGATTACCATCTCTTTGGTAAACTGAAGGATCCTTTCGCGGGACGAGGTTAGAAGATGACTCCCTTGTGCACGCTGCTAAAGAGTGGCTCAGATGTGTTGGTCCAGACTTTTACCGTGCTGGTCTACAGGCCCTCGTTCCTAGGTTACGTAAGGCAGTTGAAAGGGACAGGGATTATGTGGAAAAGTGACATTTTGTTCCTTAAGGATGCGTCTACATTCTGTGAAAATAGCAAAGCTGTAGGATAAAAATATAATTTTTAATTACCCTAGTAATATAGACTATAGTAAAGTCCGTAATAAAAGTGTTCACCCTTTCAGGGCAAAGAAGATCCCTTTTCAATTTCAATTTTTACTTTGATTTCATTCTTATTATGTGTTGATATGTATTTCTATGTTTTCTTGCTATGAAGATATTAGACGGAATTACTATGTTTGAAGTCTTGTAACAATAAATGAGAATTTCATTTGACTTTAATTAATTTTTCCACAATTCTTCTACCTCTCACGAAATTATCAATGCAATATCACGAAATTACCAAGGCTATCACGAAATAACCAACCTTTCAGCTTAAATTGTAAAAGTGGTTTTTGGCACATATTCAAGAACGTATCCAATCTGTTATGTCTCCAGATTTGTACAGCAAGTTATCGTCTTTTAGATGAAAAAATCGAAATAAGGATATATGTACACATTTGCATTTTAAATTAGTTTTCATGAAATTATCACGAAATTACCAATGTTTACCCTACATAGTGTAATTTTTCTGTTTACTTCTATTATTGTATTTCTATTCCTGGTGTTTGAAAGAAAGGCCTGATGGCCTTAACTATACCAGAATAAATAAATAAATAACTTAATTAACTAATTAATTAATAATTTCGAAACCCTCGTTTCGTACAAAATTTAATTTTAGGACTCGAGTTTATTATACTTCTTTTTCTTGTTTGGTGAGTACTACAACCTTGGGAATAGTGTATTTTTTTATGAAAATTACATTGAGCATCTATGATGTCTATGAGCAAGTACTCATATTTCGGAAGGTATTCATTTTAAAACCCATATTTATTAGACTTCTTTTGTTTCTATAAATATTACTTCTGAGAATACTGAATGCTTTTTAGCGCCCTACTTTATGTCTTTCAACATTCGCGTCTTAACAGTATAAAATGTGAGTAGCGAGGCTTCAACTACCAGACGTTAGCATAAAGAGATCTCTACGGCGTGCAATAGAATGTGAAGTTACAATTAATTAAAATGATAGAAGTTGTTGCCAGGGTTTACATTGAAGAAAATCTGTAATACGTATTTTCAAATCAGAAAAGTCTCGGACTTCACCGTGTGAGGTATCGTGAACCATGGCGAACCACAATGAGTCAAAATGAATATGAAATCTCGAAATATGACGGTTAAATATTTGAGCGCTGCACAAGCCAAGTACAATGAACTGCAGAAAATTAAAGAGAAGAAATGTGTGGGTTACCGAACTAGTTACCACGGTAACAAAGGGGCACTGCTCACTCGGATTGGTCGAGCGTGTCATAAGAAAGATGAATAAAAATAAGCATTTTAAAAATCTACAAAGTAAGAAGGTCTGTAGACACGCCGGAACCAAGACAGCCTACCCAGAAGTTTCGAGTAAAGGAGTTTACGAAGAATAATAATGAGAACTTAGATTTCATATCCTGCAACGGTTTCCAGTAAATGAAAATAATAAAACATAACAGTTGTAATAAAAAGTTAAAATCACGCAATTAATTCAGAACAACATTGGCTGGGTTACTCAATTACATATCAAAATATCCAATTCATATGAAATATTGAAATAAGGACAATAAAAAATTAGTACACGATATTTATTAGGTACTTATGCAGTGTGTTTGAAGTGTACATTATTTTAAAGAACAAGAGGAATTTGCAAATAAAGACATGTTAGTGGATATTTACATTCAGAAATAGCAGAGCATTATCGTTGATCTAGATCCCAGAGTAGCAGGATTAGTAGTAGTAATAATAGTAGCAGCAGTAGTAGTAGTAGTAGTAGTGGTAGTAGTAGTAGTAGTAAGAGTAGCAGCAGTAGTATAGTAGTAGTAGCAGTAGCATCAGTAGTAGTAGCAGTGGCAGCAGTAGTAATAGTAGTAGCAGCAGTAGTAGTAGCAGCAGCAGCAGCAGCAGTAACAGCAGCAGCAGCACCAGCAGTGGCAGCAGCAGCAGCAGCAGCAGCAGCGGCAGTAGCAGCAACAGTAGCATAGTAGTGGTAGCAGCAGCAGCAGCAGCAGTAGCAGCAGCAGCAGCAGCAGCAGCAGCAGCAGCAGCAGCAGCAGCAGCAGCAACAGCAGCAGCAGCAGCAGCAGCAGTGGCAGCAGCAGCAGCAGTAGCAGCGGCAGTAGCAGCAACAGTAGTATTAGCAGTAGCAGCAGCAGCAGCAGCAGTGGCAGCAGCAGCAGCAGCAGTAGCAGCAGCAGCAGCAGTAACAGCAGCAGCAGCAGCAGCAGTGGTAGCAGCAGCAGCAGCAGCAGTAGCAGCGGTGCAACAGCAGCATTAGCAGCAGCAGCAGCAGCAGCAGCAGCAGCAGTGGCAGCAGCAGCAGCAGTGCAGCAGCAGCAGTAGCAGCAGCAGCAGCAGCAGCACCAGCTAGTGGTAGCAGCAGCAGCAGCGGCAGTAGCAGCAACAGTAGCATTAGCAGTAGCAGCAGCAGCAGCAGTGGTAGCAGCAGCAGCAGCAGCAGCAGCAGCAGTGCAGTAACAGTAGCAGCGGCAGTGGCAGCAGTAGCAGCGGCAGTAGCAGCAACAGTAGCATTAGCAGCAGCAGCAGCAGCAGCAGCAGCAGCAGCAGCAGCAGCAGTAGCAGCAGTAGCAGCAGTAGCAGCAGCAAGCACCAGCAGTGCAGCAGCAGCAGTAGCAGTGGTAGCGGCAGTAGCAGCAATGGTAGCATTAGTAGTAGCAGCAGCAGCAGTAGCAGTGGTAGTAGTAGCAGTAGCAGCAGCAGCAATAGTAGCAATAGCAGCAGCAGCAGCAGCAGTAGTAGCAGCAGCGGTAGCAGTAGCAAGCAGTAGTATTAGTAGTAGCAGTAGCAGCAGCAGCAGCAGCAGCAGCAGCAGCAGCAGCAGCAGCAGCAGCAGCAGCAGTAGCAATGCCAGCAGCAGCACCAGTAGCAGCAGCAGTAGTAGTAGTGGCAGCGGTAGTAGCAATAGTAGTATTAGTAGTAGCAGCAGTGGTAGCAGCAGTGGTGGCAGCAGCAGCAGCAGCAGCAGCAGTAATAGTAGCAGCAGCAGTGCAGTGGCAGCAGTAGTAGTAGTAGTAGCAGTAGTAGTAGTAGTAATAGTAGTAGCAGCAGTAGTGGTAGTAGTAGTATTACTACTAGTAATAGTAGCAGTAGTAGTAGCAGTAGTAGCAGTGGTAGTATGTTTAACGACGCTTTGAACTGCGGAACTGATTAAGCGTTGCAGGTCAATATTAGTGGTAAACGGTCGTCAAATTTCGCGTGCAGGCTTCCACCAGGCACAAGGCTCTGTTACGTTCCATATTTCACTACAAGCTGCCCATCCCTTTGCTTCACTCGTGGAGGGGGGAAGCCTTGCTAAGGGTTCTATTCCCCTTTGTAATCCAGCGCCCCTGCGGGGTTTGAGCCCAGGACCTGGGACACAGCAGTCAGAGTGGCGAACATTGCATCACCGGTGCAGAACACTGGATCCTGCTCGAGGGCAGGCTGTGCCTGTGACTTGAGGGGCAAGGAGTTATGGCGGAGGGTCGTAAAGCTTGAATTGCGTAAGCAGCAATAGTCGTAACGCCGGGTTTATTGCAGCGGTACTGCGGGCGAACTCAGTGCTTTTACAGCCATGTCCGCAGCGCTGTTGCTCCTCTTGCTGGTGAGTACGGCATCAAACACAGGTCCTCCTGCACTGCGACCATATACACTGTTGGGATGAGTGATCTTGCTCTATGAATTTGTAATCCTCAGCAACAAGTAAGGCACGGCCCAGTGGACGAAAGTAACATTTTGGTAATCTTTGGTTTGAATCACCTTGATTCATATTATTTAGGAAGTCGTGATAGCTTCTGCTGTGGAATTTTGTTACCCCTTCCATTGTATTATGTGAAATAGAAACGAAAATGAATGGCTAGCAAATTAATTTGGCTACTATTAGACGTAGTGGAGAAATTTAATGCAGATGTGAGAGAATCCTTATTGAAAGACGACCTCGCCAGAGGGATCGGTTCTCCCCGTAGGCACCCCAACACGGTGCACCGTCCGATTTATTAAGCATTAAATCCAGCATTTGTTGTCACCATGACTCATGCTCTGCCTGCACAAAGTATTTAAGGCAGTGATTCGCAACTTTCTGAGTGTCACGGATTCATTTTTCATTTTTACGGACCCTCTAAAATGTTTTGCATAATTTAGGCTGGTGAACACTTCCTCATTAAATATCTGCATTGTGCAGTGAATTAAGCAGCGTTACTAAATGTCAGTTATTGTTTTAAAGCATAACCTGAAAACACATAAACAAGAAGTTATGTTATACTGGTGACAGACTACAGTACTAATCGCGATTAGCACTTATCGCGATCAGGCACGATCGCGATTACCGAAAATGTGGTGACACACTAGGTCCCGTCTGGTCAACAGCTGAATTACCATAGAGGAAACAGTTTTCTCTATGTAGATACGTGTATGTTTGTTTCCCTCCTGGACAACAGCTAAAGTCCATACTTTCTTTTGATGTTTGTTCATTGTTTCTTTCTTTTTTGTTGTTTCGTGCAGCTTGATATGGGAATTTATTTGTTAAAATTGTTACATGCTTTAAAATGTAAACTGATACAATTTATATCATTACTACTAATATTACTTTGAAAAGAGATTTTATAACCTATAAAATTTATATCATCATGCCAAAAATTTATATTATTTTGTAATAAAACGTATTTTTAAAATCTACCCTATCGTCGTAATGGAGACTGAAATTGCAAATCTGAAAATGAAACCAGTTCCAGTTTGTAATCCATTATTTATTGAAATGAAACATCTCTCAACAGCCTTCTATTGCTGTGTGTGTGTGTGTGTGTGTGTGTGTGTGTGTGTGTGTGTGTGTGTGTGTGTGTGTATATATATATATATATATATATATATATATATACATACATATATAAAATTCGTCTGTCATTTGTTAATATATTTCTTTTCACTTTTCTCACATTTGCATTAAATTTCTCCACTACGTCTAATAGTAGCCAAATTCATTTTCTAGCCATTCATTTCATATAATACAATGGAAGGGGTAACAAAATTCCACAGCAGAAGCTATCACGACTTCTTAAATAATATAAATCAAGGTGGTTCGAAACCAAAGGTTACTAAAATGTTACTTTCGTCTACTGGGCCGTGCCTCAGCGCTATTATCTAGTTCTGAAAACAGGATTTAGCTCCTGATCGCGATCAGGATGGTGACACACTACAAACCCGATCGTGATTAGGTCGATAATAGCGATTAGTGACTGTAGTCTGTCACCAGTATTATGTTGTACCATGTCTTGCTTTGAAAAATTAAACCAGGTTTTAGACTTATATAAGGTAGCCTATCAGTGGGATAGTTGATTTGCTCTGCGAAGTCTGCCTCAGTTGTTGGTCGTCTAAGTCGTAAGTCTGCCTCAACTTACAGTTTACTTCTAAATCTTAAACCTTTCATTATGTGAAGAATTATCCCCTGCCGATACATAATATTGAAATTTTCTTAATTTGAAAATACAAAAGCGAAGTTTTGAGGGTAAGAAACTTTGTATAAAACTATGTGATGTAATTGCAGTGTTTAGTTTTCGTTCTTTTTTGCAGGCTGTGTGCGCCACAGAGCACCAACACCAAGGTAAGATGGCGTGGAGTGGTGCAGCAGAGATTAAAGGAAGATCTAAATGACTTGCACCAACAACTTTTCCGATACAAATATTATATACTGTATACATAGAGATCAAACAGGTTGCTTTTGCTTTTGAGGAGATGTGAAGTACCACAACAATCAGAAATAGTAAAGCAAAAATATTGCTCGAGATGGACTTACAGCATGTATCACTTCACAAGGAAAGTTGTGAGTTAAAGACTTACAGCATATATCACTTCATAAGAAAAGTTGTGAGTTAAAGACTTACAGCATGTATCACTTCATAAGAAAAGTTGTGAGTTAAAGACTTACAGCATGTATCACTTCATAAGGAAAGTTGTGAGTTAAAGACTTACAGCATGTATCACTTCATAAGAAAAGTTGTGAGTTAAAGACTTACAGCATGTATCACTTCATAAGAAAAGTTGTGAGTTAAAGACTTACAGCATATATCACTTCATAAGAAAAGTTGTGAGTTAAAGACTTACAGCATGTATCACTTCATAAGGAAAGTTGTGAGTTAAAGATTTACAGCGTGTATCACTTCATAAGGAAAGTTGTGAGTTAAAGACTTACAGCATGTATCACTTCATAAGGAAAGTTGTGAGTTAAAGACTTACAGCATGTATCACTTCATAAGAAAAGTTGTGAGTTAAAGACTTACAGCATATATCACTTCATAAGAAAAGTTGTGAGTTAAAGACTTACAGCATGTATCACTTCATAAGAAAAGTTGTGAGTTAAAGACTTACAGCATATATCATTTCATAAGGAAAGTTGAGAGTTAAAGACTTACAGCGTGTATCACTTCATAAGGAAAGTTGTGAGTTAAAGACTTACAGCATGTATCACTTCATAAGGAAAGTTGTGAGTTAAAGTCTTACAGCATATATCACTTCATAAGGAAAGTTGTGAGTTGTTGGGCTGTCGGTATTGTTGATTAGAGCTGAAAGAGGCTAAAAGTAGAGAGATTGTTGTTGATTGCAGGTTACTTCAGGTAGAAACGCAAACTAATATTAAGGAATATGATGGTTCTGTATTATAGACTTATTCTTTAAAAGCTAAAACAGGATAGAGGGAAAAAAACTGAATTTTGGATTTACTTTATTTATGTACTGTATGTTTTTGATACTATGGCAATCTATGTACAGGCGTTCCAAAACAGGCTGTATTACTGTCCAGCCAACAATGGAGCGCATTTTGAATATTTAATTAATAAATCCCATTAATTAAATTTTGGAAATTAACAAAAATTAACTGTGTTTTCATTCTACAACCAACATACTGTAGGTTAATATCTACTGTGTAGTTTGATTCAATTGTGCCTTGGATTGCTTCACAGATCCTCGAAATCAGCGAAGAAACGCAAACAGCATCTTGCCAGTCTGGGACGAGGGCATCGAGTCTGGCTACGAAGATGAGGATGTCTCCTCGCCTGAGTTCGGGGATCTCACCCTACCTAAGCACGGGCACCACTCCTCATCTGGGCACGGGCACCACTCCTCATCTGGGCACGGGCACCACTCATCTGGGAGTAGTTCCTCCTCTGGGAGCTACTCCTCTTCTGGGCACGGGCACCACTCCTCCTCTGGGAGTAGTTCCTCTGGGAGTAGTTCCTCCTCTGGGAGTAGTTCCTCCTCTGGGAGCCACTCCTCTTCTGGGCACGGGCACCACTCCTCATCTGGGCACGGGCACCACTCCTCATCTGGGAGTAGTTCCTCCTCTGGGAGTAGTTCCTCTGGGAGTAGTTCCTCCTCTGGGAGTAGTTCCTCCTCTGGGAGTAGTTCCTCCTCTGGTAGTAGTTCCTCCTCTGGGAGTAGTTCCTCCTCTGGGAGTGACTCCTCCTCTGGGAGTAGTTCCTCCTCGAGGAGTAGTTCCTCCTCCTCTGGGAGTAGTTCCTCCTCCTCTGGGAGCCACTCCTCTTCTGGGCACGGGCACCACTCCTCTGGGCACGGGCACCACTACTCTGGGTACAGGAGCCACTCCTCCCCTGAGTACTGGGACCATTCGACTGAATACAGGCACCACTTCTCTTCTGAGCACGAGAACCACTCCTTTCCTGAGCACGGGAACTACTCCTCCTCCGAGTACGAGGGCTACGGTTTCCCTTGGTATGGGGACGACGGCGATTACTCATCCCCTGAGCACGATGACGGATACGGGGACCGTGACGACTCCTCCTCTTAGTATGAGGACGGGTACGAATTCGATGGCAGTGATGAGCCCGGGAAACGGGCACAATGACAAGTACGGGAACGGGGATGAGTACATGGACGAGTACGACAACGTGAATGGTCACGGGGACGAGCACAGTGACGAGGTGATGAAAATATCAAGTAATAAGAAGAACCCAAACCGCAGATACGCCATCTGTCGGGATAAAGTGCAAATGTGTAATTCTTGTGCTCGAACCAAGATCTTTCGGTTGATTGTAAGAATGTTACTTAAATAAACTAAAGTTAAACATCTCGTAAAATAAGTCAGTGTTTCGCCATGTACTCCATGTACATCTGAAAATTAATATTTTATATATTATAGCTGTTCAACACTTGGTTCTATTGATTCTTTTGTCACAATTAGTAGCTGTACATCTGTGAGTAACTTATATTAAATACATATTCAACACTTGGTTCTATCGATTCTTTTGTCACAATTAGTAGCTGTACATCTGTGAGTAACTTATATTTAATACATATTCAACACTTGGTTCTATCGATTCTTTTGTCACAATTAGTAGCTGTACATCTGTGAGTAACTTATATTAAATACATATTCAACACTTGGTTCTATCGATTCTTTTGTCACAATTAGTAGCTGTACATCTGTGAGTAACTTATATTAAATACATATTCAACACTTGGTTCTATCGATTCTTTTGTCACAACTAGTAGCTGTACATCTGTGAGTAACTTATATTAAATACATATTCAACACTTGGTTCTATCGATTCTTTTGTCACAATTAGTAGCTGTACATCTGTGAGTAACTTATATTAAATACATATTCAACACTTGGTTCTATCGATTCTTTTGTCACAATTAGTAGCTGTACATCTGTGAGTAACTTATATTAAATACTTATTCAACACTTGCTTCTATCGATTCTTTTGTCACAATTAGTAGCTGTACATCTGTGAGTAACTTATATTAAATACATATTCAACACTTGGTTCTATCGATTCTTTTGTCACAATTAGTAGCTGTACATCTGTGAGTAACTTATATTAAATACTTATTCAACACTTGGTTCTATCGATTCTTTTGTCACAATTAGTAGCTGTACATCTGTGAGTAACTTATATTAAATACATATTCAACACTTGGTTCTATCGATTCTTTTGTCACAATTAGTAGCTCTACATCTGTGAGTAACTTATAGTAAATACATATTCAACACTTGGTTCTATCGATTCTTTTGTCACAATTAGTAGCTGTACATCTGTGAGTAACTTATATTAAATACATATTCAACACTTGGTTCTATCAATTCTTTTGTCACAATTAGTAGCTGTACAACTGTCAGTAACTTATATTAAATACATATTCAACACTTGGTTCTATCGATTCTTTTGTCACAATTAGTAGCTGTACATCTGTGAGCAACTTATATTTAATACATATTCAACACTTGGTTCTATCGATTCTTTTGTCGCAACTAGTAGCCGTACATCTGTGAGTAACTTATATTAAATACATATTTAACACTTGGTTCTATCGATTCTTTTGTCACAATTAGTAGCTGTACATCTGTGAGTAACTTATATTAAATACATATTCAATACTTGGTTCTATCGATTCTTTTGTCACAACTAGCAGCTGTACATCTGTGAGTAACTTATATTAAATACATATTCAACACTTGGTTCTATCGATTCCTTTGTCACAATTAGCAGCTGTACATCTGTGAGTAACTTATATTAAATACATATTCAACACTTGGTTCTATCGATTCTTTTGTCACAACCAATAGCTGTACATCTGTGAGTAACTTATACTACTAGGTTCAAAAAGTTCCCGGAATTTTACTACCATTTTTCGTATTAATATATAACAAGGGATATTATACATTTGTTTTGTTGGTAACATTCATGATGTCATTTCCTTAAAGTTTGCTGATAATGGCAATTATTGGTTTTGAGTTGTAGGCAATTGTTTATCATAGTGTTTTGTTTGTTCGTCGCATTTTGTAATTATGTCCACAGAGCAAAGTACAAACATCAAGTTCTGTGTTTTGCTGGGGACATGATCAGTATGGCTGATGAAGATGGTGATTTCTTAAACAAAATGAAACTGGTGCTACTTGTACGACCCAGTCCCTAAACGACAGTCATCTGAGTGGAAATCGAAAACATCTCCTCGGAAGCAAAAATTTCCTAGGGACACTTCCAAAGGCAAAGTTATTTTAAATGTTATGTTTTATTTAACGACGCTCGCAACTGCAGAGGTTATATCAGCATCGCCGGATGTGCCGGAATTTTGTCCCGCAGGAGTTCTTTCACATGCCAGTAAATCTACTGACATGAGCCTGTCGCATTTAAGCACACTTAAAGCAAAGTTATGTTGGAAGTTTTCTTCGACTCTCAGGGTCTCATGCACCATGAGTTCATTCCAGAAGGTCGTACTGTAACGAAAGAATTGTACGTAGAAACCCTCCGTCGCCTCTGGGACGCAGTGAGAAGGAAACGTCCAGAAAAGTGGGTAGAAAACAACTGGTTCCTTATCCATGACAATGCACCTGCTCATCGCGCAATTATTGTAAAGAATTTTCTTGCCAGGCACAACATAACTGCTTTGGATCACCCACCATACTCTCCTGATCTCTCACCACCTGATTACTTTCTGTTTCCCCGTCTGAAAAGTCATCTGAAAGGACGGAGATTCAATGCTGAAGAGGTTATCGCAAACGCGACGAGAGCACAAAGACGGGTTTCACAAAATGGCTTCCAGGCCTGCTTCCAGGAACTCTACACGCGTTGGCAAAAGTGTGTTGTTGCGGAAGGCAACTATTTTGAAGGGAATGCTGTAGAATAGTGTTTAAGGTACGTTGTTTCTATGATGCTAGCAAATTCCGGGAACTTTTGAACCTAGTATGTATTAAATATTTATTCAACACTTGGTTCTATCGATTCTTTTGTCACAACTAGCAGCTGTACATCTGTGAGTAACTTATATTAAATACATTTTCAACACTTCGTTCTATCGATTCTTTTGTCACAATTAGTAGCTGTACATCTGTGATTAACTTATATTAAATACATATTCAACACTTGGTTCTATCGATTCTTTTGTCACAATTAGTAGCTGTACATCTGTGAGTAACTTATATTAAATATATATTCAACACTTGGTTCTGTCGATTCTTTTGTCACAATTAGTAGCTGTACATCTGTGAGTAACTTATATTAAATACATATTCAACACTTGGTTCTATCGATTCTTTTGTCACAATTAGTAGCTGTACATCTGTGAGTAACTTATATTAAATACATATTCAACACTTGGTTCTGTCGATTCTTTTGTCACAACTAGCAGCTGTACATCTGTGAGTAACTTATATTAAATACATATTCAACACTTGATTCTATCGATTCTTTTGTCACAATTAGTAGCTGTACATCTGTGAGTAACTTATATTAAATACTTATTCAACACTTGGTTCTATCGATTCTTTTGTCACAACTAGTAGCTGTACATCTGTGAGTAACTAATATTAAATACATATTTAACACTTGGTTCTATCGATTCTTTTGTCACAATTAGTAGCTGTACATCTGTGAGTAACTTATATTAAATACATATTCAACACTTGGTTCTGTCGATTCTTTTGTCACAACTAGCAGCTGTACATCTGTGAGTAACTTATATTAAATACATATTCAACACTTGGCTCTATCGATTCTTTTGTCACAATTAGTAGCTGTACATCTGTGAGTAACTTATATTAAATACATATTCAACACTTGGCTCTATCGATTCTTTTGTCACAATTAGTAGCTGTACATCTGTGAGTAACTTATATTAAATACATATTCAACACTTGGTGTTATCAGTGTTTGAAGCAAGCCTCAATTGTTGCATGGAATGTATGTTTATGTTAATGTTAACTCAGACACTATTTGACACAATTCTTCATCACACGAACGCACCCACACAACAGGCAGCGAAGTTGAGATGACGCCGAGACAGGGAAGGCTCTGAGGATGGTGTGAAGTAGCACCGAAACAGCTGTAAGCCGCACATGCTTACATAGTTAACACGAGTAAGATCGGCATTTAATCAATTATTTATATTTTTTACTTAATGTGTTTTGCTTGTAAACCAACTGTTTTTAAAGGTTTATAAATAGTACAACGTTTGATGTGAGGACGGAAACAAAACCATCACTGTTTTCAGGGAAAAAGGAATATTTTGTAACTTTTTGCGTTCTGTACTTTTACCATGTTATTCATTAAGACGCTAGTGATTTTATTAGTAGGTACTGCTACAAGTATTTTAATTTTTAAGCCACAGTTCTAACATTGAATGATAGGACGCAGGTAATCCTGAAAGCAATCGTCCTGAGGATGTTAATTAGAAAGAGATGGCCCGTGTTCCATCCGTAATTACGGAGATTTGAAGAAACTGTTTGTGTTGGTAATAAGAAGAAATCTGCAAGTTCAAAGGTAATAACAGGATACTGAGGTACTTCAGATAAATAATGGAAGAGGATTAATAACTATTATGGAATTAGTACTGCTAGCCAGGTGTCCTGGCATCTTCAAATGAGTTACGGCACAGATTGGAGGATTCTAAGAAAACATTGTATCCTGGACCCATATAAACTAAAACCAGTGTTTGCAATAAGGAAACTAACAAGCATAAAATACGTTTTTTATGTGTGGTAGCAACCCTCATAACAACTGGCTGTAAAAGCCACTCTTCTCTCTTAATGGTAGAGTTAACACATCTAATTGAATCGTTCATATTATGTAGCCGCATTTACTTACTAATTTCGATAAATGATAAAGATAAACATACAGTACATTTACGGAACAAAATGTAAAGACCATTTATTACTCGTACTCGAAATATCACCAAGTATTACCTAGCAAAGCGCTTTACGAGCGATATTTGTACCGCTTTTATCTCAGAGAAGGGACCATTACTATAATCGGAAAGAAAACTTCCACGTCCTCTATTTTCATATATTCCTTCCTATCTGCATCACAAAATTGAAGTCAGCTCAAATAGACAATAATGTGCTTCGCTTTGCCGAAGTGTCCGGGCAAGTATGTACATTTGGCTATAATGTAATCGTTTATATTAGATGGGCAAAAGTCACATTTTCCCAATTTTACCCGGAGGTTCATTGCCGCCCTTACATAAGCCCGTCACCGGTCCCTATACTGTGCAAGATTAATCCAGTCTGTATCATCATATCCCATCTCTCATATACTTACTTACTTACTGGCTTTTAAGGAACCCGGAGGTTCATTGCCGCCCTCACATAAGCCTGCCATTGGTCCCTATCCTGAGCAAGATTAATCCAGTTTCTATCATCATATCCCACCTCCCTCAAATCCATTTTAATATTATCTTCCCATCTACCTCTCGGCCTCCCCAAAGGTCTTTTCCCCTCTGGCACCCCAACTAACACTTTATATGCATTTCTGGATTCGCCCATACGTGCTACATGCCCTGCCCATCTCAGACGTCTGGATTTAATGTGCCTAATTATGTCAGGTGAAGAACACAATGCGTGCAGTTCTGTGTTGTGTAACTTCCTCCGTTCTCCTGTAACTTCATCCCTTTTAGCCCCAAATATTTTCCTAAGCATCTTATTCTCAAACACCCTTAACCTATGTTCCTCTCTCAAAGTGAGAGTCCAAGTTTCACAGCCATACAGAACAACCGGTAATATAACTGTTTTATAAATTCTAACTTTCAGATTTTTTGACAGCAGACTAGATGACAAAAGCTTCTCAACCGACTAATAACAGGCATTTCCCATATTTATTCTCCGTTTAATTTCCTCCCGAGTGTCATTTATATTTGTTACTGTTGCTCCAAGATATTTGAAGTATAAATCTCCAACTTTTATAGTTCCATTTCGTACAATATTCTGAACACGAGACATAATCATATACTTAGTCTTTTCGGGATTTACTTCCCATCTCTCACAAATACATTTTAATATTATTCTCCCATTTACGTCTCGGCCTTCCCAAAGGTCTTATTCCCTCCGGGCTCTCAATTAACACTCTACATGAATTTTTGGAGTCGTCCATACGTGCTACATGTCCTGCCCATCTCAAACGTCTGTATATAATTTCCCTAATTATGCCAGGTGAAGAATAAAATGCATGCAGTTCTACTTTATGCAACTTTGTCCATTCCCCTGTAACTTCATCAAATATTTTCCTAAGCACCTTATTCACAAACACCCTTAACCTCTGTGCTTTCTTGAAACAATTTTCGAAATTGATGTAGAGGCAACCTGAGAGTTGACAATTAGACATCCCGCACAGCAGCTCGCAAACTGACGTCAAGTGCCGTAACCGGGGTCAGAGGTGACTGCGGTCGGTGCGAACTCCTCCGGGCGCAATTCGGTCCTCACTTGTTAAGTCTCCTCTTTTTATCCCCGGTGACCCTCGCTGCTTGTTTCAGTTCTTCTGCACGCCTCACTGCATCGAGCAAGCAAGAGCGGCATAAGTGTGCGTGCTGCAAGAAGGGCACATGGCACAAGTCTCCAATCGCTCGTTCACGCCTCACACTTAAAAAAAATTCTAGAGAGCAGGACTCGGTATCGTGTGGTTTACACGACTCAGTTCAAACACTATGTCCCACTGAATTTATTTTATATATTATATACTAGCCGTACCCGTGCGCTCCGCTGCACCCGTTAGAAATAAATATAAAGTAATTACATAATTAAAATAGGACATTTGATCCAGGGAACATTCGTGTTTGATAGAAGGATAAATCGTTTGATATGTTACTTAATCTAAATTCCATCGAAATAATTCAAATGCAATCATTTTGGTCCAGAGACGCTCATTTGGTGCAATGACAATTCCTTTAACATGTTTCTTAATTTTTATTACATGCAACCATAGTTTAATGAAGATTGACATCATTTAGATTTAATGTGTATACTTTATTTTACTTGTTATAGGTTTCCATTGAATTATGGTAATAACTTAATTTTAACCCTTGTTTTCTACGTATTCAGTAAATGGCGCTTGGCCCTCTATGGTCCTGAACCCTTCAAATAACTTAAATTATATAATATAATATTACATATTATATTATATTATATTATATTATATTATATTATATTATAACAGAAGTTCTGTAATAACATTATAGCATTATGTCCATCTAGAGAAATTACATTTTCCAATGGTGAAATAGTAATTAATTATATAAATCGGTTAATTTACCTTCCGATGTTACTTCATACAAACACAGAAACATTCTCTGTAGGCTATCTTTCATAGCTTTCGATTGTTGCTGTCCAAGGCCCCTTATAGACGAAGTCATTTGTTTTTTAATTCATTACACGGCCTTAGATGGCAGTTATTTTAATTTTAAAACTCATTTATCTCATTAAATATCAGTCCTATCAAACTTTTTCAAGGAATAAAACTTATCGTAAATCATTTTTAAAGAAACTTTTGCTATTTAACATTTTTCACAAAAATCAATAATAAGCGAGATATTTCGATTTATTTAATTCAGGCCCCCTTATAATCCCCCTTTTAAATAACGTATTTTGAATGCCATATAGCCTAAAATCTAAGTTACAACGAACTTAATTTATATTCCAATTTTCATCTAAATCAGTTCAGCCATTATCGCGTGAAAAGGTAACAAACATACAGACAGACAGACAGACATACAAACAAAAATTTCAAAAAAGCGATTTTCGGTTTCAGGGTGGTTAATTATATATGTTAGGATCAATTATTTTTGAAAAATCGAAAATTACCAGAAAAATTTTGGCTACAGATTTATTATTAGTATAGATTATATATTATGCTAATCCTACGTATTTCTAATAAAATTTCTTGCTGAAAACTTCCCGCATCCTTCTTAAATTGCTGCCGAAATAACTACGTAAAGTTTAAAGAGAATTTCGTTTCATATATGAAGATAAAATTCTATACAATGGAACAAACCATTTGAGCCTTTTAATGTAGCATGGCTTATAAAAATGTGTTAACGAGCTGACACGAAATTTCTCATTGTATGTTTTATGAGTTCCAAACAATTGAGTTCGTTTATCACGTTGTGAACGATAGCCTATTACAGTTTATAGTTACTTTCTACTTTTATTCAAAAGACATACAGAGGCGACCATAAGTAATCTCATTAATTCCAGGGGGTTATTCTTTGAAACATTTCAAGCAAAAAAGCTGAATACAATTTTGCTCGTTTTTACTTACTCGTATTTTGAGAGCTAAAAACTGTTTTATAGGAAACATTCCATAACGTGGTTTGGGAAAGCCATTGATTGAATTCCCAATACCCTCAGTCAGTTTAAGAGAACAGTGTATAATCAACAGTAATATCACTAGTTGTTTTGATTTATGTAGAGAAAATCAAAACTCGAGTGGAATTTAACTGACTATTACACGATTAGAAGGAAGTATATAAAGATTAGAAGAAATAAAGTACTCTAATACAATAAAATATTAATTCACTTACGAAAATACAACTGTCTTCAAATGTATTATTGTACCATCTCAACATTACAATATTAACTTACGCTAGATGGCAGTAGTGTGTTATGATTAGCTGTTTTCTTGTTATCAGTTGTACCAACTATGGAATCTTCATTGAACTCTGTGGACGGTTACTAGTCACGAAGGCTTTGTTGATTCAGTTTCATTTTATTAAAAGTTACATTCCACTTCAATTATCCGTATCCCAGTAAACAACGTCAGATGATTTTCAATAAACCTTAGTATTAAACAATCTCTGATACGTGACTATTCATAATATCATATAGCAGAAGCTACAACATAACCTATTATAAAGGCGTGTTACAAAAGTTTTAATTAGGAATGATGAAATAAACAAGACAAGTTTTAATTAACGATGTTGAAATAAAAATAAACATGAATAATTTTAAAAGAAACAATTATTGAAAGTACAATTTTTAAATTTGAATGTTTTAGTGGTTTGTGGTTCAGTTGATGTTATATTGGACGTGTGCGTAAAAGAAGTGAACTCGTTGATGTACATGGTGTATCCCTCAACTTATTCAGGATTTCCGAATGGTGTTCTTCATTTATTTGTAAATAGGGTTTCAGGAAGATGCATAGCTATGACCAGTGATCTTTATTAATTCTTGTTCTTGAATGCCAATGCGAGTCATATTTGAAACTGCTGTGCATCGACTGGAGTGGTTTGTATTTTTTTTTTTTTTTTTTTTGACGTCCAGACCAGTGCAGTTTGAAATGTTGGCAAACAAACAGACAAATGCTAGGACGCGATAAAATTAAACAAATGCTAGGGACGCGATAAAATTAAACAAATGCTAGGGACGCGATAAAATTAAACAAATGCTAGGGACGCGATAAAATTGTGCGATAAGCACCCATGATTGGTTGAAATACGTCCTTTCGTACCGTTTTATTGGTAAAAAGTACTATGACATAGTAAAAGTGTAATAGTCAATGTAAAAACCAAGAAGCTTGACAATAGACAACACCATAAGAATTGCCACGGTCATCCAAACCGAAAAGCAGACCGAGTTTCAGACGAATTTATTGAAAGGCTGTTTACACGAAGCAAAGCAATTGATTTGTTTATAATAGCAGAATTATCATTTGTCACTGGCAGGCATTTCGTCAACAATGGTGTCATAATCGTGCACATTGCAATTTTACCATCGGGGACCAAAAGAGGTAAATCATTCACTGTAACAATAAATAAAAGGGCCTGAAATAAATTGATCCCTAAGGTACAACAATGGTAATATTATTAACAGAGGAAATCTTTTGATTTATCACAACGTATTACCACAGTCTATAGTCCCGTCGCTCTAATTTCCGGCAGCCAATCACGTTGCAGGTCGGTTACATTCAAACGTGTGCGTCTTCTGATTCGCTGATGATGACATTATGCATTTCCTAAGGCTCGATAAATACTTAATATAATCGCCCGCCATTTTGGCTCTTTCGTTGGCGTTCGCAGAAAGCACACGAGGACGTTATTTGCCGCTCAATTATTTGCTGAATTACAGTGCGTTTGAGTTATTATCATAGTAACTACGACATGATAATGTTTAACGGTGTGGCAAATAAATCCCTCGTCCGGTAGCTCGGCAACGAAAGAACAAAAGTGGCGAACGATACTACCTATCTAAACTTTATAGAGCCTTCACTTTCTAAGATGTAAGCAAAGAGGAGGAGTCACGCCGGGAATAACAGCGTCGCCACTATAGTATAGTCACGAAGCTCAATACTTAGTAAATATGCATCCGTAGATAGTTGCCACTAGGATCGCTACTATCGCCTCATCACAGACAATGCGAAATAGTACTTGCACAGTCTATTGCTCCTAGTACCCTCATAAACTCAAGCTTCGTGGCTGTATATACTAGAATGTGATGTTACTGTCTGTACGACTTAAATATGATACAGTTAGGACATTTTAAATATTCAACACACCATAAAATTGAAGTTTTTTAATTATTCTGGGACAAACAATTAAAGCCTTTGGCACATCACAGTGAGAATGTGTAACTGTGCAGTTATCATCACAAACTTCCAGAATATAGACATACAAGAGGGCTTCTAAGCCACAGCGAATAGCTGTAAGCCCTCTTGGTCTTGAAGATTTTAATAACCAATTGAATTTGAGCTCTAAATATGTGAGCAATCCTGCAAGTCATGGCCTTCGTGTGATAGCCTATTGTTTATTGTAGTGTGCTTGTGTTTTGTTTTATTCTCAAAAGTGACGACAGATGGATTTTGGAAATTAGGAAAATGATGTAGGAAAATTGACATTTCACTGAAAACTGCTATTTTTCTGAAAAACTTTGGGTTCCAAGCTTCAAAATGAGGGGTCATTTATTAAAATCCGTTCAGCCGTTTTCCCATAATTTCCATTACCAGTTCAAATGATATATATAGATGTTTCAGCATCATTGTTGTTCTTTTTTTTTTTTTGTAATGAAATAATTGGCGATTTCTTAAATATGATGTTCGATCGTTAAGCTGGATTTCTGGAAATATTTCGCTGCTGTCCATTCTAGACCGTAGAATATTTTATACACTAAAAGTTGCTCTGGAAGTAAACTGGAACAGGCAAGAGACATTAAACGAAATTCAGTAAGTAGACTAGTGTACGAAATTTTATTACACAAAGCCGAGTAATGATAGTTTTTTAATAATGTAGTGATATCTTGAAAATCGTTTTACATTTTTGTAGCTCTTTGTAGCGTTGTGGTAAGATGAATGACTTTGATGTATGGGGACCCAAGTTCGAACCTGAACTCAACTCCTCTTTTTTTAAGACAGAGGACGGACACTGGAAAGTTTTCTTTTCTCAATCGTACTATCAGGGACTGGAATGCTTTACCTGCAGACTTACTAAAGGCTTTACCAATAACCATAAAATGTATTTAAAAATAGGCTTAAGGACCTTACTAATAGACGGTAGTATATTATACACACTACTTAAAGGGTGTCATTGATATGTTATTATTTGAAGTGTTGTATCAGTGAGGAAGTGTGTTGTGTCAGTGAAGTGTGAAGTGTGTTGTGTCAGTGAAGTCTATTGTGTAAGTGAAGTGTGTTTGTGTCAGTGAAGTTCTATAGTTCATAGTGGCTGTGCAAAGTATTTGAACAGTGAAATGGTTTTGAAGTGTTAGTGAAATCAGGATAGAATCAGTGCAGTGAGTGAGTTGATAGCGAAATAAGTGTAGTGCTGAAAGGTACTTGTGTAGGTATGAACTTAGGGTTAAGATACAAATTAGATTTACTTTAAATGTTAATTTAAGTGATCGTGCTTCATTTAATTTAGGATGCTCCCTGTTATTATTATTATTATTATTATTATTATTATTATTATTATTAATTATTGTTTTTTATTAGTTGTGTTTATTATTAATTGTCATTATTGAGTGTAATTAGTTACAACTGCCACCGGGTATATAACCATTTGCAGTGTGAATACATACATACATACATACATACATACATACATACATACATACATACATACATACATACATACATACATACATACATACATACATACATACATACATACATATATTATTAGGCCAATCTGATTTACAAATGGGAGACCAAATTACTGAGGCATATTCCAATTTAGTGAGTAGGTCTACATGAAAATTAAAAAGAAATGTCAAAGTAGAAAAGTTTTGTAAACTTTTTGAACTCCTGATAACAAATCCCAGATTTCTGAAAGCATAAGTTTTAGATATAAGACCAAAATCATTTCTAATTACGTTAAATTAGGCTAATATTTGCTTAGATTCATCATTGTTCTATAATGCCTTCTAATAACAATATAACCTCGTCCAGTTTTAGTTGTAATGAACGCCATGATTAGAATTTCATACAATGACCGTGCTATGCACCCTAGACCACTCTGCCACTGAACACCACGGAGTGTATGGCTTGTGCCATTGTTGCTCCAGGGGTTTCATTGAGAATTTTACGACCGGAAGGAGCAAAAAGGCTGGCAGGTAGCGGCTCCAAGCGGCGAAGAGCGGAAACACTCGCGTTTGTCTTCCTTGAAGAGCGGCAAGCGACAAACTGCCTTCTGGCTCCCCCCCCCACCCCATAATGCTTCGCGCCGTGCTCTCGACTGCCCGCTTAACACCGCCGCCACTCCACGCCGTGTATCGCCACGTGCTGGAGTGTCATCAATCATCATTTACAACTTTATAACACGGAGGTGGCCCTGCACAAATTATACCTGCTAGCATTTGCCCTGCGCTGTCCTAGCCACAGCTTTGGAAAATGCTACTTTGCAAATACTTGAGGTGACTTATAATAATAATAATAATAATAATAATGGCTTTATTTAACCTGGCAGAGTTAAGGTCGTAAGGCCTTCTCTTACACTCAACCAGGATTAAAACTTGCTTACACAGCTGAACATAAAACTGGATCGGAATTAAGTAATTACATGCTAATACATAATGAGATCAAAAGAGGCAGTTACATAAAATTTACCTCATAAAATAAAAATAAACATAGTGAAATACATATTAATTTGTTAGAATCAAATGCGAATCACATAAAAACAGAAGCCGACAATTCAATAAAAAAAGAAAAGAAAAATGTACACAGTAAAAATAAAAATAAACACATTAGTATTCATACCGGTATTAGTATTAGATTACAAATAAGTAGGATTTACATAATTATACCAGAAACCGACAATTGAATAAAATGTACACAAAAATAGATTAATAATAAAAAAAACAACAACACAGTGGGATACATATTGGCGTTAAGTGATAAATAAACACGATTTAGATTAAAAAATAAAAATAAAAATAAATACAGTGGAACACATTTGCAACACGTTAGGTCTGGCAACTCATCATAAGATATTTTTCTAATTTACATTTAAAGGAAATTAAAGTTCGGCAGCCCTTGACTTCAGGCGGCAGAGAATTCCAGTGACGAGAAGTAGCAACTGTGAAAGATGAAGAATAAAGAGATGATGTGTGCAGTGGTATTTCTAGCGTGTTGTCATATTGTGACCGAGTATTTAAGTTATGATACCGAGAAAGACTGTGGAATCGGACAGATAAGTAAGAGGGAGTAGAGGTGTGCAAAATTCGGTATAAGAGAGAAAGGAATGTAACTTTCTCCTCTCATTTAACCTGAGCCACAATAATTTATCGAAAGAAGGCGAAATGTGATCGTAGTAGCGGACATTACAAATGAAACGAACACACGCATTATGAACACGTTGCAGTTTCTGGGATAAATCCACCCCGAGATCACTGAATAAAGCGTCACAACAATCGAAATGAGGCATAATAAGAGTCTGTACAAGCATCTGCTTTAATTTAGCTGGATAGTGGTACAATCTTTTTAATGAGTGGAGAGTGGAAAATACTTTCTTGCATGTGTGTTTGATATGCGTGTCCCAGGTAAGGTTAGATTCAAAATGAACTCCAAGGTTTTTACAGTTGAACTGAATGTAATGATCGCTGTATTCAGAGTAACAGGAGGAAGGTTCAGCTTATTAATACCGGGGATTAATCTTTTACTCGAAAATAAGATGGCCTGTGATTTATCTGTATTTAAGTTAAGTCCGAATTGTTGAGACCAAGATGAAACGGATTCGAGATTAGCCAGGACTCCAGGCCAGCTATTCTGAGTAGCCACTGCAATTCCGTGTTGTTGAGCTCCATTTCCTAGCCATCAAGACATATAGGGTCATATTCATACACATTCTTAGCGCGGGCTTCCGGTGAATGATCAGCGAACTAACGTTTTTCGTATTCATAAACCAGTGTTAGCGATATGATATGATATGAATCCTGTACAAGTAACCAGTCGATAGCCGGGGCTAGTTTAGCACGCTCGTAGCGCGGGCTAGCAAAATGTCTATGAGTAGCAACCATATTGTTGTTGTTGTTTAGTCAACTGTCCGAAGACAGGTCTGAACTACAAGGCAGCACTTGAGGCAACTAGGCCAGGTGAGAATGAGATAGGGTGGCCAGTTCCTTTCCCCCTCCATTGCATACATCGTCGACTAGCTACATACTCCACTAATCAGACTTCAGATGCATACAAACAATTGTTCTTCCTCTGATACATATCGTCAAGTGAGATGTACTGATATTATTATTATTATTATTATTATTATTATTATTATTATTATTATTATTATTACTATTATTATTAGTCCAGTTTCTATCTGATGGTTTTCCAATTCACTGCGGGCTAAAGCAGGGAGATGCACTATCACCTTTACTTTTTAACTTTGCTCTAGAGTATGCCATTTGGAAAGTTCAGGATAACAGAGAGGGTTTGGAATTGAACGGGTTACATCAGCTGCTTGTCTAAGCGGATGACGTAAATATGTTAGGAGAAAATCCACAAACCATTAGGGAAAACACGGAAATTCTACTGGAAGCAAGTAAAGAGATAGGTTTGGAAGTAAATCCCGAAAAGACAAAGTGTGTGATTATGTCTCGTGACCAGAATATTGTACGAAATGGAAATATAAAAATGGAGATTTATCCTTCGAAGAGGTGGAAAAATTAAAATATCTTAGAGCAACAGTAACAAATATAAATGATACTCGGGAGGAAATTAAACGCAGAATAAATATGGGAAATGCCTGTTATTATTCGGTTTAGAAGCTTTTGTCATCTAGTCTTCTGTCAAAAATCTGAAAGTTAGAATTTATAGAACAGTTATATTACCGGTTGTTCTGTATGGTTGTGAAACTTGGACTCTCACTTTGAGAGAGGAACAGAGATTAAGGGTGTTTGAGAATAAGGTTCTTAGGAAAATATTTGGGGCTAAGAGGGATGAAGTTACAGGAGAATGGAGAAAGTTACACAACACAGAACTGCACGCATTGTATTCTTCACCTGACATAATTAGGAACATTAAATCCAGACGTTTGAGATGGGCAGGGCATGTAGCACGTATGGGCGAATGCAGAAATGCATATAGAGTGTTAGTTGGGAGGCCGGAGGGAAAAGACCTTTGGGGAGGCCGAGACGTAGATGGGAAGATAATATTAATATGGATTTGAGGGAGGTGGGATATGAGGTAGAGACTGGATTAATCTTGCTCAAGATAGGGACCAATGGCGGGCTTATGTGAGGGCGGCAATGAACCTCCGGGTTCCATAAAAGTAAGTAAGTATTATTATTATTATTATTATTATTATTATTATTATTATTATTATTTTTATTATTATTACTACTACTAGTATGTACCGCATTTTATGTAAGGTTATAATAACTGATATATTATTTAGTTGAAAAGCATTATGGGTGGTAAGATGTAGTGACATAATTAATACAATACAACTATCACTTTAACTTCCTGTTAACTTCGAAGCAGTGAAATGGACGGACTCCAACACACAACCAGTTGCAGTATTTTCCCAGTTAATGGAAGACATCTTGTAACAATATATATCAACACTTGAGTGCTATGGTGCTGCACCACACGCGAACAAGCACTCATCTCAGTTTTTTGCCTCATCTTCACATCATGCCTTCGCTTTGGGCGGCAACTGTTAAATCTGCCAAGCAGAATGGATATGGTTCACAAAGATTCATTGTCTGGAGTAGGATACCGTTGAATTCCCTCTTTTGTGTTGAAATATGGGGAGTTGTTTGATAAACTCTCTTTGTATGAAGTATTGTTAAAATTCTTCTTTTCTGTTCATACAGGTCGAAAGCAATATTTACAAGGAGTGATCAAGCTATTAACTTGCGAGCAAAAGTACTTCTAGTCACTTCCAACGTGTATGAACAACAGAAAGTGAAAAGGTTTAAGCATGTATCAAATGTATCCACGAAAAAAATAGATATTATTTGCTTTTAAAGTTATGATTGAATTGAATTGTTTATGCCTTAAATTTGTTTAGTATTATCAAAATTCAAATACAAACTGCTAAGCCATTTATACCGGAACCCACACTTTCTGAAGTCGAAATTGCGATAGAAAATCTGAAAAAGTACAAGACTCCAGGTATTGATCAAATTCCAGCAGAATTAATACAAGAGGGTGGAAGCGCATTATCTAGCGAAATTTATAAGCTTGTACTTGCTATCTGGGAAATGGAAATTGTACCAGAACAATGGAAGGAGTCCATAATTATACCTATTTTTAAAAAGGGGGACAAGACTAACTGTAGTAACTTTCGTGGAATATCACTTTTGTTGACGTCGTACAAAATTTTGTCGAATATCCTTTAGAGAAGATGAACTCCATATGTAGATGAAATTATTGGGGATCATGAGTGTGGTTTTAGGCGTAATAGATCGACTATTGATCAGATTTTTTGAATTCGACAGATAATGGAGAAAAAAATGGGAGTATAAGGATACAGTGTGTCAGTTATTCATAGATTTCAAAAAGGCGTATGACTCGGTTAAAAGAGAAGTTTTATATAATATTCTTATTGAATTTGCTAGTCCCAAGAAACTAGTTCGATTAATTAAAATGTGTCTTAGTGAAACTTACAGCAGAGTCCGTATAAGCCACTTTCTATCTGATGCTTTTCCAATTCACTGTGGGTTAAAGCAGGAGATGCACTACCACCTTCACTTTTTAACTTTGCTCTAGAATATGCCATTAGGAAAGTTCAGGATAACATAGAGGGTTTGAAATTGAACGGGTTACATCAGCTTCTTGCCTATGCGGATGACGTGAATATGTTAGGAGAAAATCCACAAATAATTAGGGAAAACGCGGAAATTCTACTTGAAGCAAGTAAAGAGATAGGGTTGGAAGTAAATACCGAAAAAACTAAGTATGTGATTATGTCTCGTGATCAGAATATTGTACGAAATGGAACTATAAAAGTTGGAGATTTATCTTTCGAAAAGGTGGAAAAATTCAAATATCTTGGAGCAACAGTAACAAATGTAAATGGCACTCGGGAGGAAATTAAACGCAGAATAAATATGGGAAATTCCTGTTATTATTCGGTTGAGAAGCTTTTGTCATCTAGTCTGCTGTCAAAAATCTGAAAGTTAGAATTTATAAAACAGTTATATTACCGGTTGTTCTGTATGGCTGTGAAACTTGGACTCTCACTTTGAGAGAGGAACAGAGATTGAGGGTTTTTGACAATAAAGTTCTTAGGAAAATATTTGGGACTAAGAGGGATGAAGTTACAGGAGAATGGAGAAAATTACACAACGCAGAGCTGCACGCATTGTATACTTCACTTGACATAATTAGGAACATTAAATCCAGACGTTTGAGATAGGCAGGGCATGTAGCATGTATGGGCGAATCCAGAAATGCATATAGAGTGTGAGTTGGGAGGCCGGAGGGTAAAAGACCTTTGGGGAGGCCGAGACGTAGGTGGGAAGATGAATATTAAAATGGATTTGAGGGAGGTGGGATATGATGGTAGAGACTGGATTAATCTTGCTCAGGATAGGGACCAATGGCGGGCTTGTGTGAGTGCGGCAATGAACCTCCGGGTTTCTTAAAAGCCAGTAAGTATTATATTGTAGATATAGCGTTTGCGTTTGTAAATCTCATAATCTGATTGGCTATTATTGTATATTTTTAGTGGAGCCATCGATGTAGCTCAGTCGGCAGACTCGCTGGGCTGCTGATCCGGAGCTGCGTTCGAGCTTGGGTTGGATCCCCCATTGGTCTCATTGAATGGTTTCTTCCGAGGTTTTCCCCAGCCGTGGGACTGAAGTCGGATGGTCTATGGCGAGTCTTTGGCATCAACCCTTTTGATTTGATTACCTGGTTGGGGTTTTCCGAGGTTTTCCCCAACCAAAAGGCAAATGCCGGGTAATTTTTTGGCGAATCCTCCGACCTCACCTCATCTCACTACATCTCACCAAAATATTGTAAAAATTGTAAAAATTGTAGAAAATTACTAAATTGTAAAACTGTAAAAATTTGTAAAATTTGTAATTGTAATATTGTATTGACTTGCTCCACATCTTTAGCTTCATTGGTCATGTAAGATCTATGGAATAAAATAAATAAATAAATAAATAAATAAATAAATAAATAAATAAATAAATAAATAAATAAATAAATAAATAAATAAATAAATAAATAAAAGAGAAAAAGATGCAGTACGTTCCTGTTCGTAGCGCGCAAATTAAGATTTTCGCAAAAAAAAAAAGTAAAATTCATGAAAATTCGCATGGATAAACTAAATTCAACACTAAAGCGTAAAAGTCTGTAACCACAGCCAGGGTTGCCAGATTGAGATGAGTACTAATCACCGATTTACGAGTTGCATCTAGCCTAAATCGTCTTACAAAATAATTTTATTATTTTATTTATTTATTTCGAATATTAATGTGCAGCACAAAGCCAATTACAGTTTAGCACAAATAAAAAACAAAACAAAACAGAACAGATGATTATGAGAATGAATGACAGAAATGGCAGTGAGATGAAATACAATCAATATAATGGTCAACATCAGCCATTCACCAAATACAACAAAATATATGGCAATATCTAACAAATAATAAAAGATATTAAATAACAAGTAAGGAATATCATGCATAAGTAAAATCAAATCAGATCTTGCAAATTGGCACTTTTAATACACCTGGCTATTGAGAAAGGGATTTAAATAATTTAGTGAAGAAAATTCTTTGACCACGAAAACCTTTCACGGGAATTCTAAGGTAGGTGTTATGTATAAAAGAATCACAATCAATGACACCATTAATAGCATTATTAAAGAAAGTGTAATCAATATCCTGACGTCTCGAATACAGACTGGTACAGTTAAAATATTTACTAGATAGTTCATAATTTAAAGAAGAGGAGTTAGGTACAAATCTGAACGCACAAAGAGAAATGAATTTTCTTTGGATATTTTCTAGTTTAGCTGAATCAGTAGACGTAATAGAGTTCCACGCAACAGATGCATATTCTAATTTAGACCTTACTAAAGCATGATATAATGTAAGTAGTGTATCAGGAGAGGAAAAGGAATAAGTAATAGACCTAATGAGTCAAGCATTCTTAGTGAATGATTAAATAAGTGATCAACATGGTCATGAAAGTACAATTTAGAATCAAGATATAATAATAATAATAATAATAATAATAATAATAATAATAATAATAATAATAATCACCATAGGTCTGTGTATTCTGAATAAAATGCAATTAAAGTATGCGGTATATAGTACGTTCTCCTTTGAATTGTACATGCGGTCATCCTTAAAGTGCTGTATATTGGTATTTGCTGGGAGTAGTGAGAATAGACATTATCATAGCGCTGTGAAGAAGCTACATTAATAAAATAAAACAATAAAATATATGACGTCACAATGTAAGATATTGGTCACAGACTACAGAGATGAAGAGAATTCGAAGCGTGTTGCAACGATGCTATGAACAATGAACAACAATGACACGATTTTAAATTGATCTGAAAACCTAACATTTTATGATAGCAAACAAGATGTACCCTAATTCTGTCCTTTCGATTTTCGAGCTAGCCTAGAGGGCAACTCGGGGATTTAACAATTCCATTACTCGCCGACTGCCCCTCTTACGTAGTCTAAATTGCGATAAATCGCCCAATGTGGCAACCCTGCTTCAGAATACCTGCGTAATTAGCCTACTTCATGTCGGTTTATTGTTATGGAAATGATTTAATTTGCTCGTTGTCGTTTATTAGAAATACGAACAGTTGAATATCGCGCTCGCAATAATGAACAATGACGTCATGTTTATTTATGTAATGCAAGGCTGCAATTTATATGCATTTTTATTTAAACACTATATTTCTTCCATTTCATACTTGTCTATGCGGATGACGTGAATATGTTAGGAGAAAATCCACAAACGATTAGGGAAAACGCGGAAAATTTACTGGAAGGAAGTAAAGAGATAGGTTTGGTAGTAAATCCCGAAAATACAAAGTATATGATTATGTCTCGTGACCAGAATATTGTACGAAATGGGAATATAAAAATTGGAAATTTATCTTTTGAAGAGATGGAGAAGTTCAAATATTTTGGAGCAACAGTAAGAAATATAAATGATACTCGGGAGGAAATTAAACACAAAATAAATATGGGAAATGCCTGTTATTATTCGGTTCAGAAGCTTTTATCATCCAGTCTGCTGTCAAAAAATCTGAAAGTTAGAATTTATAAAACAGTTATATTACCGGTTGTTCTTTATGGTTCTGAAACTCGGACTCTCACTTTGAGAGAGGAACATAGGTTAAGGGTGTTTGAGAATAAGGTGCTTAGGAAAATATTTGAGGCTAAGAGGGATGAAGTTTTTGGAGAATGGAGAAAGTTACACAACACAGAACTGTATGCATTGTATTCTTCACCTGATATAATTAGGAACATTAAATCCAGACGTTTGAGATGGGCAGAGCATGTAGCACGTATGGGCGAATCCAGAAATGCATATAGAGTGTTAATTGGGAGGCCGGAGGGAAAAAGACCTTTAGAGAGGCCGAGACGTAGGTGGGAAGATAATATTAAAATGGATTTGAGGGAGGTGGGATATGATGGTAGAGACTGGATTAATCTTGCTCAGGATAGGGACCAATGGCGGGCTTATGTGAGGGCGGCAATGAACATGCGGGTTCCTTAAAAGCCGGTAAGTAAGTATTTCTTCCTTTTCAAGTTTTGGGAATAGTTTAGAAAATATGTTAACAGTATTTGTGCCGTGGAAATGGTTTTCTTATTCCATTTCCATAACTATAAGACGTACTACATTTCAACAGGATTTAATTAATTAAAATAAGATAAATGCGGATGTAGTATAACATAAAAATTAGGATGTAGATAATGGTGGAGGTACTGTAGCAGTATTAAATAGAATGTAGACTGGAGGAATAAAAAAGGGGATTTCCGGAGATGTGGGCATGGGGCGCGAGGAAAATAGTATAAAAGGGGATCGTTGCATTTTTTTTACTCCATTCATTGTACGTACTTTGCTAACCCCATACTTAAAAATCACAAGTACGACTGTAGGCCTATATGAATGCTATTTGCACCGTTAACAAACTGGGGCTATTTCGAATACTCGCCATTATGCATTACAATACAGAGACGAAGAAAATCCGAAGCATGTTGGACGATTCTGTCAATACTGAAAAAGAGCGACTTCAGATTTTAGAGAATTCAAATTCAAATTCAAATTTATTTACAATTTACATTTGAAATGAATACATATGTATGGACACCCGAAATGAGCATATGCTCGTGCTTGGGTACAGTCCAGTAGTCTACATAAATTTTACAGAGATCAATAATAATGTTGATGATAGAAATAATAGTAACAACAACAACAATAATAATAATAATAATAATAATAATAATAATAATAATAATAATAATAATAATAATAATAATAGTGATAAAACAAAAATATTTACAATAATAAAGTAAATACTAAGACGGATAAAATAAAATATAAAACCACTAGCGAGAGTTAACACAACTTAAATAAGCATATAATAGCCGGAAAAAATGACGAACTCGAAAATCAACAGAAAAGTTCGATGTATCGCAGACGACAGCAACCGCCGTATTGACATTGTGTTGTGCATTATTGGTAGTAGGGGGGAGCCGAAAGTCTACGTAACTGACGTTCTCTTCGAATCTTCTCGTACAATCATGGGAAGTTAATGCTGCAAAAACAAAATGTCTACAAGTAAAACTATTCATTATTACCAGGATAAATACAAATAATACTGAAATATATTAATCGAGTTTCAGTTATAGATCTCTCCTTTTGTGCAAGAGGTATCATATCAAAATATTTTATGAGTGGCGGGGAAAATATAAATTTCAAGAAGTCTCTAGGAACGATTTCAGAACTTATCAAAAATATGTTGTAAACATGTAGAAGGAAACATTCGGCCTAATTTCGCCCTTTCGATTTCTGTGGCAGCCTAAAGGAGACTGGGCAACTTAATTTTATTACTCGCCAATTCTCCCGCTCATGTAGCTTACATTGCGACAAATCGCCTAATCTGGCAACCCTGGCCACAACTAAAAATCATTTTTTTTTAGTTTATTGCTATAAAAATGGCTCCGGTCACGGGAAGTCACGTGCCTGCTGGACGCGGCATTGTTGCTCAGATTATAAACACAAGAAACAAGCCAGCAGGGCGAGAGAAACAATTGTCCCTATCCCTGTCCCTGGGGACGCCCGAGCATTGAGCGGAGTTGACTGCCGCCAACTTTGCAGAGATTGAAAAACTTTGATGCGCCAGGAACGACCCCCGGGGCGCTGGTTGCGACTCTGAGGTCAGAAGAAACAGGACGACTGGCTGGGATCACAACAATGTGGACGGCAGAGTGCAGAGTGCTTCCCCTCTCCAAGAAGGCTGTGGACTCCGCAGTCCTAGGATTTTCCTGCACGGGGTCATTGCCGAGAAAGTACAGGAATTTACGGGGTTATGCTGACGTCGCCAATATCAGACACGGTGAATCTCCGCTATTACTGGGCTATTCACTATAATCAGTCTATGTTTCATAGACAAGGCTGCTTCCGCTGAAATTGCAAACGTCTGACCACCTCCACTTTATGGCCTGGCTACGTTACAGGGCGATCCAGAACTAACTTGACAAAACCAAATTCAACTAGAGGACTATATCAATGCAAAACACAGAACTACACTAAAAGTAATTCCAGATAAAAATATCAAAGTTTTCCTAATTTTCTCATTTTTTCTTAAAAATTCGTTGCGGCAGGCAACAATGTCGTTACGTTCCACTAAATACAGGGTGTCCCAAAATGATCTTGACAACTTCGATGGCGAATCACTTGGGAACGGAAAGAGATACAAAGATTGGCTTTCTTGCACTGTGTTCAGACGCACTTTAACTTTTGGTAGCCAATTACAAACTTCAATATCGCTCCATTCGTAACGCGCAGGATATCAGGGCGGTACTCCACGTCCACATTAACCTATGCGACCGCAGCGCTTATGCGAGCATGATGGTCCTGCAGGTCCCTCACTGGAGTCCTGTACACTACATTTTTCACAAACCGACATAGAAAAATCTGGTGATGTCTGGAGATCTTGGGGGCCAAGGAATAGGCCTCCAGCGAACACGAAATGTGTGATCCAAAGTCTCCCTAACGGTCATGGCCCAGTGAGGAGGAGCACCATCCTGCTGAAGCTTGAAGGTGTTCAACCTGTGGAGGTGCAAAGTTTTCCAACATGCCCAAGGAAATATTTTAGGTTATTTAGAGCTCTGCAAAAAAAAAAAAAAAAAAAAAAAAAAAAAAGGGAGCCTCACATAGTCAAGTACAAAACTGCACCAGATGTCAGAATAACTTTTTAAACATCATGAACTATAAATGATTGGAATGACCTACCTGCAGCGGTCTTTGAGGGCTGTCCTTCCTTAAGGAGATTCAAGAATAATTTAAAAAGTTGTATATAAAGTGAAAATTAAAATTAAGGTGACATTCAACATTTAATTTTTTAAGGTGACATGTATTTATCTAGGCTGACGAGTTTACTTCCTTGGTTTGAATTGTAAATTATTTAAAAATAGCGTGTAAGAGGGCCTTAGACTAGAAATGTTTAGTTTAAATGTAGTTCTGTTTATAAGTATGCATAAGAATGTAATTATTTGACTTATTTGAACTGTTGTATCAGTGAAGCGAGGTGAGTCAGTGAAGTTATGGTCTTACAGTGCAGTGAACAGTTCCGATCGGTGATAATTTATAGCGTCAATTAAATGTGTTCTATAGTGTCAGTGAAATGTGTGCTAAAGTGTCAGTGAAATGCGTCATAGTGCCACTACAGGGAATGAGATGAGAGTAAAGTGAAAGACTATTGAAACTTATGTAGGACCTATACATAATTATGTAGGTTGTATTGTAAAATGAGGTATTTTATTTTATGTTTTATTATTATTGTGTTAAATTGTATTGTGTATTATTATTGTATTGTGTGTAAAATTGTATATGTGTTGTAAAATTGTATTGTGTATTGTAAATTTTATTGTGCATTGGTTATCATTTTATCATTGTTAATATTGTATATACCACTGCCACCGGGTGCTTGCCCACTTGCAGTGTAAATACATACATACATACATACACACATACATACATACATACATACATACATACATACATACATACATACATACACACATACATACATACATACATACATACATACATACATATACATACATACATACACACATACATATACATACATACATACACACATACACACATAGATACATACACATACATATACATACATACATACATAAATACACACATACACACATACATACATAAATACACACATACATATACATACATACACACATACATACATAAATACACACATACACACATACATATACATACATACATACATACATACATACATAAATACACACATACACACATAGATACATACACACATACATACATACACACATACATACATATACATACATACATACATACATACATACATACATACATACACAATACATACATAAATACACACATACACACATACATATACATACATACATAAATACACACATACACACATAGATACATACACACATACATACATACACACATACATACATACACACATACATATATACATACATACACACATACATACATAAATACACACATACACACATACATATACATACATACATACATACATACATAAATACACACATACACACATAGATACATACACACATACATACATACACACATACATACATATACATACATACATACATACATACATACACATACATACATACACAATACATACATAAATACACACATACACACATACATATACATACATACATAAATACACACATACACACATAGATACATACACACATACATACATACATACATACACACATACATACATACACACATACATATATACATACATACACACATACATACATACATACATACATACATACATACATACATACATACACACATACACACATACATACATACACACATACATACACACATACATATATACATACATACACACATACATACATACATACATACATACATACATACATACATACATACATACATACATACACATACATACATACATACACACATACATACATACACACATACACACATACATAAATACATACATAAATACACACATACATACACACATACATACATACATACACACATACACAGATACATACATACATACACACATACATACACACATACATACATACACACATACATACATACATAAATACACACATACACACATACATACATACACACATACATACATACATACATACATACATACATACATACATACATACATACATACATACATACATGAAAATGTATGAAGCATAAGCCTACCGGCTGACATATTAAACAAACTGATAGTATGCAGTGCATTCGGAACTGGATGCGAAGGGGCCCCGAGATTAAAATTTCAAATTTACTTACAATTTACATTTGAATTGAATACATATGAATAGATACCCGAAATGAGCATAATGCTCGTGCTCGGGTACAGTCCAGTAGTCTACATAAATTTTACAGGTTTCAAATAATAATGCTGATGATATAAATAATAACAATAATAATAATAATAATAATAATAATAATAATAATAATAATAATAATAATAATAATCGTGACAGAAATGATACAAAGATTGTAATACAAAATAATTCACTAATAACAATAATAATAATAATAATAATAATAATAATAATAATAATAATAATAATAATAATAATCAGGGAAAGGATTTATATGTAAATACATATTTACTTATAAAGCTAATATAATTTATATTTTGCATTATCTTTATGTTTCACAATGTGTAGGGTTGAAAAATCCTACTTTTATTTTCCATATTTTTCCATATTTTAGAGTTTAGTACATATTTTCGTTAATTTCCATATATTTTCCATATTTCATATAAAACAGTCCATATTATATTAGGTTTAACAATAAAACAAAACAAAATTCCATTAACTTTTAAAAATACATTTCAACAATAGAGATTTAAACACATGTTCAGTAATCCCTTTAACATCAGAGTTATTTGAAAATTAGCAGTCCTATCAACAATGGGAAAGTAAGTTACAAAACTGTATTAATTTAATTTAAAATTTTTAACAGACTTCAGTTGTGCAGCTCAACAGTTAAATGCCAGTCAGAGTACACATAGGTTCAGTTTTGTAAATCATACTATAAAGACGGTAAATATGCCAAAAGTACGTCATTCAGTCAATTTAAAATCAAAACTAACAAGTTACATTTCAGAATTTAAAGAAGATGGTTTATCAACTGACAATAAAATATTATTTTGTAATTTGTGTCAGTGTGCAGTATCATCTACACAAAAGTTCCTGGTGCAACAACACATTACAACTAGTAAACATCAGGCCAACAAACAACTAAATTCCAAGCAGAGACAATTGTTTTTAACACAACCAACAACATCGAATGTAAGATCTGAGTTTAACATCGACCTGTGCCGTTCTCTCATCTCTGCTGATATTCCTCTCTACAAACTAAAGAATAAGGTCTTCAGGGAATTCCTTGAAAAATATACTCAACATACAATCCCGGATGAGTCAACACTTATTCTAGGAAGACGTATGCTCCATCCATCTACGATGAGACAATACAGAAGATAAGAGATGAAATTAAAGATAGTTCAATTTGGGTTTCCATTGATGAGACTCCCGACAAAGAAGGTAGACTTGTTGGTAATGTAGTTATCGGTTTGTTAAGTGAACAATATTCTGAACGAATTCTTTTACATTGTGATGTTCTAGAAAAGTGCAATAACAAAACTATAGTTAAACTGTTCAACGAAGCTATGGGTATCCTGTGGCCAAAGGGTATTATGTACGATAATGTGTTATTCTTTATTAGCGATGCTGCCCCTTATATGGTCAAAGCTGGACAAGCATTATCTGTTGTATATCCTAAATTGACTCATTTTACTTGTGTGGCTCATGCATTTCATCGTGTGGCAGAAGTGGTCAGAGACAATTTCCCTAAAGTAGATTTGTTGATTTCATCAGTGAAAAAGTATTTCTCAAAGCTCCCAGTAGAGTTAACGTGTTGAAAGAAATGTACCCTGAAATTCCATTGCCACCAAAGCCAATTTTAACTAGATGGGGTACATGGCTAGAAGCAGTTGAATATTATGCCGAACATATAGACTCTATTAACAATGTTCTCCTTGCATTGGACTCTGAAGATGCAGTCTCAATTGATACTGCGAAAACAGTTACCTGTGACATAAGTGTGAAGAATGACTTAGCTCACATTCAGCATACATTTTCATGCATCATAAAAACGCTCAAAAGTCTCCAAAATAGGCACCTTTCACTATCTGAAAGTTTTGAAATTATAAATAGTACTGTGGAACAACTGAATCGTGGTAGAGGTAAAGTTGCAGATGCAGTAAGAGCTAAGGTGGACACTGTACTTTCAAAAACCCTGGATATGAAGAACTACAAAAGGTTGTTGCTGTGATGAGTGGTGAATCAACAGTGAAGATTAACTTGGACTTATCCCCAGCAGACATTGTGAAATTGAATTATGTACCAGTTACTTCTTGTGACGTCGAACGCTCTTTTAGTCAGTATAAATCTATCCTCAGAGACAATAGAAGAAGATTCACTTTTCAGCACTTGAAAGAAATGTTTGTAACCTATTGTTATGGTAACAGACAATAAAAATTGTGTTTTGTTGAAACTACATTGGAAGATAAGGTACGTCCATTATATTTTTGTTTAGTTTGATTAAAATGTACCAATATTTAACGTACATAGTCATTTTTTTATAATTTTAAGTCCATATTTAATTCCATATTTTGGTAAAAATCCATATTTAATTCCATATTTTGGTAAAAATAACTACATATATATTTACATATTTCATATATTTTTAGTCCATATAAATCCGTTCCCTGATTAATAATAATAGTGATAAAACAAAAATATTTACAATAATAAAATAAATACTAAGACGGATAAAATAAAATATAAAACCACTAGCGAGAGTTAACACAACTTAAATAAGCATATAATAGCCGGAAAAAATGACGAACTCGAAAATCAACAGAAAAGTTCGTTGTATCGCAGACGACAGCAACCGCCGTATTGACATTGTGTTGTGCATTATTGGTAGTAGTAGGGGAGCCGAAAGTCTACGTAACTGCCGTTCTGTTCGAATGTTCTCATAAAATCATGGGAAGTTAATGCTGAAAAAACAAAATGTCTACGACTCAAACTGTTCATTATTACCAGGATAAATACAATTAATATTGAAATATATTAATCGAGTTTCAGTTATAGATCTCTCCTTTTGTGCAAGAGGTATCATATGAAAATATTTTATGAATGGCGGGGAAAATATAAATTTCAAGAACTCTCTAGTGACAGAGATAGTGACAAGTACAATCAAGTGTATCTGTGGCGATGCTAAGAAATCATTTATTGGAGATATGCACTGTTATTAATTAAGAAAATGATCTATTTATATTTATTACAATGTTTTATCTTATAGGGTACATGCATCAGATAAATACAATAAATATTAGTAACATATAATGCTAGTAACACTTAAAATAATAATGAAATTTATCAAATATCATACAAACATTTTCACTTTATTTTTAAACTTAAGAATGTGTAAATTGCTTAGGTCTGGATTATTTTTCAATACTGAATTGTATAGTCTTGGTCCATAATTCCTACTGTGTCTTAATCCAGCTGTAGTGTGGCATTTAGAAAAATGATCGATCGTTTTATGTCTCAAAACACATTATTTTCATATTGCATGTCCGTCGTGTTTCAAAGGGCGCTGAAGGGTTGAGGTTCGATCCCGGCAAGTAAGTGAAGGATTACCTGCCTTCGTAAGGACTCGCTCTTATGTCATTTTTGTCACGCTGCTCGTTCTGTACACCCCTTGTCTCGCCATTCGGTTTCGTTTGTTTTATCCAGAGCGGGATTGTAAGTGCTACCACCCTCATAATTCAACGTTTTTTAATGTTTGCTAACCTGAGTGAAAAAAATTAGTTCCCAGCGCTAGGCGAGGTGTGATTTACGCGCTATCTAATTGCTTTTTGTGCACGAATCGAGGCGGGCTGACTATACAGCAGGGGCAGAGGAAGCTATACAACGGAAGTACAACGAGAAAAACCTGCCTCTCTGTAGCCGAATGTGGGGTTCCCACTTAATAACTTCTGAGGAGATCACGTTCGGACAGGGTATTGGTGATAGTACAAGACGAACTATCAGTAAATGAATAAATAGGAGACAAGTAAGAAATATGTGTACGTTACTAGTAAAGAGAAAATACATCGACCGGTAAACAACCAATATAGCTAGTTACATACGAATTGAATAAGCTGTCCACTTGCTCTACTGCAGTGATGTCAAAGGAAGCGCATTTTTCTGACCTTGACGTCGTGCGCGGGCAGCAAGCGCTATGTATGGAAAGAGGAAGGGTTGTGTATATGAATAAGCAGCCTGTTGGATTAAGAAAACAGTGGTGCACAAACTTAAAACGGAACGTGAAATTTTATGTCGTTATTTTTATATCGCTTCTTTCTGTTTAATATTATCTATATTGTCTGTAAAACAAAAGTACTAACACTGATTTATTAATATTGCACTTGTGTTTTAAATGTTAATAACATAATAGAGAGTTAAGAAGGAATATTCACTTAAATTCCATAGTAGTATAATATTATACTGTATTAAGAGGATGAAACACATCATTCATAAAGAAAGTGATATTTCAAAGAAAGAGATTGAGTATGACATGATAAGTTGGAATTTATATTGATGGTATCTTTAGCCTTATAAAAGTAATCAATAAACTAATCAAAACAATATTACAGTACAAAGCAAAGTTACCTAGGTACTGTATCTGTTTTAGTGTAACTAATATTACATAACAAAACTCTTATCACATTATGCTTTTAAGGTGATATTTGTGAGCAACTTCCTATCATCAGAATATTAAATTATTTTCTCGAAATCTGCTGAAGCTATAGAGCTGACATTTTTACAACATATAGGCACGTATCTTTTGCTTATGATGTAACAGTACTTGCTTTGTTAATTCATTTCCTTACAAACAATTTCCATGCGAATATTTTCAAAATTTGAATACTTTATCTTCAGTAATACGTATATACGGTATATTAGATTTACGAAAACATTCTGTAAGGCTACTAAATAAATAGGCCTATACCTGAAAATGTCACCTTTCTATACGAAAAGTTGAGAAAATATTTATTTTGAATAAAAAAATGAAACTTGTGAAAATGAGCATTAAATTAAAACTTACATTCTTATAATGCACTTATACTTCTTAGGCAAATCTAAAAATTAACATGGATACAGTTTTAATAAGTTCTCTTCCCTTTATCTATTGAATCAGTGCTGGCCATTCCTGAATATAGCTCGACCAAGCGGCATATACCACCTCTTTCGTCTGTCTCCTTTCCGCTGTAAAGCGCTCAGACTCTCCTGTGCTCTAAAGCGCGCGCTTGCTCCTGTGGGCATCAATTGACATTCCTGCTCTACTGCCTCATTTAGAATTCGTAACTTTACATTTTTATTTCTCTTCCTATGACCATGGTCTTCGTCTTGTTTGCATTTATCTTCATCCCATACTGCTCACAGCTGTCATTTAGCTCCAGTAGCATATCCCTTAGTATCATCTCCTCTTCTGCTAACAACGCCATATCATCAGCAAAATATCTTACGCACTTTATTCTTTTTTCTCCTACTATCACTTCTCCCATGTTTTGAAAACAGATCTTCACTAAATCCTGTAAGTAGACGTTTAACAGAGTAGGTGATAAAGGGTATCTTTGACGTACTCCTCTCCCTATTTCACTTCCTTCTGACATTTCTTCTCCTATTCTGTGACTCGTTTTACATAAAGATTACTGAACAGCCTCCTCTCTTTCTAATCCACCCCTATTTTCTTCAGGATCCCCATTAGTTTATTCCAATTTACTCTGTCAAAAGCCTTTTCCAGGTTCACAAATACTACATACACTTCTTTATTCTTCTCAGGTATCTTCCGCCGATTGTTCGTAGCAGTCCAATTTGCATTCGTACCTTTTCCCTTCTCTTCGTCTGTAATATTCAAATTCTGAGAGATCTTTGTTCTTCAAGAGGATTTATTTCCGAGTTTTTTCATCTATTCTTGATTGCATCCGTTCCTGACCAGCGCCGTTATGAATGCATTCTTTTCCCGCGTGCCTGATACTGTTGCAAATTGTTGGACTTTATCAGTTTTGCATTTATGTCCGTCTCTACACTTCATTTTACATTGCACTACGTTACTGAAGTTTATTTATTTTTTTTAATTTTTTAGTTGCTTACTTAACGACGATGTATCAACTACTAGGTTACTTAGCGTCAATTGGATTGATGATAGTGAGATGGTATTTGGCAAGATAAAGCCGAGGAATCACCATAGATTACCTGACATTCGCCTTACAGGCATAGCGGCAGTCTTATTCGTAACTTCCCAACATTTTGTGATGAGGGTACTAAGAAAAGGCTCTGATAAATCTAAAGAGATTGCATATAAATCACTAGTTCGTCCAGTAATGGAATATGGTGCTGCATGTTGGGATCCTTACAGACTAGAATACATTAAGACACTGGAAAAGATTAAAAAACGGGCTCTCAAGTGTTGTCGTAATAATTCACCATTAAAATGGAACACACTCACGGACAGGAGGACGCGAATTCGATTATGTGCAATGTTCAAAACATACAGAGGTGAGCCTACCTGGAGAGAAATAAAAAATAGGTTGCAGCCGTCAAATTACTCTTCAAGGAACGACCACTCATATAAATTGAGGGAAAGAAGACAGAGGACGGACACTGGAAAGTTTTCTTTTCTCAATCGTACTATCAGGGACTGGAATGCTTTACCTGCATACTTACTAAAGGCTTTACCAATAACCAAAAATGAATTTAAAAATAGGCTTAAGGGCTTCACTAATAGACGGTAGTATATTATACACACTACTTAAAGGGTGTAATTGGTATTTTGTTATTGAAGTGTTGTATCAGTGAAGAGTGAAGTGTGTTGTGTAAATGAAGTGTGTTCCTGTCAGTGAAGTTTTATAGTTCATAGTGGCAGTGCAAAGTATTTGAACAGTGAAATGTTTTTGATGTGTTAGTGAAATCAGGATACAGTGAAATGTGTCGTAGTTCCAGTGCAGTGAGTGAGTTGTCAGCGAAATGAGTGTACTGCTGAAAGGTACTTGTGCAGGTATGAATATAGCATACTCGTGGGTTTTAGTTCGAACTTAGGTTAAGATAAAAATTAGATTTTACTTTAAATGTTATTTTATGCTCGACCATGCCGAAATGTAGTAATTATACATCTGGTAGCAGCCCTTTAATAGACCTAATTAATGTACACCTATTCATTAAAATTCAGGTGTTCCACCAATCAGAAAATACCATTGTAGCAATATGAAAGCGCAAGTATCGATTATTTTCGGATATGCAATCGAAAGAGAACTAGTTCTGTTACTATAATAATTAGCGTTAATTGTAAATAATATTCAAATAAATTCAATTTTTCATCTCGTTTTTCAAAGTCTAATTCAATTTCAAAGTTATATCAAGATTAATGTTTATTTTACTCTCTAGATTATATCAAGGTCAATGACATTTGTTCCTCGGAAAAAATCAATGCTTTCGCGTCTACGCACATCTCACAACTTGCGAGGTATTGCACAAGGTCAGTTCCGCTCCTCAGTCAGATAAGAATAACATGAATACTTATAAATAATTTCAAGTTAGAAATATGGTCGAGCATAAAAGTCGTATGAAACTTGACTATAATGGTAATTAAGACGCTGGTATCAAAATTATGAAACTCGCTTGCGCTCGTTTCATAAACATACTCGCGTCTTAATTACTACCATTATAGGCTCGTTGCATAATGTATTATTAAGTGATAGTGCTTGATTTAATTTAGGATGCTCCTGTTATTACTATTATTATTGTTATTAATTTATTATTAATTATTAATGTTTTTATTAATTGTGTTTATTATTATTGTCATTATTGAGTGTAATTAGTTACCACTGCCACCAGGTATATACCCATTGCAGTGTGAATAAATACTCGCTACTCTGTAATTTGTTCACACACTGTAAGGAGTTACTATAACCCGTCCTCAGGGGTTCCTTTTTGTGGACGTTTTGATAAGTACCTTTAATTTAACCCTATTTTTCATTTCATTTCGAACCTGAATAGGTATTTTTCTTACTTATTTCTGTGCCTTGCATTTTTCTGGTGTCATTCCACTCTGAAAAGACAGCACTCCTACTTTGAAATATCGAACACTGCCTCTTACTTGTCGATGGAACGTGCCTAAGGACTGAGCCCTTAAAGGCACACAATAATGCTGATGTGCATGCTTCCCAATGTGTGTGGTCGATTATTAAGGCTTATCTCAACCGCAGGCGACCCGTGTTCCCCCACTCGCATGTAATTACCCGGAGAGAGGACGGACAAACTGCGGTGTGGAGTTGTGGAAGGCAACATGGGCTGCTTACCACACGTTCACGACTAAATACTTCAGATTGCACAGCGGGGAGTCTCAACACATGCGAGGGAAAGAGCAGTTCTTTGTTTAACAACTGCAAGCCAACTGCATTTATTTTTCTCAACTAGGCGTGCAGCTACTGCGTGCAACACAACTTCGAATCACATACTTACTTACTTACTGGCTTTTAAGGAACCCGGAGGTTCATTACCGCCCTCACATAAGCCCGCCATTGGTCCCTATCCTGAGCAAGATTAATCCAGTCTCTATCATCATATCCCACCTCCCTCAAATCCATTTCAATATTATCTTTCCATCCACCTTTCGGCCTCCCTAAAGGTATTTTTCCCTCCGGCCTCCTAATTAACACTCAATATGCATTTCTGGATTCGTCCGTACGTGCTACATGCCCTGCCCATCTCAAACGTCTGGATTTAATGTTCCTAATTACGTCAGGTGAAGAATACAATGCGTGCAGTTCTGCGTTGTGTAACTTTCTCCATTCTCGAGTAACTTAATCCCTCTTAACCAAAATTATTAAAATGGATTTGAGGGAGGTGGGATATGATGATAGAGCCTGGATTAGGAGAGAGTCGGGTAGTATCGGACAGCGGGTAATATCGGACAGTGCGTTTCTTTCATCTACCACCATATGGTAGTACCTGAATGACATGGTACGTTTCTCTATGCGACATCACAGAAACGTAACCATGTCAATCAGGTACTTCATCGTGTGGAAGATGAAAGAAACTCAATGTCCGATATTACCCGCTGTCCGATACTACCCGACTCTCCCCTAATCTTGCTCAGGATAGGGACCTATGGCGGGCTTATGTGAAGGCGGCAATGAACCTCCGGGTTCTTTAAAAGCCAGTAAGTAAGTAAGTCTAGTCACTCTACTAATATTCAGAACCAACTGCGGACCCTGTATAATAGCAGAAACAGTAAATGTTGCATAATTAAAGGAATTACTCCGCATGGCGTTCGATATGGGAGCTATCGCATCAAATTTTCTGCAATGGACTTGTACGTTTTATCAGGAAACGATAGCATTGTTTCTGTTTATCTGTCACTTAATTTTCGTGAATACATATCACAAACCTCATGAAGGAAATATCGAGTTTGATTACAGCTTGTGCTACACGAATTATATAATTCAACAATCTACTTGCGGAGTTTCTACGTATAGCCCATTCCAAAGGTTTGGACCCCATGAAGACAGCGGCCTTTCCCCCAAGATTTCAGATCTTCAGACAGGATTTTCTCTCCAACGTAGGACATCATTCTATACTTCTACTTCTTCTTACTCCTATCCTTCATTCACGATGCCCCTTGCTTCATCCTCTTCTCCGTTTTCTTCTTATTCTTTTCTTCCTTAAGTTCGGATCTTATGACTGTTTCCCAGATTCAAATTTTAAAACCAGTCCTACTCTCTTCGTTTTGGTCCGCCGCCATTTTTATTCGTTTATGTTATAACAGTAGTTTTCGCTTGCTTATCTTAAGGGGGAAAGTACTTCTTTCACTAGTATAAACTTAGTAAAATTCAAAATATAATTTTTACTTACTTATTCTGAATAGATTTTGTTGATTTTGTGGTCCACACCTGTGGAGTAACGGTTAGCGCGTCTGGCCGCGAAACCAGGTGGCCCGGGTTCGATTCCCGGTCGGGGAAAGTTACCTGGTTGGGGTTTTTTGCGGGGTTTTCCCTCAACCCAATATGAGCAAATGCTGGGTAACTTTCGGTGCTGGACCCCGGACTCATTTCACCGGCATTATCACCTTCATCTCATTCAGACGCTAAATAACCTGAGATGTTGCAAATTAAGCTTCCACGAATAACTCCCTGTAAAGTTAATTTGAATAATTTCGAGGGAAAAATTGTTCCGGGGCCGGGTATCGAACCCGGGACCTTTTGGTTAAACGTACCAACGCTCTCCCACTGAGCTACCCGGGAACTCTACCCGACACTGTACGTAACAGAAAACCACAATTTAAAGTCACACAGAGTTATTTATTATACTCCAATTTTACAAAGAACCCTATTTTACCTGAGATAGGTATGTTAGGGTTATAAATACATAATATTTGGCTAATAATAATAATAATAATAATAATAATAATAATAATAATAATATGATATAGGTTAATGAAGTCTCCTATTGAATTAGTCTTACGTGTCAATTATGAAATTAATACAATTTAACAAATCTATATATTCAGCAAATCTGTACAAAGTTTTTAAGTTATACACATGAATGAATGAAATGGAATGAGTTGAAATTAAATCCTACAATACAATCTTATATTTCTATTAATAAGTTTCATGAAATGTATGCTATATTATAACCTAAACAATTACCTAATCCTAATATTCACTAGAATGTAGTTTAAATTTCTGTGGGTTGAAATCTCTGAAGACGTTATACAGTTTTCCGTTAAACATTGTTGTCACAAGCAATTTTTAAATTATATACATCACAAACACAAGAACACAAAAATACATCACACTAACATACGAAAAAAAAAAAAAAAAAAAAAAAAGTGTGCACTCAAATGTTGGTTGCTTGACTGTTGTCAGCCCACTTTGAGGTCTGTGGATATAGAGGGAAAAATTGGATCGGTGTCGGGTAGAGTTCCCGGGTAGCTCAGTGGGAGAGCGTTGGTACGTTTAACCAAAAGGTCCCGGGCTCGATACCCGGCCCCGGAACAATTTTTCCCTCGAAATTATTCAACCTAAGATGTTGATAAAGCGTCGTAAAATAACCTATTAATCTACTATTTGATTTTGTGCTAGAACTTTGTGTTGTGATTAGACAATACTTCTATATTAATCAACAATTTTTAAATCCCAAAAAAGTCTACTGTTAGGAATAATTATATGTTTAAATTGGGGGTACAATTTGTGGGGGAAAATTTATTTCGCTAATATCTTGTACTATTTTCAATTTTCTTTTGTTTTCTTCTCTATTTTATTCATAATGGGTTTGTGTTCTTTTATAATCAATAACGAAGTATTATCTTTACTTAAAAGAGAAGAAATTTAATATGCATCCTAAACCTTTACTCACATACAATAGCTTATTATTTTTTTTTTTGGTAAGTATAGGGAGAGTCGGGTAGTATCGGACATCGGGTAATATCGGACAGTGCGTTTCTTTCATCTACCACCATATGGTAGTACCTGAATGACATGGTTACGTTTCTCTATGCGACATCACAGAAACGTAACCATGTCAATCAGGTACTATCATCGTGTGGTAGATGAAAGAAACTCACTGTCCGATATTACCCGCTGTCCGATACTACCCGACTCTCTCCTAATTTGTTTAACCGCACTCTGGAACTTTAATCCTTCTGTTATTAATGTTGTTATGTTTTATTTAATGACGCTCGCAACTGCAGAGGTTATATCAGCGTCGCCGGATGTGCCGGAATTTTGTCCCGCAGGAGTTCTTTTACATGCCAGTAAATCTACTGACATGAGCCTGTCGCATTTAAGCACAGTTAAATGCCATCGACCTGACCCGGGATCGAACCCGCAACCTTGGGCATAGAAGGCCAGCCCTATACCAACTTTAATCTTTCTGAATCCCTCACTGTGATTCTAATACCACACGCCATATTGGCTTAGCAAATAGGTCTTGGATTAATTTTAGGGGGAAATTCTTTGAGAAATCTCAAACAAAAAATAGTCATACAATTTTGCTCGTTTTTGCTTCCTTTTCGAGATAAAAATTGTTTTATATGAAACATTTCGTAGCGTGTTTTGGGAAAGCTATTGATATTATTCCCAATATGCTCAGTCAATTTAACAGAGCAGTGTATTATGATAATAAATGATTGAAAAAAATTTAGTTTTACTCTCTAAATATGCAGAAATTTGATCCGAACAAATGTTACATTGTAAAATTCCTTTTCGAAACGGAAAATTACATTTCTTCGAATCAGATGTGTGCATATTTAGAGAATAAAACTAAAATTCTTTATATCATTTATTATCATAATGCATTGTTCTTTAAAATTGACTGAACATATTGGGAATTAAATCAATGGCTTTCCCAAAACACTACGAAATATTTCATATAAAACAATTTTTATTTCGAAAATGAAGTAAAAACGAGCAAAATTGGATAACATCTTATTGTTTGAAGTATCTCAAAGAAAAACCCCCTGAAATTCCTTGAGATTACTTACGGTTCACAACATATATATTGTTTTTTTATTTTTTTATTTTAGTAGGTTATTTTACGACGCTTTATCAACATCTTAAGTTATTTAGCGTCTAGATAAGATGAAGGTGATAATGCTGGTGAAATGAGTTCGAGGTCCAGCACCGAAAGTCACCCAGCATTTGCTCGTATTGGGTTGAGGGGAAACCCCGGAAAATACCTCAACCAAGTAACTTTTCCCGACCGGGAATCGAACCCGCACCACCTGGTTTCACGACCAGACGCTCTAGACGTTACTCCACAGGTGTGGAATATATATTGTTTAGAATAAAATATATTCAGAGTAAGTTAGAAGACGAAGTAGCCGAAAATGGAGCTATGTTTGGGACTAATGAATAATAACAAATCTATCGGAGTGTCTCTGTCCAGTCCCTAGCTAGCACGAGCCATAAAGGTTACCTTCGAATTAAGACAAAGTCCCGCATTTCTCGTTTATCGGCCCACGTATCAGCTCGCAACCCGAGCTCTTGCGTCTAATCTTATGAATAAGAAAACAGCGCTTTGCGAAATCAAACTACACGCTCAGCTATCTTAAACACAACCATTCCTCTTAATTACGGTAAACGGTATCGGGTGACACGAGCTGGAGAGAACAGGCAAGCGCGAGGCGAAATAGTACATGAAGAAATGTATGCAATAAAAGAGACAACTGTCTTGTACTTGGTCTGTACAAATAGAAATGTATGCAATAAAAGAGACAACTGTCTTGTACTTGGTCTGTACAAATAGAAATGTATGCAATAAAAGAGACAACTGTCTTGTACTTGGTCTGTACAAATAGAAATGTATGCAATAAAAGAGACAACTCTCTTGTACTTGGTCTGTATAAATAGAAATGTATGCAATAAAAGAGACAACTGTCTTGTACTTGGTCTGTACAAATAGAAATGTATGCAATAAAAGAGACAACTGTCTTGTACTTGGTCTGTACAAATAGAAATGTATGCAATAAAAGAGACAACTGTCTTGTACTTGGTCTGTATAAATAGAAATGTATGCAATAAAAGAGACAAATGTCTTGTACTTGGTCTGTATAAATAGAAATGTATGCAATAAAAGTGACAAATGTCTTGTACTTGGTCTGTATAAATAGAAATGTATGCAATAAAAGAGACAACTGTCTTGTACTTGGTCTGTATAAATAGAAATGTATGCAATAAAAGTGACAAATGTCTTGTACTTGGTCTGTCTAAATAGAAATGTATACAATAAAAGAGACAACTCTCTTGTACTTGGTCTGTATAAATAGAAATGTATGCAATAAAAGAGACAACTGTCTTGTACTTGGTCTGTATAAATATAAATGTATGCATAAAAGAGACAACTCTCTTGTACTTGGTCTGTATAAATAGAAATGTATGCAATAAAAGAGACAACTGTCTAGTGCTTGGTCTGTATAAATAGAAATGTATGCAATAAAAGAGACAACTGTCTTGTACTTGGTCTGTATAAATAGAAATGTATGCAATAAAAGAGACAACTGTCTTGTACTTGGTCTGTATAAATAGAAATGTATGCAATAAAAGTGACAAATGTCTTGTACTTGGTCTGTATAAATAGAAATGTATGCAATAAAAGAGACAACTGTCTTGTACTTGGTCTGTATAAATAGAAATGTATGCAATAAAAGAGACAACTGTCTTGTACTTGGTCTGTATAAATAGAAATGTATGCAATAAAAGAGACAACTGTCTTGTACTTGGTCTGTATAAATAGAAATGTATGCAATAAAAAGTGACAACTGTCTTGTACTTGGTCTGTATAAAGAGAAATGTATGCAATAAAAGAGACAACTGTCTTGTACTTGGTCTGTATAAATAGAAATGTATGCAATAAAAGAGACAACTGTCTTGTACTTGGTCTGTATAAATAGAAATGTATGCAATAAAAGAGACAACTGTCTTGTACTTGGTCTGTATAAATAGAAATGTATGCAATAAAAGAGACAACTGTCTTGTACTTGGTCTGTATAAATAGAAATGTATGCAATAAAAGAGACAACCCTTGTACTTGGTCTGTATAAATAGAAATGTATGCAATAAAAGAGACAACTGTCTTGTACTTGGTCTGTATAAATAGAAATGTATGCAATAAAAGAGACAACTGTCTTGTACTTGGTCTGTATAAATAGAAATGTATGCAATAAAAGAGACAACTGTCTTGTACTTGGTCTGTATAAATAGAAATGTATGCAATAAAAGAGACAACTGTCTTGTACTTGGTCTGTATAAATAGAAATGTATGCAATAAAAGAGACAACTCTCTTGTACTTGGTCTGTATAAATAGAAATGTATGCAATAAAAGAGACAACTGTCTTGTACTTGGTCTGTATAAATAGAAATGTATGCAATAAAAGAGACAACTCCCTTGTACTTGGTCTGTATAAATAGAAATGTATGCAATAAAAGAGACAACTCCCTTGTACTTGCTCTGCATAAATAGAAATGTATGCAATAAAAGAGACAACTCCCTTGTACTTGGTCTGTATAAATAGAAATGTATGCAATAAAAGAGACAACTGTCTTGTACTTGGTCTGTATAAATAGAAATGTATGCAATAAAAGAGACAACTGTCTTGTACTTGGTCTGTATAAATAGAAATGTATGCAATAAAAGAGACAACTGTCTTGTACTTGGTCTGTATAAATAGAAATGTATGCAATAAAAGAGACAACTGTCTTGTACTTGGTCTGTATAAATAGAAATGTATGCAATAAAAGAGACAACTGTCTTGTACTTGGTCTGTCTAAATAGAAATGTATGCAATAAAAGAGACAACTCTCTTGTACTTGGTCTGTATAAATAGAAATGTATGCAATAAAAGAGACAACTGTCTTGTACTTGGTCTGTATAAATAGAAATGTATGCAATAAAAGAGACAACTGTCTTGTACTTGGTCTGTATAAATAGAAATGTATGCAATAAAAGAGACAACTGTCTTGTACTTGGTCTGTATAAATAGAAATGTATGCAATAAAAGTGACAAATGTCTTGTACTTGGTCTGTATAAATAGAAATGTATGCAATAAAAGAGACAACTCCCTTGTACTTGGTCTGTATAAATAGAAATGTATGCAATAAAAGAGACAACTCCCTTGTACTTGGTCTGCATAAATAGAAATGTATGCAATAAAAGAGACAACTGTCTTGTACTTGGTCTGTATAAATAGAAATGTATGCAATAAAAGAGACAACTGTCTTGTACTTGGTATGTATAAATAGAAATGTATGCAATAAAAGAGACAACTCTCTTGTACTTGGTCTGTATAAATAGAAATGTATGCAATAAAAGAGACAACTCCTCTTGTACTTGGTCTGCATAAATAGAAATGTATGCAATAAAAGAGACAACTGTCTTGTACTTCGTCTGTATAAATAGAAATGTGTGCAATAAAAGAACTGTCAACTGTCTTGTACTAAAAGGTCTGTATAAATAGAAATGTATGCAATAAAAGAGACAACTGTCTTGTACTTGGTCTGTATAAATAGAAATGTATGCAATAAAAGAGACAACTGTCTTGTACTTGGTCTGTATAAATAGAAATGTATGCAATAAAAGAGACAACTGTCTTGTACTTGGTCTGTATAAATAGAAATGTATGCAATAAAAAGACAACTGTCTTGTACTTGGTCTGTATAAATAGAAATGTATGCAATAAAAGAGACAACTGTCTTGTACTTGGTCTGTATAAATAGAAATGTATGCAATAAAAGTGACAAATGTCTTGTACTTGGTCTGTATAAATAGAAATGTATGCAATAAAAGAGACAACTCCCTTGTACTTGGTCTGTATAAATAGAAATGTATGCAATAAAAGAGACAACTCCCTTGTACTTGGTCTGTATAAATAGAAATGTATGCAATAAAAGAGACAACTCCCTTGTACTTGGTCTGTATAAATAGAAATGTATGCAATAAAAGAGACAACTGTCTTGTTCTTGGTCTGTATAAATAGAAATGTATGCAATAAAAGAGACAACTGTCTTGTACTTGGTCTGTATAAATAGAAATGTATGCAATAAAAGAGACAACTGTCTTGTACTTGGTCTGTATAAATAGAAATGTATGCAATAAAAGAGGTCTTGTACTTGGTCTAAATAGAAATGTATGCAATAAAAGAGACAACTGTCTTGTACTTGGTCTGTATAAATAGAAATGTATGCAATAAAAGAGACAACTGTCTTGTACTTGGTCTGTATAAATAGAAATGTATGCAATAAAAGAGACAACTGTCTTGTACTTGGTCTGTATAAATAGAAATGTATGCAATAAAAGAGACAAATGTCTTGTACTTGGTCTGTATAAATAGAAATGTATGCAATAAAAGAGACAACTGTCTTGTACTTGGTCTGTATAAATAGAAATGTATGCAATAAAAGAGACAACTGTCTTGTACTTGGTCTGTATAAATAGAAATGTATGCAATAAAAGAGACAACCCTTGTACTTGGTCTGCATAAATAGAAATGTATGCAATAAAAGAGACAACTGTCTTGTACTTCGTCTGTATAAATAGAAATGTATGCAATAAAAGAAACAACTGTCTTGCACTTGGTCTGTATAAATAGAAATGTATGGAATAAAAGAGACAACTGTCTTGTACTTGGTCTGTATAAATAGAAATGTATGCAATAAAAGAGACAACTGTCTTGTACTTGGTCTGCATAAATAGAAATGTATGCAATAAAAGATACAACTGTCTTGTAAATAGAAATGTATTGGTCTGGTCTGTATAAATAGAAATGTATGCAATAAAAGAGACAACTGTCTTGTACTTGGTCTGTATAAATAGAAATGTATGCAATAAAAGAGACAACTGTCTTGTACTTGGTCTGTATAAATAGAAATGTATGCAATAAAAGAGACAACTGTCTTGTACTTGGTCTGTATAAATAGAAATGTATGCAATAAAAGAGACAACTCCCTTGTACTTGGTCTGTATAAATAGAAATGTATGCAATAAAAGAGACAACTGTCTTGTACTTGGTCTGTATAAATAGAAAATGCAATAAAAGAGACAACTGTCTTGTACTTGGTCTGTATAAATAGAAATGTATGCAATAAAAGAGACAACTGTCTTGTACTTGGTCTGTATAAATAGAAATGTATGCAATAAAAGAGACAACTGTCTTGTACTTGGTCTGTATAAATAGAAATGTATGCAATAAAAGAGACAACTGTCTTGTACTTGGTCTGTATAAATAGAAATGTATGCAATAAAAGAGACAACTGTCTTGTACTTGGTCTGTATAAATAGAAATGTATGCAATAAAAGAGACAACTGTCTTGTACTTGGTCTGTATAAATAGAAATGTATGCAATAAAAGAGACAACTGTCTTGTACTTGGTCTGTATAAATAGAAATGTATGCAATAAAAGAGACAACTGTCTTGTACTTGGTCTGTATAAATAGAAATGTATGCAATAAAAGAGACAACTCCTTGTACTTGGTCTGTATAAATAGAAATGTATGCAATAAAAGAGACAAACTTGGTCTGTATAAATAGAAATGTATGCAATAAAAGAGACAACTGTCTTGTACTTGGTCTGTATAAATAGAAATGTATGCAATAAAAGAGACAACTGTCTTGTACTTGGTCTGTATAAATAGAAATGTATGCAATAAAAGAGACAACTGTCTTGTACTTGGTCTGTATAAATAGAAATGTATGCAATAAAAGAGACAACTGTCTTGTACTTGGTCTGTATAAATAGAAATGTATGCAATAAAAGAAACAACTGTCTTGTACTTGGTCTGTATAAATAGAAATGTATGCAATAAAAGAGACAACTGTCTTGTACTTGGTCTGTATAAATAGAAATGTATGCAATAAAAGAGACAACTGTCTTGTACTTGGTCTGTATAAATAGAAATGTATGCAATAAAAGAGACAACTGTCTTGTACTTGGTCTGCATAAATAGAAATGTATGCAATAAAAGAGACAACTGTCTTGTACTTGGTCTGTATAAATAGAAATGTATGCAATAAAAGAGACAACTGTCTTGTACTTGGTCTGTATAAATAGAAATGTATGCAATAAAAGAGACAACTGTCTTGTACTTGGTCTGTATAAATAGAAATGTATGCAATAAAAGTGACAAATGTCTTGTACTTGGTCTGTATAAATAGAAATGTATGCAATAAAAGAGACAACTCCCTTGTACTTGGTCTGTATAAATAGAAATGTATGCAATAAAAGAGACAACTCCCTTGTACTTGGTCTGTATAAATAGAAATGTATGCAATAAAAGAGACAACTGTCTTGTACTTGGTCTGTATAAATAGAAATGTATGCAATAAAAGAGACAACTGTCTTGTACTTGGTCTGTATAAATAGAAATGTATGCAATAAAAGAGACAACTGTCTTGTACTTGGTCTGTATAAATAGAAATGTATGCAATAAAAGAGACAACTGTCTTGTACTTGGTCTGTATAAATAGAAATGTATGCAATAAAAGAGACAACTGTCTTGTACTTGGTCTGTATAAATAGAAATGTATGCAATAAAAGAGACAACTGTCTTGTACTTGGTCTGTATAAATAGAAATGTATGCAATAAAAGAGACAACTGTCTTGTACTTGGTCTGTATAAATAGAAATGTATGCAATAAAAGAGACAACTGTCTTGTACTTGGTCTGTATAAATAGAAATGTATGCAATAAAAGAGACAACTGTCTTGTACTTGGTCTGTATAAATAGAAATGTATGCAATAAAAGAGACAACTGTCTTGTACTTGGTCTGTATAAATAGAAATGTATGCAATAAAAGAGACAACTGTCTTGTACTTGGTCTGTATAAATAGAAATGTATGCAATAAAAGAGACAACTGTCTTGTACTTGGTCTGTATAAATGTATGAAATGTATGTCAATATAAAAGAAATGTACAATAAAAGAGACAACTGTCTTGTACTTGGTCTGTATAAATAGAAATGTATGCAATAAAAGAGACAACTGTCTTGTACTTGGTCTGTATAAATAGAAATGTATGCAATAAAAGAGACAACTGTCTTGTACTTGGTCTGTATAAATAGAAATGTATGCAATAAAAGAGACAACTGTCTTGTACTTGGTCTGTATAAATAGAAATGTATGCAATAAAAGAGACAACTGTCTTGTACTTGGTCTGTATAAATAGAAATGTATGCAATAAAAGAGACAACTGTCTTGTACTTGGTCTGTATAAATAGAAATGTATGCAATAAAAGAGACAACTGTCTTGTACTTGGTCTGTATAAATAGAAATGTATGCAATAAAAGAGACAACTGTCTTGTACTTGGTCTGTATAAATAGAAATGTATGCAATAAAAGAGACAACTGTCTTGTACTTGGTCTGTATAAATAGAAATGTATGCAATAAAAGAGACAACTGTCTTGTACTTGGTCTGTATAAATAGAAATGTATGCAATAAAAGAGACAACTGTCTTGTACTTGGTCTGTATAAATAGAAATGTATGCAATAAAAGAGACAACTGTCTTGTACTTGGTCTGTATAAATAGAAAAGGTATGCAATAAAAGAGACAACTGTCTTGTACTTGGTCTGTATAAATAGAAATGTATGCAATAAAAGAGACAACTGTCTTGTACTTGGTCTGTATAAATAGAAATGTATGCAATAAAAGAGACAACTGTCTTGTACTTGGTCTGTATAAATAGAAATGTATGCAATAAAAGAGACAAATGTCTTGTACTTGGTCTGTATAAATAGAAATGTATGCAATAAAAGAGACAAAACTTGGTCTGTATAAACAGAAATGTATGCAATAAAAGAGACAACTCCTTGTACTTGGTCTGCATAAATAGAAATGTATGCAATAAAAGAGACAACTGTCTTGTACTTGGTCTGTATAAATGTATGCAATAAAAGAGACAACTCTCTTGTACTTGGTCTGTATAAAAGAAATGTATGCAATAAAAGAGACAACTCTCTTGTACTTGGTCTGTATAAATAGAAATGTATGCAATAAAAAAAGAGACAACTGTCTTGTACTGTCTTGTATAAAAGGTCTGTATAAATAGAAATGTATGCAATAAAAGAGACAACTCTCTTGTACTTGGTCTGTATAAATAGAAATGTATGCAATAAAAGAGACAACTCTCTTGTACTTGGTCTGTATAAATAGAAATGTATGCAATAAAAGAGACAACTGTCTTGTACTTGGCCTGTATAAATAGAAATGTATGCAATAAAAGAGACAACTGTCTTGTACTTGGTCTGTATAAATAGAAATGTATGCAATAAAAGAGACAACTGTCTTGTACTTGGTCTGTATAAATAGAAATGTATGCAATAAAAGAGACTTGTCTTGGTCTGTATAAATAGAAATGTATGCAATAAAAGAGACAACTGTCTTGCACTTGGTCTGTATAAATAGAAATGTATGCAATAAAAGAGACAACTGTCTTGTACTTGGTCTGTATAAATAGAAATGTATGCAATAAAAGAGACAACTCTCTTGTACTTGGTCTGTATAAATAGAAATGTATGCAATAAAAGAGACAACTGTCTTGTACTTGGTCTGTATAAATAGAAATGTATGCAATAAAAGAGACAACTGTCTTGTACTTGGTCTGTATAAATAGAAATGTATGCAATAAAAGAGACAACTCTCTTGTACTTGGTCTGTATAAATAGAAATGTATGCAATAAAAGAGACAACTGTCTTGTACTTGTTCTGTATAAATAGAAATGTATGCAATAAAAGAGACAACTGTCTTGTACTTGGTCTGTATAAATAGAAATGTATGCAATAAAAGTGACAACTGTCTTGTACTTGGTCTGTATAAATAGAAATGTATGCAATAAAAGAGACAACTCCCTTGTACTTGGTCTGTATAAATAGAAATGTATGCAATAAAAGAGACAACTGTCTTGTACTTGGTCTGTATAAATAGAAATGTATGCAATAAAAGAGACAACTGTCTTGTACTTGGTCTGTATAAATAGAAATGTATGCAATAAAAGAGACAACTCTCTTGTACTTGGTCTGTATAAATAGAAATGTATGCAATAAAAGTGACAACTGTCTTGTACTTGGTCTGTATAAATAGAAATATATGCAATAAAAGAGACAACTGTCTTGTACTTGGTCTGTATAAATAGAAATGTATGCAATAAAAGAGACAACTCCCTTGTACTTGGTCTCTAAATAGAAATGTATGCAATAAAAGAGACAACTGTCTTGTACTTGGTCTGTATAAATAGAAATGTATGCAATAAAAGTGACAACTCTCTTGTACTTGGTCTGTATAAATAGAAATGTATGCAATAAAAGAGACAACTGTCTTGTACTTGGTCTGTATAAATAGAAATGTATGCAAAAAAGAGACAACTCTCTTGTACTTGGTCTGTATAAATAGAAATGTATGCAATAAAAGAGAGAACTGTCTTGTACTTGGTCTGTATAAATAGAAATGTATGCAATAAAAGAGACAACTTTCTTGTACTTGGTCTGTATAAATAGAAATGTATGCAATAAAAGAGTCAACTCTCTTGTACTTGGTCTGTATAAATAGAAATGTATGCAATAAAAGAGACAACTGTCTTGTACTTGGTCTGTATAAATAGAAATGTATGCAATAAAAGAGACAACTGTCTTGTACTTGGTCTGTATAAATAGAAATGTATGCAATAAAAGAGACAACTGTCTTGTACTTGGTCTGTATAAATAAAAATGTATAAAAGAGACAACTGTCTTGTACTTGGTCTGTATAAATAGAAATGTATGCAATAAAAGAGACAACTGTCTTGTACTTGGTCTGTATAAATAGAAATGTATGCAATAAAAGAGACAACTCCCTTGTACTTGGTCTGTATAAATAGAAATGTATGCAATAAAAGAGACAACTGTCTTGTACTTGGTCTGTATAAATAGATATGTATGCAATAAAAGTGACAAATGTCTTGTACTTGGTCTGTATAAATAGAAATGTATGCAATAAAAGAGACAACTCCCTTGTACTTGGTCTGTATAAATAGAAATGTATGCAATAAAAGAGACAACTCCCTTGTACTTGGTCTGCATAAATAGAAATGTATGCATTAAAAGAGACAACTGTCTTGTACTTGGTCTGTATAAATAGAAATGTATGCAATAAAAGAGACAACTCTCTTGTACTTGGTCTGTATAAATAGAAATGTATGCAATAAAAGAGACAACTGTCTTGTACTTGGTCTGTATAAATAGAAATATATGCAATAAAAGAGACAACTGTCTTGTACTTGGTCTGTATAAATAGAAATGTATGCAATAAAAGAGACAACTGTCTTGTACTTGGTCTGTATAAATAGAAATGTATGCAATAAAAGAGACAACTCTCTTGTACTTGGTCTGTATAAATAGAAATGTATGCAATAAAAGAGACAACTGTCTTGTACTTGGTCTGTATAAATAGAAATGTATGCAATAAAAGAGACAACTGTCTTGTACTTGGTCTGTATAAATAGAAATGTATGCAATAAAAGAGACATCTGTCTTGTACTTGGTCTGTATAAATAGAAATGTATGCAATAAAAGAGACAACTGTCTTGTACTTCGTCTGTATAAATAGAAATGTATGCAATAAAAGAGACAACTGTCTTGCACTTGGTCTGTATAAATAGAAATGTATGCAATAAAAGAGACAACTGTCTTGTACTTGCTCTGTATAAATAGAAATGTATGCAATAAAAGAGACAACTCTCTTGTACTTGGTCTGTATAAATAGAAATGTATGCAATAAAAGAGACAACTGTCTTGTACTTGGTCTGTATAAATAGAAATGTATGCAATAAAAGAGACAACTGTGTTGTACTTGGTCTGTATAAATAGAAATGTATGCAATAAAAGAGACAACTGTCTTGTACTTGGTCTGTATAAATAGAAATGTATGCAATAAAAGAGACAACTGTCTTGTACTTGTTCTGTATAAATAGAAATGTATGCAATAAAAGAGACAACTGTCTTGTACTTGGTCTGTATAAATAGAAATGTATGCAATAAAAGTGACAACTGTCTTGTACTTGGTCTGTATAAATAGAAATGTATGCAATAATAGAGACAACTCCCTTGTACTTGGTCTGTATAAATAGAAATGTATGCAATAAAAGAGACAACTGTCTTGTACTTGGTCTGTATAAATAGAAATGTATGCAATAAAAGAGACAACTGTCTTGTACTTGGTCTGTATAAATAGAAATGTATGCAATAAAAGTGACAACTGTCTTGTACTTGGTCTGTATAAATAGAAATGTATGCAATAAAAGAGACAACTGTCTTGTACTTCGTCTGTATAAATAGAAATGTATGCAATAAAAGAGACAACTGTCTTGTACTTGGTCTGTATAAATAGAAATGTATGCAATAAAAGAGACAACTGTCTTGTACTTGGTCTGTATAAATAGAAATGTATGCAATAAAAGAGACAACTGTCTTCTACTTGGTCTGTATAAATAGAAATGTATGCAATAAAAGTGACAACTGTCTTGTACTTGGTCTGTATAAATAGAAATATATGCAATAAAAGAGACAACTGTCTTGTACTTGGTCTGTATAAATAGAAATGTATGCAATAAAAGAGACAACTCTCTTGTACTTGGTCTGTATAAATAGAAATGTATGCAATAAAAGAGACAACTGTCTTGTACTTGGTCTGTATAAATAGAAATGTATGCAATAAAAGAGACAACTGTCTTGTACTTGGTCTGTATAAATAGAAATGTATGCAATAAAAGAGACAACTGTCTTGTACTTGGTCTGTATAAATAGAAATGTATGCAAAAAAAAAGAGACAACTCTCTTGTACTTGGTCTGTATAAATAGAAATGTATGCAATAATAGTGACAACTGTCTTGTACTTGGTCTGTATAAATAGAAATGTATGCAATAAAAGAGACAACTGTCTTGTACTTGGTCTGTATAAATAGAAATGTATGCAATAAAAGTGACAACTCTCTTGTACTTGGTCTGTATAAATAGAAATGAATGCAATAAAAGAGACAACTCTCTTATACTTGGTCTGTATAAATAGAAATGTATGCAATAAAAGAGACAACTCTCTTGTACTTGGTCTGTATAAATAGAAATGTATGCAATAAAAGAGACAACTCTCTTGTACTTGGTCTGTATAAATAGAAATGTATGCAATAAAAATGACAATTTTCTTATATTTGGTCTATATAAATAGAAATTTATGCAATAAAAATGACAACTCTTCTGTACTTGGTCTGTAAAAATATAGATGTGACAACTCTCTTATACTTGCATTGTATTGTATTGTAGTGTAGTGTAGCGTACTCACATGGCTCAACTGTCACGTTGGATGCATTTCTAAGAAGTATTATGGATGATGAAAGTTCCATTAGTTCATAGTTCATTTTCTTTTTAGTGGGTATTAAAAGTCATTAAACCACTCCCTACTGGCGTGATCTGTAATGTTGCCTATTCGAATAGTGTGAATGGCGTTTGTGGGACAATCTGTATAACATATTTTAGTCTGCAACTTTACCACATTATTTTTGTAAAGTAATGTTAACCCCTGCATGCGCATTGAAGGTGGGTGAATGGAGGTAGATCTGCATGTTTTCTTGACTTCGGCTTTAGAATGAGGTGGTGTGCTCGGACTACTTTTTACGCTTGGTAAATGACTTGAAAATTTATTTAAATAATAAATTATTGAATTTTTGGACGAAATGATATGTACAGTAAATCAGCTCGATAAAAGACAATATGCTAATATGTAGTTAAATATGTGACATAAAAAGTAGACATTTGGGACAAAGCCGACAGGCCTTTGCGTTTTGAAAAAATAAAAACATCTTTATTGAAACGTAAGAATTACTACATAGAAAGCTGTATCAACTCTATATTGTCATTATGTCCGAGGAATAAGAGCTGCTAAACTGCGCCTAGTTTCGCCGTCTCAGCACAGCTTTCCCTACAGCAGCGCTCACAGCAGCTACGCATGCCGTGCCGCTACACTTGCATTGTTTGTTCTTATCGTTTCTGATATTTTAAGGAGCATGTATTCAAGCCAATGCCGACCATATTGTATACTGTGTTTAGATACGTTTATAAGAAAATAAAGATAACGAATGCCGAAATCGAACTCCAGGTAATCAGAACTGCCAGTCCGTGGCGATAGCCCGTATCGCGTGCCAAGAAGTGCGCAGCTCCAAGTCGCCATGTCCCTCGTGTGCGGCGCACTCCGGTTTGATCCCCGAAGCTGACTGCAGTGATTTTCCCCGCTTTCCCTCGATGCTCTCAATTTTTCAAATTTGTTCCTTTTCCTATTAAAAGCTTCCTTTGCCATTGCTGTCCTGTTTTTGACTTCCTGCAAGCAGCTCATGTTCCTACTTACAGTACACTCCAAGTATTTGAAGCTGTGCACATGTTCTAATGCCTCACTTCCAATTCGCACGTTTACCTTCTTTATTTTTCTTCCGATAACCAAGGTCTTCGTCTTGTTTTCATCTACCTCCATCCCATACTGTGACGTTTCTTTTCAGTGCAACAAGGTTGTAGCCCATATCATTAATTGAGGGCTCTTACAGGACCCGATTGATGTGATGAGTTTTATGAATATAATCATGTTACAAGTATTCCTTGATCCGGGAACTTAGAAATACACAAAACAAGCAAAAAAACGGAAAAACTCTTACAACATTAACAGTCTGAAACCAACACACTGCAGCCCATAAAGTGTTCTAAAAAGTTTGTCTATCCGATCCCAAAGTTTCTCGTTCTGAAATATAAACACTCTGTATATGAACGAAATAAAACTATATTGAATGTGCAATGTAATCTAGGTTATAGAGCACATCTTAATAGGTTTCTGCTCGACCATGCCGAAATGTAGTAATTATACACCTGGTAGCAGTCCTTTAATGCATGCCATCAAAGTGCACCTATTCATTAAAGTTCAGGTTTTCGATTATTCTCGGATATGCAATCGAAAGACAACGAGGGAAACGTCACGGAGGCTGGAAATCCAATACTGTCGCAGAAGGTTATGTTCTGTTACTATAATAATTAGCGTTAATTGTAAATAATATGCAAATAAATTCAATTTGTCATCTCGTTTTTCAATGTATAAATCAATTTCAAGGTTATATCAAGATTAATGTTTATTTTACTCTCTAGATTATATCAAGGCCAATGACATTTGTTTCTCGGAAAAATCAATACTTTCGCGTCTGCGCACATTTCACAATTAACGAGCTATGCACAAGGTCAGTTCCGCTCCCCAGTCAGGTAAGAATAACATGAATACTTATGAATAATTTCAAGTTATAAATATGGCCGAGCATAAAAAGTCGTATGAAACTTGCCTATAATGGTAATTAAGACGCTCGTATGAAAATTATGAAACTCGCTTGCGCTCGTTTCATAAACAAACGTACTCGCGTCTTAATTGCTATCATTATATGCTCGTTGCATAATGTACTATTATTGTTTTGTTTGGAAACAGTGATCTGTATCCAGGTTGGAAAGACGTTGCAAGAAACTATTTTGCTGTCTTTTGTTCCATAATACATTTAATATCCGACTAGCATGTACTGTACTGACGTCTAAAGCTCTGTTTACGTATTAACGTCGTACGAGATGAATTGACATGCAGGCCTACTAGTCCAGAAGTAGCACAGAGATGGGCCAGGCAGTTGCCTAGCAGTAACTAAATTGAAACACCAACAGCTGAAGGTTCTGGTCTCACCCTAGGCATCCTCGACCAACAGAAATCGGTTCACAGAGTCGTTTAAAAACAAAACTAATACATCTAGCTAACCGTCTCATCTGATATCAGGAAATTACGGAGATTCAGATGTCAGGTTTGGACCTTCCTCACATTGTTGATGGGAACAGCTGTTCACCCCGTTTCCATTTCCGTCCTCAGTTGAAAAAAGTCGTTGTAATAGTCGGAGTCGCTACAGACGGTGGAATCCATTTGACTGACATCCCTTCCGAATAATCGTCCACTGCATTGTCTTTACTCCAGCACGGTGTGGACCAGACATCTATCCAATCTTTCGTAGCTGGAGAAGTTACACTTTTTTATTATCCAATTTAATAAACCCTATTTCACACTGAGGTATATTAGGGTTATAGTTGCCAGCAAAATACATATTTTATAACCAATAAACAACAGTAAAGTGATAATATAAAATAGTGGTCACAGTTACAAATCGCATGAATTATGTAGAAAAATGCACCTTAATGAAAAACGGTGCATTCTTCTTCATAATTCATGTGAATTATAACTGTGACCACTATTTTATACTGTAACTTTACTAGTATTTATTGGTTATAAAATATGTATTTTGATGGCAACTATAACCCTAATATACCTCAGTGTGAAATACGGTTTATTAAATTGGAGAAGTTACACTTAGGGAACTTCCTCACTGGAGCAATTCTAGCGACAACCGATTCGAAATTGAGTTGTAGTTGCAGATTAATTGCTTCTGTCGCACCGGAGCAACTTCGAGTTTAGTGACTACAAATTCGACTATCAACTGCATCACCAAAATACATAACACATTCAGTTCCTATCAACTAAGTTGATCAACAGAAATCGCAGTTGAGCTGAGATTGAGAGTGTGGGAACGTATGCATAGCTGTATCAATAGCAACTGTAGTTGCTCCAGTGAGTAATCTCCCATTACAGCTTTAGAAGCAAAAACTTCTTGCCAAATTAACTTTCCAATCCAGTTCACACTGTTTCAAAGAAATTACAAGTTAAACCTCCTTATCCTTCATCTAGCTCCGAGGAAATTATCAACAGAATCAACCTCACTTTATTGAGGAACAGATCCAATTTTCACACAACCAAAAGAACCTCGATAATTTCCAAATTTCCACTTCTCACCAGCTACTTGATATCTAATACTTCCAAGGAGGACCGACGTTCTTACTGCTGTCAACAATTGAGGACCGTTTTTGCAAAACTTGGTAACTGAAAAAAACTAAATTTTACAGAAGAGACAAAACACTCTAGTAAGCAAATTTTGCTGCTAATTCTCACTTAGGAGAAAGCAAGTTTTGAAAAAACGATCACAATTTGACACACTACAAAGAAGAGAAATAATCCAATTTTACTAAGACGCCTTTAACATTATTTAGAGGCCTGCCTTATGTTAACGAATCCATCAAAATCTCAATTTTGCAAATTTTGTAGTTAGCAAGTTTTGCAAAAACAGTCCTCAATTATTCATACCAGAAAATCTTTCATACACACCACAACTCTACTCAACAGCTCCGTCCACACCTGTGGAGTAACGGTCAGCGCATCTGGCCGCGAAACCAGGTGGCCCGGGTTCGAATCCCGGTCGGGGCAAGTTACTGGTTGAGGTTTTTTTCGGGGTTTTCCCTCAACCCAATACGAGCAAATGCTGGGTAACTTTCGGTGCTGGACCCCGGACTCATTTCACCAGCATTATCACCTTAATTTCATTCAGACGCTAAATAACCTGAGATGTTGATACAGCGTCGTAAAATAACCCAATTAAAAAAATCAACAGCTCCCCTAAGAAAAAATCAGTGAAGTTGGCTCACACTTTCTAGCAAATCCAACATGTGGACACCCTTCTCTCATCTCTTGTGATATCAACGGAACTCACAAGCCACCAGGTGTCCTAAGATAGGAAGATGGAAAGATGGCTCATCCCCCATACTTGCAATCAACACCGGGAATTAAAAGCGGACTTGTGGAGGACGTGCTCGATCTGTAACACTCGTGCTGCAGGAGGGGCAATTTTAAACCCCAAGTCAATTCTCCGCGTTGTGGATGTGTTTATCTTCAACAATGGCGCTATTATATGAAAAATTCTCGTAAGAGACTTTTCTCTCTTTCCTTCGCCGTTGCTTTTGCACACCCTGTATACAATCAATTGTACACATTATCACGGGAATTAAAAGCAAGGTGCATATCATAGCAGATACGGCGTCGTGTCGAGATACGACCTCAACGTGTCGAGGCGGCCGGGCTGATTACGGTCCTATAAAACCCCGGACGGCGTTCTGAGAGAAGCAGGGAGGCCTGAACATGGCGACGCCGCGCATTGGTGCCGCCTTCGTGGTGCTGGTGAGTATGCTTGCATTTAATTTTAAACTTCACTTCATTTTAAGACCAGCTTTCAGTCTCTTTATTCATTTCTTGTATTTCGCTGAATTGACTTCTGACTACTTATTCTGGCCTCACCATCTTCCTACATCTTTCTTCATGACTTCGATGCTAGTTTTGTGGTCCTAGTGTAACGAGTACACTCCATTCAATTATATATTTTGTTAGTTTTCTGCTGAATCTTGGACACCCAATTCCGTTATTAAGTGTTCATTTCTTTCTCTGCATACTGTTGAACATCCTTTCACAGTTTTCCTTAATTTCATTTCGGATCTTCTGTATAAACAATATCACAAATTCTGAGAATTTTCTGATAATTTCATTGAATCCATGTTGAATCTTTCGTACACTACTTTTAATACTTGAATATAAATAATTGATTAAATGGCGATAGGCTTGTATAAAACCTTAGCACAGCCAGTATTAAGCTATGGTAATGAAGCGTGGACTGTGAAGAATAAAGATGTCAGTAGAATAACAGCAAGTGAGATGAGGTTTATGAGAGCAACAGCTGGATATACTCACTGGGATCATAAAAAAAAGGACATAATGCAAGAACTTCAAATAGAACCCATTATGCAGTTCATCAGCAAATATCAACTTCAGTGGAAGGGTCATCTCGAACGAATGAATCGATGCAGAATTCCAAAAGCACTGCTTCATTACCATCCGTATGGCAAAAGATCTCTAGGCCGTCCAAAGAAGAGATGGACTGAAAATTCTAGTTTGAGATCGTAACAGGCCACTTGGCCTAATACTTGTTAGGAAGATGATGATGATGATGATGATGATTAAATGGCGATCTTACTCGTGTTAATTGTGTAAGCATGTGCTGCTTACAGCTGTTTCGGTGTTTCTTCAGAGCCTACTAGATCTCGGCGTCATCTCGAACTTCGCTGCCTGTTGCTTGGGTGCGTTCGATTGTTGAAAAGTGTTGAAAAGTGGAGTCAAATAGTGTGTGTGGTCTGAAATTAATCCTGATCAAATTCTCAACACACAGATCAATTTCAGAACACACACACACTATTTGACACCACATTTCAACACTTTTCAACAATCGAACGTACCCAAGCAACAGGCAGCGAAGTTCGAGGTGACGCCCAGATATAGTAGGCTCTGAGGATGGTGTGAAGAAACACCGAAACAGCTGTAAGCCGCATATGCTTACACAATTAACACGAGTAAGATCGCCATTTAATCAATTATTTAATTTCATTGAGCTCTACGAATCTTTCTTGTCATTATAATTATTTCGAGATGGAAGATCGAGAACTAATTATCCCATGGCCAGAATTATCAATATAAAACGAAATGGAATTATCACAGACAATTATGACCACGAATGGTATTCGGCTATAGCTATAATCCTCAATTAATGTTATAGTATGAGTGCATTTCATTTATTTTCTGTGAAGGCAGATACTTTATATGACTCTCGTACATTTTCCTGAAAGGCTGTAAGCCTATTTTCAAGTTTCCGAAAACCAAATGCCTTAAGTTTTTCTTCCGAAACTCCTTAATTCCGAATAGCGCAACTATTGCTAATAATTAAGATCAACATTATGCGTACTATTGACTAAACTATAACATAAGGGAACCAACCTCAAACGTGCCCTCTAGAAACTACTCGTGATTTTTCAATAAATTGTAACTTCTCTTTCGTACCAAAAATAATTACCCGACCTTCATGACTGCCTTCCTAAGGATACGTGTCCACTAGTAGCAATACCTCACCCTCAAGCTTTCCTTTATAACTGTCCCGAATCTTAAAGGGATCTGCTGTGTTGTATTGGGGTTCATGTCTCTCCTCTCTTCGATGGATTTCTTTAAATTTTCTCGTTCATCTCGTATTTTCTAACTTTGTGTCGATGATGTTATAATACGTTTACTATCTTGTGTCGTAATATCCTACATTTTTATTCGCAAAACTACAATAATTCACTTGTTTTGCAAATTGTCCGCTTTAAACGTGGTTTTGTACGAATTCGTACAGGATAATTTTTCGCGTATTGCAAATCACTGTAATATTACTTTACTTACTTACTTACTGGCTTTAAGGGACCCGAAGGTTCATTGTCGCCCTCACATAAGCCCGCCATCGGTCCCTATCCTGAGCAAGATTAATCCAGTCTCTATCATCATATCCCACCTCCCTCAAATCCATTTTAATATTATCCTCCCATCTATGTCTCGGCCTCTCCAAAGGTCTTTTTCCCACCGGCCTCCCAATTAACACTCTATATACATTTCTGGATTCGCCCATATGTGCTACATGCCCTGCCCATCTCAAACGTCTGGATTTAATGTTCATAATTATGTCAGGTGAAGAATACAATGCGTGCAGTTCTGCGTTGTGTAACTTTCTCCATTCTCCTGTAACTTCATCCCTTTTAGCCCCAAATATTTTCCTAAGCACATTATTCTCAAACACCCTTAACCTATGTTCCTCTCTCAAAGTGAGAGTCCAAGTTTCAGAACCATAAAGAACAACCGGTAATATAACTGTTTTATAAATTCTAACTTTCAGATTTTTTGACAGCAGACTGGATGATAAAAGCTTCTCAACCGAATAATAACAGGCATTTCCCATGTTTATTCTGTGTTTAATTTCCTCCCGAGTGTCATTTATATTTGTTACTGTTGCTCCCAGGTATTTGAATTCTTCCACTTCTTCAAAAGATAAATTTCCAATTTTTATATTTCCATTTTGTACAATATTCTCGTCACGAGACATAATCATATGCTTTGTCTTTTCGGGATTTACTTCCAAACCAATTTATTTACTTGCTTCAAGCATTATTACTTTACTGTTTAGAATATATGAATGACTTATTTTCCATACATAGGTACAGTGTATGAACATTATTATATAACGAACGTATCTAATACAATCAGCAATAGTTAGGTACAATGCTACAATAGAAAACTGTCCACATTCTCCGTTATTTCAATGAAAGTTTTAAGAAATCGCGGGGTTCAATTTAAGAAATGGTTCTCAATATTTGAGGTGTATAGTTCCAAAACCCAACATTTGATTTCTAAATAGTTTAGAGAAAAAGGCAAAAAACTATTTATAGTATTTCCAGTGTTCAGATACGTAGGAAATTTTTATAGTTGCCTTTAATAGCAAATCTAAGGATAAAATTAAATGTTTAAACTAAAAATATATATAGTATTGTATGAGTTATTAGATTATTAAATTTGGACATGTCGTGGTTTGGAACTAACTATTGCAAATGTCGGATTTTGGAACTAAAAATAAAATATATGTCGGATTTTGAAACTAACAATAAAATTTAATTAGAATTTTCAAAATTCTAACAACATTATTTTTCATAAATAATTAACATTTTATACTAAACAGCTATTAATTTCATTTACTCCACGGAATATAATAAATAAAACTCATTTACTTAAGTATATCATCAGAATGTTGTACTGAATCTTCTTTAAGTGTAAATTTTAAATGCTCAAATCCTTTCTCACTGTGGTTCACAGATAGTCTTTTCTTCATCCTCATCCTCATCAGGAATACGACTCGTGGTATTCTTGTAATCTTCCAAGGTTTCCATGTCTCTTCAGTTATCTTAAACATTTTTTAAGTAATTTGTTAAACATTACCTAGTTTTTCATTTTCGATTATACATGTGTTTATGAGTAAATGTCATATTTTCTCCATTGCAGAGCACATTTTCCCTCTTTTCAAAATTCCTTTGTACAAATTTACAATACTTCTATAATTTTGTTCACCACTTATCACAACTTCATAGACATTTCGCAGCACGCGCTACGAGCGTACTAGGCTAGCCCCGGCTATCCACTGGTTACTAGTACAGAATTCAAATCATATCCTATCGCTAACACTGGTTTATGAATACGAAAAACGCTGATCATCCACCGGAAGCCCGCGCTAAAAATGTCTATGAATACGGCCCTAAATGTCGAGTTTCGGAACAATACCTAAACAAAATAAGTCGATATATATATCTGCATGGAAATATAATGTGTACTTCGGTACATTGAAATAATATACTGTATATGATATGCGTAAATCACTTCGTGATTTAAGACGGCGCTTATTCCGTCGGATCCCGGCCAACTAGTCACTCATAACGAGTGCACCTCAGCACATGTGTGGACTTCAGTCCTACGTTCATAGACATCTATGACGTAGTGCAGAGGGCGGCCACTAGAGGGAACCCAAGAGTTGGAACTTAATCTGAGACGATTCTGTCCGACGCCGGGGTGGGTATCCGGTGTGGCTTAGTGGATAAAGCATCAGCACGTAGAGCTGAAAACCCGGGTTCAAATCCCGGTGACGGAGAGAATTTTTCTCCGTTCCATTACTCTTTCATCGTATGATGACGCAGAATATCTGCATGAAAATATCATGTGTACTTCGGTACATTAAAATAATATATAAGATAAGTCGAGTTTTTAAAATAACTCAATATTTTAAAGCTTGATTTAGGTTAGAAATATCGAGTTTTGGAGGATGAAAATATGTTCTTCCAATGCATTTCAACCCAATGATATAAGAAATGATCGTAACTCATTTTTTTTTCATAAAAATGGCATATGTCGAATTTTGGAACTATACACCTCAATTTTGTGCTGTACAGTAAAACTTCCGTTTATCACGCAAGGATCTGCTGCATCCCAAGTCATTATACTTACTGTTTGCTGATGTAGCCGTAGTAGCAAGACATCAATGTTTTCTGCTACAGTGTTGCGATAATTTAGAACTGAGAGAAGCTATCTGATTAGAAATATGACCGACATGTTCTTTATAATTAAAATATGATTTAACAGTTACACCGAATAATTTAGAAACAGGTACTTTTTCTATTGACATGTTTTTAAATACGAATTTACGTTATTAGAAAAGACGTTGTAGTACAACACTATGTTAGCAATATTCTCCCACACGAATGACAAACGCGGCACTGAGAAGTGGGTACACGAACACAGGACTGATTTTTCGTGTGTCTGTTGCAGATCTCGCTTCTCGCTACGGGCCAGTCCAGAGGTAAAGTACGAGAACAGCACTAATCCTAAATATTTTGTTTTAAAACAATATCACGCAGGGGGAATTTCTTTGTTTTAGAGCACCGTACGGTTAGCTAATAATAATGTTGTTTCATACAGCCTAGTTATTCTCCAAATGATTTACACATTTGTACTGCAATAGGGGAAAGTACCTGAAATTGGACCGGCATGCAAATTGGACCGATCGTTGTTTCAAGTAATCTAATGCAGTATCTACCGTCTAGTGGTAGATTTATGAACTACGAGCTTCCCTCATCTAATTTTGTAAATATTGTGCAGTTGGCAATCATGTAAACTTAGTAACACAGTTTTATTTATTTATTTTTTTTTTAAGCTTCTGATGTTATTGTCGTTACCATTATCGTAAGCTATTTAAGAAAAGAGAGTTGAGTGAGGGATTTTTATTAATACTGTGCAGTAGTACGTGGTACAGTCATTAAGTTCTAATACTGAGCGCATAGTAGCGTTGTGGTGCACTATAGCGCATAGGTGGCGCCATGGTATGATACCTTGTCAGTTAGTCTCTCGACCCAACAAGAGACAGTTGAGTGTATGCACTGTAAGCAGAACTACGGTCTTTGTTGTGACGGTGATTTGAATGCGTGCGTCGGAACTCGAGTATGTTGCAGTTTGAGCAACGGGCAAACGTCACGTTCTGTCAGAAATTAAGCGAAACTGCTATAACCGATCATAACTGGAGACGAAACATGGTGTTTCCTTTACGATCCGCAACTGAAGCGACAATCCGCCACCTGGGAAACGCCATTATTTCCACGACAGAAAAATCCGCAACAAGACAGGTCAAAAGGCAAAGTGATGCTTAAACAGTTTTTTTATTCAAATGGAATTGTTCACATAGAATTCATCCCACAAGGTGCAACTGTAGACAAGATCCTCTACAAAGAGATTCTTGGCCGTTTTAGCAATTCAATTCGTCGTAAGCGTCCTGAGCTTTGGCATAGGAAGAATTGGCTGTTGCTACACGACAACGCCCCTGCACATCGCTCCATCCTTGTCCAAGAGGAACTTGCAAGGCAACAGGTCGCTGTTCTTGCCACACTCTCCGTACTCACCTGATCTCGCACCATGCGATTTTTTCTCTTTCCTCTCATGAAATCAATCCTACGAGGGCGTAATTTTTATGCGGCCGAAAAGGTCATGACTGCCACAAGAGAAGCTGTACGGCATCTTCCTGCCAACATCTTTCAGCGGTGCTTCCATCAGCTACACCAACGTTGGCAGACGTGCATAGCGGCCAACGGCGACTATATTGAGGGAGGATGTCGATCTGTTTAAGTGTACGCCGTATCACGCGGCATCTTCTGAGACATCCAGATTTTTGTGGGTGCCTACTCTTCAGGCGTCAGTGTCAGAACTTAATGACTGTACCACGTATGTAGAACAACGTACCTTTTCGCAAAGTTACATAAATCTTTGCCTTTTTAAAGTTTTGTTGGATGTCTAGAGAAATAAATTTACTTTTTCCTGCAAATTGAACCGAAAAGGTTTTTTAATTGGACCGTTATTAGATTTATGTATAATATTGTTTTTTGCTTATGTAATGAAATGTATGAATCCAAATAACAATACGAGAGTGTTTCACATCAAAAGTAACAACCAGCCCTAGTAAAGTGTAGTTTGAAAATCATCTTGTAAGATACAGAGCACTAGGTACAACTTTCAGCTATTCGGCCGTAACCTCGGAAGGCATTGGAGTGGATCTTGGAAGATGAAATTACAGGTAAATAGTTAAAGGGAAGGAAAATGAAGACGGAGACGATGAAGTTGAAGAAAAATGGCAACATACGAGATAAAAATTACGACAAAGATAAAACAAAAACAACTGTGAAATAAATACCATGATGAAGATGAACATAAAGACAAAAACTTTGGTAAGATAAAGATGTACAGCAAGGGCACGGATGATGAAGATACAAGCAAGACAACGATGAAGCAGAGTAAGACAACGATGATAAAGAGCAAGAGACAGCGATGATGTGGATGAAGGGAAAGATAAAGATGACGATGTGGATGAACTTGAAGACGATGATAAAATGGAAATAAAGGAAGATAATACGATGAATGAACACGATGATGAAGTAGAGTACCAAGACAACAATGATGTCGAAGACCACGACAACACTGAAGCTGAGAACTAAGACAACAATGATGTCGAAGACCAAAATGATAATGAAGATGAAAATGCAGACCAAATACGACGATGTAAAAAAATGAACACCAGAACAACGATAAAAACGGAGTCGTAGACGATGAAGATAAGACCAAGAAAGTCAATGAAGATGGAGAAGATTAAAATGAAGACGAAAACAAAGATTAATATAAAATGTACTTTTGTGCAAAGTGTGTTCAGTAGTTTTGTGCAAAATGTGTTAAATGTTCAACATAAAATTGTTCTATAATCGTTAAAGTTAAATTCATGTAACGTCGAGCTCATTAATAAACTAAGCCATAAGAATGATAAAAGTGGTCCAATTTAAAAACTCCAGGTCCAATTTAGAAGACCTTTCTTGCATATTGGACCAAGTGCAGATCATTACATTTTGTTTGGTGTTGTCTAAACTGTTACTTATAACGTGTTGTAGTTTAACATGTGTGTTTTTAAAATGTCAAGATATATTTTGGTGATAAAGTGAAAATTTTAAGTGTTTCCGTTTTGACAAAAAATTAGAAAATGTTGGAATTGGTCCAATTTGGGAGACTCTCCCCTATTAGTAGGTAAGTTTACGTAGCTTGAGGTACGGTCACACGTCGCGTGTCGTGTTCACACGTAAGCCAAAAGTATCGCGCTGCACGCTACTTTTCGTGCTGCGCAACCCGAGTGCAGCAAAAGTTGCAACTGGAGGTCGCGAGTCTGTTCACACACAAGGCGCTACTTTTGCAGCCGCAGTCATGCTGCAGGTTCCCATCTCCGTGTTGACTTCTCAATATTCATTTTGTGGTTATGTTCGCATTATTAAGAACTCATGCGAAAGCTTCCTTATCTATTATTTGCTTTTCTGTCGTATCTAGTATTCAGAAATTGACATTATTTTTACTATAAAGCTTTTAAAAACGCCTATATACTTAAATGATAACCAACAGTATATTCACGTAATCAATGTTGGCAACCCTCCTGTTTGGAACTACGCTACGGAAAATTTAAAAAATGAATTATATCGTCAGCAATTATGCTCAGACTGTGTTGTGCATTTAATAACTGTTACAAATAATTTATTTTCATCACATTTAACATTAAAATATATCCAAACAATAAAAGTATCATTGGCACATTTGGGTGGCGACACTGGTTGCAACCGCAGCAAAAGTTTCAACAAAACCGATATCAAAAATGCTGCGGCTGCCACCCTGAGAGCCCTGTTCACACGTCGCTACTTCTAAGCTGCGCGCAGCATGGAAAAGTAGCGGGCAGCAGGTTCGGCAGCGCTACTTTTCGGGTTGCACCGTTGTTCACACGTCGCAGTACGAGAGTTGCGCAGTTTTTTGTACTGCAGCGCTGCAAAAGTAGCGACGTGTGACCGTACCTTTAGAATGACCTTGAAGCACATGCTTTAAAACTTTTCTAAATTTTAGCGACATAAAACAATCTTCGACTAATCTTTTTCAGTGTTTATCAAACTTCATTTTAGAACTCTGCTGAGCGCGTATTCAGTCTCAAGTTCACATTTCTCTACTATTCAACAAACTCATCTAGAAATAACATAACATGGAGAAGGTCTTATTGGCGAAATAAACAGGGCGATAGTACAAAAACTCAACCTAAAAAGTAAATGTATGTATAGTGGGCACACACTGCGAGCGTCTTCATGAAGCACAATCTGCTTTACTGGACATTTTGCAGCTTTCATATCCTATGGTGGAGGAGGAGGTGCATTCGGAGGAGGAGGTGCATTCAGTGGAGGATATGGGGGAGGTGGATTCGGAGGAGGATATGGGGGAGGTGCAGGAGGGTTGATGGGAGATGGAGGAATGTTTGGTGGTGAGTAAATTAGATTTGTAACAAAGGTCTTGTTAAGTATTGCATTATAATCCAAAATAAACTGATCGATTTTTAAATTCCAGGAGGTACAATGGGAGGAGGTGGTAGCTTCGGAGGTACCTTTGGAGGAGGTGGCAGTTTAGGAAATATGTTTGGAGGAGGTAGCGGCATTGGACGTGCAATTGGAGGTGGTGGTGGATTTGGAGGTGGTGGTGGATTTGGAGGTGCCTTTGGAGGAGGAAATGGTATTGGAGGTGTAACAGGAGGCGGCGGTACTGCAGGAGCCTTTGGAGGAGGTAGTGGCATTGGTGGTGGCTTTGGCGGAGGTGGAGGTATAGGAGGAGGTGGAGGCATTGGAGGTGGCGTAGGAGGAGGTGGAGGAATTGGAGGAGGTGGAGGAATTGGAGGAGGTGGAGGAATTGGAGGAGGTGGAGGCATTGGGGTTGGCGTAGGAGGAGGTGGGGGTATTGGAGGTGGCGTAGGAGGAGGTGGAGGTATAGGAGGAGGTGGAGGTATAGGAGGAGGTGGAGGAATTGGAGGAGGTGGAGGCATTGGGGTTGGCGTAGGAGGAGGTGGGGGTATTGGAGGAGGTGGAGGTATAGGAGGAGGTGGGGGATTTGGACCAGGACCTGGCATAGGAGGAATTGGAGGACTTCAGGTTTGCAAAATTTGTAGTGTGAGACCAATAGGGACCGGTTATGGAGGTGGAGGGGGATTTGGAGGCGGATTCGGAGGAAGTATGGGAGGTGGAGGAGTATTAGGTGGTCCTTTCGGAGGAGGTATGGGCGGTGGAGGAGGACTGGGAGGTGGAATCGGAGGAGGTATGGGAGGGGGACTAGGATTAGGAGGTGGTTTTGGAGGAATGGGTGGTGGTGGATTAGGAGGTGGGTACAGAGGAGGTATGGGAGGTGGAGGAGGATTGGGTGGTGGATTCGGAGGTGGTATGGGAGGTGGAGGAGGATTGGGTGGTGGATTTGGAGGAGGTTTGGGAGGCGGAGGTGGACTAGGCGGTGGATATGGCGGAGGTATGGGTGTTGGAGGGGGATTAGGTGGTGGATACGGAGGAGGTATGGGAGGTGGGGGAGGGTTAGGCGGTGGATTCGGAGGAGGTATGGGAGGTGGAGGAGGATTAGGTGGTGTGTACGGGGGAGGTATGGGAGGTGGAGGAGGGTTAGGTGGTGGATTCGGAGGAGGTATGGGAGGTGGAGGAGGATTAGGTGGTGTGTACGGGGGAGGTATGGGAGGTGGAGGAGGTTTAGGTGGTGGATACGGAGGAGGTATGGGAGGTGGGGGAGGGTTAGGCGGTGGATTCGGAGGAGGTATGGGAGGTGGAGGAGGATTAGGTGGTGGATTCGGAAGAGGTATGGGTGGTGGGGAGGGTTAGGCGCTGGATATGGAGGAGGTATGGGAGGTGGAGGAGGTTTGGGTGGTGGATATGGTGGAGGAATGGGAGGTGGAGGAGGATTGGGTGGGGATTCGGAAGGGGTATGGGAGGTGGAGGTGGGTTAGGTGGTGGATTCGGAAGAGGTATGGGCGGTGGATACGGAGGAGGTATGGGAGGTGGAGGAGGTTTAGGTGGTGGATTCGGAGGAGGTATGGGAGGTGGAGGAGGTTTAGGTGGTGGATACGGAGGAGGTATGGGAGGTGGAGGAGGTTTAGGTGGTGGATTCGGAGGAGGTATGGGAGGTGGAGGAGGTTTAGGCGCTGGATATGGAGGAGGAGGAGGTTTAGGTGGTGGATACGGAGGAGGTCTGGGAGGTGGAGGAGGTTTAGGTGGTGGATTCGGAGGAGGTATGGGAGGTGGAGGAGGTTTAGGTGGTGGATTCGGAGGAGGTGTAGGAGGTGGAGGAGGATTAGGTGGTGGATTCGGAAGAGGTATGGGAGGTGGAGGAGGTTTAGGCGCTGGATATGGAGGAGGAGGAGGTTTAGGTGGTGGATACGGAGGAGGTATGGGAGGTGGAGGAGGTTTAGGTGGTGGATTCGGAGGAGGTGTGGGAGGTGGAGGATTAGGTGGTGGATTCGGAAGAGGTATGGGAGGTGGAGGAGGTTTAGGCGCTGGATATGGAGGAGGAGGAGGTTTGGGTGGTGGATATGGTGGAGGAATGGGAGGTGGAGGAGGATTGGGTGGGGGATTCGGAAGAGGTATGGGAGGCGGAGGAGGTTTAGGCGCTGGATATGGAGGAGGAGGAGGTTTGGGTGGTGGATATGGTGGAGGATTGGGAGGTGGAGGAGGATTGGGTGGGGATTCGGAAGAGGTATGGGAGGCGGAGGAGGTTTAGGTGGTGGATTCGGGGGAGGTATGGGAGGTGGTGGTGGATTAGGTGGTGGGTACGGGGGAGGTATGGGAGGTGGAGGAGGTTTAGGTGGTGGATACGGAGGAGGTATGGGAGGTGGAGGAGGTATGGGAGGTGGAGGAGGTTTAGGTGGTGGATTCGGCGGAGGTATGGGAGGTGGAGGAGGATTAGGTGGTGGATTCGGAGGAGGTATGGGTGGCGGAGGAGGGATAGGCGGTGGATATGGGGGAGGAATGGGAGGTGGAGGAGGATTGGGTGGAGGATTCGGAAGAGGTATGGGAGGTGGCGGAGGATTAGGTGGGGGAAGAGGTATGGGAGGTGGAGGAGGAATAGGCGGTGGATATGGCGGAGGAATGGGAGGTGGCGGAGGATTAGGTGGGGGATTCGGAAGAGGTATGGGAGGTGGAGGAGGAATAGGCCGTGGATATGGGGGAGGAATGGGAGGTGGAGGAGGATTGGGTGGAGGATTCGGAAGAGGTATGGGAGGTGGCGGAGGATTAGGTGGGGGATTCGGAAGAGGTATGGGAGGAGGAGGAGGAATAGGCGGTGGATATGGCGGAGGAATGGGAGGTGGCGGAGGATTAGGCGGGGGATTCGGAAGAGGTATGGGAGGTGGAGGAGGAATAGGCGGTGGATATGGCGGAGGAATGGGAGGTGGCGGAGGATTAGGCGGGGGATTCGGAAGAGGTATGGGAGGTGGAGGAGGTTTAGGTGGTGGATTCGGAGGAGGTATGGGTGGCGGGGGAGGAATAGGCGGTGGATATGGCGGAGGAGTGGGAGGTGGCGGAGGATTAGGTGGTGGGATGGGAGGAGGTCTTAATGTTGTCGAAGAAGATTTGATCCCTGCGGACGTAATGGGTTAGAAGTAATGAGGCGCATTGTGTATCTCTGTGTTCCTCTTCAAAAGGAATGCGTAAGAAAGTTGCAAACCTCAATAAAAGAATGTGTCTTATTGCTTCTTATTGTAAAATGCACTAGAAAAAATAACTAGAGTTATTCTTCTAAATTGAATTTATCTTTTTTTCTCTCATTGTTAATTGCAATATGAGAAACAGAGTTTGGAATTCATGAACTTTATGTACTCAATCGCAATCAATGAAAATATACGATCAGTCTTTTTGTTTCCAACCATTTACGCTGCAGCACTGACTTTTTTTATGTCATAGAAATGTAATTGTAAGAGTGATAATAAATATTTTGTAATTGAGGGGCGTTTTTGCAAAAGTCGATATATGCAGAAATCAAGATTTTACAGAAATTATACTAAGTGAAAGGATCTATCGAGTTTCGAAAAAACCTGGAAGGTTTGGTAGTCTCTACATACGGTATGAATTAAGTTTTGGTAAATCTGATTTCATAGATCGATTCCGGAGGTAGAAAACATACGATATCCATATGTAACTCACTTTCAAAAATTTCTGCATCTATCGACTTTTGCAAAAACGCTCCTCAATTGAGTTGTGATTTATGTCTGTGGCAAGTGTTGTTAACAATTTTAAATGTACTCGTAGATATGTGCCCAAAATTGTTACATGAACAACATCAATAAAGTCGTCTACAAAAATAAAACTTGTTTCACTCTTTCCTCTTAAGACGAAGTTAGATAATCAATTTGTTTCCCCATTTCTTTTGCATTATGTGAAAAACTACTGCAGGATCGTTGGGTAGACATTCATCATCAGTAAAGGCTGGTTGATGAATTCTCTTTTGGGAGTATTTCAAATCGCCAAGTAAATGTGCAAGACCCACCATTCAGAACCAGTGGCGTATGCTGAACCTGGAGTTTGGGTGTTCTGTTAAAAATATATAGTTGATCTATCTCGCACAATTATTATAAGCATGAGTGAAATATCGGCTCAACATTAACTGCTATTTTTAATATATAATTTAGTATTATTTATAAATAATTACTAGACTTCGTTGAATTGCCACACGCAGCATGCAATCAGGTTGCCAATGTACGGTAGTATAGAGGAGGTGAGAGACCGCCCGGTCTCGTAGTATAAGCAGTTCATGTTAAGAGTTGTGACCAGTCCAAATAGATAGAGTAGCTACAGCTATGTATACCTATGTAAGAACTTGTTTTGCATTACTGTGGTTGGAATAATCAAAGGTTAACATTTGTCCAGTGCAGACAAGAATTCAATGAAACATACTACTATGAGAGTGTTGCTGTTCCAAACAATTGCCTCTGGAATACCCTTACCCCCGCAGCCAGTCTTGACCCGTTGGAAAACGTGATTGGATGGTGTTAATTATTATTCAGAATATTACGGCAAAATAATGGAGGTAATTGATGCATTGGATAGCACAGACAGTTCCGCTGTTGCAGCTGCAAAATCGTTGTCTTCTGAACAGCTATTGGAAGATATTCTGTTCATTTATTCTAATTTTAAAATCGTGTCCAAAAGCATCATCTGTTAGAATCGTCTAAACTACAACTCTCAAAAGCCCTTAATATAGTGGATAAAGTATCACAAATCGTTATCCAAAACATCACTAATTTCAGAAAAAGTGAAATGTAAGTTGAGAAACATTACTGCTAAAAATTCTGCCTATTCACAACTTGATGTACTATCACGTCACGACAAGACGTGTGAAGTTGGTGTGCTAAAAAGTAGTGACTTCCCGTTCTTCAAATACGCACCTATTACATCGTGTGATGTTGAACGTACATTTTTCCAAAATAAAAACTGTTTAAGTGACCATCGGAGGAGGTAACTTTGCAGACGCTCAAAATGTACGTAACTCTTCACTGCAATGCACATATTCAAGGATGATGTGAGTATATTACATTAAATTGTAAGAGTTAATATATCTCACTACAAAATAATTGTGTATTTACATGTTTAGATATTTGCTACTTCAATGATCATTCATTATATTTCTTGAATGCAGGATACAGGTTTTATTGTAACAGCAGTATACTGCTCAGTGTTTACATTGGAGGCATACTCCATCCGTTGCACGTCCCCTTCTCATACAGTCTATACCGCGAGCGTAGTAAACCTTGCGATTCTCGTGGCAATTCCACGAAGTCTAATAATTACTATGGGGCGGATGTTGATGACCTAAAAATCTACTCAAAATGATCATTAAAATGCCCTTAATCTAAAGGAAAAATGACATAAAATTAAAAGAAAATGACATTTAAATATTATTCAAAGTACTCGCACCACAACTTCTTAAAAATGAATCATTTTGTTTCAATGACTGCCCTGCAAATGCCAGAGAAAGGAGGCAACTACAAATAACGTTATTCAAAATTGCATTATTTATGATCAAACAATAACCATGGCCAGCATAATAACCTGCTTGAAGTTCCACAACCCACTAACTATTCTACAGAGTGATTTATATAGAACTGACACATTTCTTTCATTAATTGTTTCAAAACGAACTGTGCTAACGACAACTTATTATACCTAAAACGTAGAGGAATTTTGGGAGATTATTAACCTCTATAGCAAATGTTGTACGGCGTTGTCAAATCCGGAGATCTCGGTGGCCACAGGTTCCTGGAAATTATTCGGTCGTCACATAACCGGATAAATTGAATCATGCTTCATCTGTGAACCATGTGATGGACATATGGCAGGATTTTGCACAATGAACGTCTGAAACCAACGACAACAATTCAATCTTTTATCCTTATCTGGTTCCTGTAGCTGATGAACAACCGTAACCCTATATGGCTTTAGGCTCTCTGACACATTGAGTAGGTGTACCCTGTCTCCTGCGACAAACGCCTTAATGATTTTTTGGGTGACTGCTCCAGTCGTGCTCTTACGTCAACAACAACCGTGGGAAGCCTAGATGAACGATGCTTGCCCTTTTCACTCACCAGAGATCCAGTTGTTTCCAATTTGTTTACCAGTCCCAGTATTGTGTTTCTTTTGGGAGGATTGCGAACATCAAATTCTCTCTGGTATGCCCTTTGAGTAGCTGTAATTGATGGAGCAGTCACTGAGTTTCTAACGGCCAATGATGTCAATGAAGCACCACTTTAATAATAATAATAATAATAATAATAATAATAATAATAATAATAATAATAATAATAATAATAATAATAGGCTAATAATAATAATAATACTTACTTACTTATTGGGTTTTAACGAACCCGGAGGTTCATTGCCGCCCTCACATAAGCCCGCCATTGATCCCTATCCTCAGCAAGATTAATCCAGTCTCTATCATCATATCCCACCTCCCTCAAATCCATTTTAATATTATCTTCCCATCTACGTCTCGGCCTCCCCAAAGGTCTTTTTCCCTCCGGCCTCCCAACTAACATTCTATATGCATTTCTGGATTCGCCCATACGTGCTACATGTCCTGCCCATCTCAAACGTCTGGATTTAATGTTCCTAATTATGTCAGGTGAAGAATACAATGCGTGCAGCTCTGCGTTGTGTAACTTTCTCCATTCTCCTGTAACTTCATCCCTCTTAGCCCCAAATATTTTCCTAAGAACCTTATTCTCAAACACCCTTAATCTCTGTTCCTCTCTCAAAGTGAGAGTGCAAGCTTCACAACCATACAGAACAACCGGTAATATAACTGTTTTATGAATTCTAGCTTTCAGATTTTTTGACAGCAGACTGGATGATAAAAGCTTCTCAACCGAATAATAACAGGCATTTCCCATATTTATTCTGCGTTTAATTTCCTCCCGAGTGTCATTTATATTTGTTACTGTTGCTCCCAGGTATTTGAATTTTTCCACCTCTTCGAAGGATAAATCTCCAATTTTTATATTTCCATTTCGTACAATATTCTGGTCACGAGACATAATCATATACTCAGTCTTTTTGGGATTTATTTCCAATAATAATAATAATAATAATAATAATAATAATAATAATAATAATAATAATAATATATTCAGGATTCTACAGCTGCTGCCGTCTTCCTGTGCCAATCCTCAAAGCCTTTTGTCTTGTGCGTCTTCAGTCCTCAACCCCCTCTGGTGCATGACCTCCATTACTTCGTTGTCCCAAGTTCTTTTTGGTCTACCTCTTCCTCTTCTTCCTGGAGGTTTCCACTGGTAAATTTGTTTAGGCCATCTATCTTCGCCCATTCTCATCAGATGACCAAACCACTTCAGACTCTTATTTTCTATTCTATTTAACACTGTCTCTTCAACATCCATTCTGTGCCTAATTTCTTCATTTTTAATGTGATCCAAACGAGTGACTCTAGCACTTCATCTCAAATAATCCATTTCTACGGCCAAAATGTTTTTCTATAATATGCATTCGTTACCCATATTTCACTTCCGTAGTTTAATACAGAGTCAACTAACATTTTGCCAATATATTTTGTGATATCCTTCATATATATATATATATATATATATATATATATATATATATATATATTACTTTGTTCAATTCGGTTTTTATTTCCTCTTCGCCAATACCTTCTGCTTTAGTTATAATTGTACCTAGGTATTTTGCCTGCTTAATTTGTTTAATTTCAATTTCATCATCTATAACAATATTATCACTACTTTTATTATTAATGGCCAAATATTGTCTTCTTATAATTTATAGAAAGACCCTAGGATTCATAAAATTTGTTTAATCTTTTGACCATAAATTCTAAATCAAAAAGATCTTGGGTAATTACTACTTGATCGTCTGCAAATAGTAAATTAAATAGGAATTAAATAATAATAATAATAATAATAATAATAATAATAATAATAATAATAATTACTATTTAATACGAGAAAAATTCGTACCGGCACCGGGAATCGAACCTAGGACCTCTCAGCTCTGCGTGCTGAGCGCTCTTTCCAACTGAGCTATGCCGGGACACGATCCACGGCGCCGGCCGAACCCCTCTCGTAATGCTTTTCTACGGCCTCACTACCTGCATTTGAGACGATACAAGTCATATATGCAGGAGCGCATATTTAAATGACTTTTAAATAATAATAATACATCGTGAACTGTTACTAAGTATGGCTTGCGACATCCAAAGTGATGTGCACCGCCAGCGCACATGCTATTGCCATGTCTGGAGCACAAGATATGTCAGTCAAGGGTACTTACTGCTTACGAACAGGAAGTCGTCGGGGTATTACCTGAAAAGAGAAAAATTTAATTAAAATCATCCTGGATAAAGGACGCAGGTTCCCAGCAAGTCTTCTTCGCAAAGTTATGACTAGAGCCCGGATGTTTAGGCATTTATAAACAGTTAAAATAGGCAGGAGAAACAATAAATTTTGAAAAAGACATTATTAACTTTCCACCAATATGGTATTACCACTATCTTGTATATACAGTCACGAAGCTCAATACGTAGTAAATATGCATCCATAAATAGTTGCTAACCACTAGGATCGCTACTATCGCCTTATTACAGATAGCGAAATAGTACCGGCACAGTCTATTGTTCCTAGTACCCTCAGCAACTCAAGCTTCGTGACTGTATATACTAGACTGTGGTGTTACACTCTTTCGTTACATATTCGCTCTGAAAATCCGCAGGGTTATTTCACTTCCACCCTGTATATCTAAATGATTATACAGAGCGGTCAGTTTAAAAGTCCCGAAGCACTGTTCGACCTGACGGCCACAGCTCCGTACAGTCGCTGGCATTCCCCTCCATAAAAGCGCGGCGCTCTTCCCGCCTGCAGTCGGTCGCGATCTCATCGAGTAGGACAGCTGTGTTGTGCAATTGCGACTGAGATTTCATTATAGAGTACAGTAGTGTTGTACAGGGACATCATTTTATTTTTACTTCAATTTTTATTGTACCTGAGTTTTTGAATGTACTTCACTCCCATCCCTTCTACTAACGAAGTTCCAACTGTCCTCCACACAGAATCAAGGCCGCATATAGTAAACAGCACTGAGTTAGTGAGTATAGTACGTTCCAGAAATATGTTCGCGTTTTCCAGTGATGAAAGAGCTTTCAATATTGAATCATATTTTCGCACAGGTACTTTCCGTTTGCCTACGTCGCATCCCGATTTCCCCCACCTGCTTCTGTTCGCCCCTCTGTAAAAACTGGGCTGTCTTAGCTCTTTTCTAAAAACATTAATTTCTGTTAGGAATTGGACGTCTACGTAATATTATACAACTGTTTAAAATAACTTAAATAAAAGGGCCTGGTTAAATAATTAACTGTTACGTGATTTCCCCCCTTTCTACGATCCTGCGGCATAACCACTTGGACGGACAGTAGATAGCATGTCTGAGTAATTTTATCTTTTCGGATAGGGCAGAAGTGAAGATTGAATTTACAGTACGTAAGGTACTCTTTTATAGACTAGGTACAGAATTATTTCAACATGAGTTACTAGTACGAAGGACGAAACTGGTAATTGGAATTAGGTACAATAGTCTATAGTGCGATAATATGCACAAAAGAACTTAAGCCTGTTTCGAAATGAACGGCCACCATTATAAAAAAATGTTTTTAAATATCCGTATTATGATTTTTTTCAATTTAACTTTTTCGTATATATTGTACGCTAATGTGCTGTAGACAGTATAATATACACTGCATAATGAATACGTTCGCATGAATAACTCAGTTCGTGAGTAAGAACACTCATTGTTAATACTGTACTGTATTTTGATTAAACAAAAACCTACTGAAAATTATCGAACTCAAAATCGCGATATTTCCTAGTTTACGTAAATGAATGAACTACTTTTCTTCCCTTCTATACCTGGTAGAGTGATTTGTTTGTGTTTTGCTCCAGTATCATCAAACTACAGTCGTGGAAGGGGGTAGCAAACGGTTTTTCCGGTTCTCTAAAGGTATAGCCAAATTAATATTAAAGATGTTGGTAAAAATAAAATGATGTTCCTGTACAATGGTGAAATATTCACTGAGTCTTCGAATATTCATAATGAAGACGTACATCAAGTCTAGAAAGATTTTCGGGAACTAAGTTCCAAGGCTTTTCCTAATTCATCAAGTATTTCTTCTGTAACCAGATGCTGTCTTCGTTTTCTTTGCCCTTCAGGCTGTTTTATTAAACTTATCCACTAACTTTAACATTGCTTTTTATGGTAGAACTTGGCTGGCAGGAAATCTATGTATAAATGCTTGTCTTTTTCTGCCACAGAACTTTCTGCATCGTTCTATGCAGAGGGTCGAATATGTGTTACACCAGCCATTCTGAACCATGGATCTATGCCCTCCCCCCATAGGTCTGAAGGGCAGTTAATGGGGAGATCGCGAACAAAATAATAATAATGTATGGAAATATAGTAAGCAGTCCGAAGACTGGGCATTACTCATGAGGCAACCAAGACAGAAGATTATGGAGTAAGATGGCAGTTTCTTTATCCCTCTATTGCAGTCATGTCAATTGATGCCCATAGGAGCAAGCGCGCGCTTTAGAGCTCAGGAGCGCCTGAGCGCTTTACAGCGGAAAGGAAAGAGACAGACGAAAGAGGTGGTATATGCCGCTTGGTCGAGCTATATTCAGGGATGGCCAGCACTGATTCAATAGATAAAGGGAAGAGAACTTATTAAAACTGTATCCATGTTAATTTTTAGATTTGCCTGAGAAGTATAAGTGCATTATAAGAATGTAAGTTTTAATTTTAATGCTCATTTTGAAAAGTTTGATTTTTTTTATTCAAAAGAAATATTTTCTCAACCTTATTTTGTAGAAAAGTGAAATTTTCAGATATAGGCCTATTTATTTAGTAGCCTTACAGAATGTTTTCGTAAATTTAATATACCGTAAATACGTATTACTGAAGATGGTGTATTGAAATTTTTGAAAATATTGGCATGGAAATTGTTTGTAAGGAAATGAATTAACAAAGCAACTACTGTTACATCATAAGCAAAAGATACGTCCCATGTGTTGTAAAAATGTCAGCTCTATAGCTTCAGCAGATTTCGAGAAAATAATTTAATATTCTGATGATAGGAAGTTGCTCACAAATATCACCTTAAAAGCATAATGCGATAAGAGTTTTGTTATGTAATATTAGTTACACTTAAAACAGATACAGTACCTAGGTAACTTTGCTTTGTACTGTAATATTGTTTTGATTAGTTTATTGATTACTTTTGTAAGGCTAAAGATACCATCAATATAAATCCCAACTTATCATGTCATACTCAATCTCTTTCTTTGGAATATCACTTTCTTTATGAATGATGTGTTTCATCCACTTAATACAGTATAATATTATACTACTATGGAATTTAAATGAATATTCCTTCTTAACTCTCTATTATGTTATTAAGATTTAAAACACAAGTGCAATATTAAGAAATCAGTGTTAGTACTTTTGTTTTACAGACAATATAGATAATATTGAACAGAAAGAATCCATATAAAAATAACGACATAAAATTTCACGTTCCGTTTGAAATTTGTGCACCACTGTTGTCTTAATCCAACAGGCTGCTTATTCGCATACACAACCCTTCCTCTTTCCATACTTAGCCCTTAATGCCCGCGCACGACGTTAAGATCAGAAAAATGCGCTTGCTTTGACATCACTGCTCTATTGCATACATCGCTGACTACAAACACAGTTCACTACTAAGAATAATAAGAATGACATTAAAAATAATAATTACAGTAATAATATTACCACTACCACCTCCACCAGTACTGCTACTGTTATGGCCAAAACCACTTTACTGCGCAGATGAATACAGGCAAGTTTTATTTGTATGTATGTGACTTATTTAGATTCAACTATGTTGTTTGGAAGACATTGTTATAGAATCAATTGCATTCACTGGACAATTTACAAACCGCCACTGCAACCCAGCAGCACTCTAGACCATTAAGATTAATTTTTAATGCAAGGAGTAATTTCTAACTCGAGTTACGCAAAGAATTGGGTAACAGTCACTGCACGGCAGAGTCTGTGCACTTGCCCACACTAGTACGAAGAGCCAAGACTTGCAATATGCGCACATCAGGGACCTGCTTCCTGGGAATAGCGGTGAGTGGCTGTAGCATTGGGACCAGGTACCTTCCTGAACTGTGCTGAAACGGTGGCACTTAGCAACGGCGCTCTGGTATTGAATTTAAAAGCATTTCCTATATCAAACGAGAACTGTAGCTTAATGTAAAGACAATTATTATGTAATTTTAACAATTATTTATTTTCAGGTCACGTTTCTGGTCGTGCCAGCTTTAGGACGCAACATACACGGCATCTCAAGGACTCATCATGAGCCTGGAATGCATTCAGGTAGAACGATGAAAGCTGAAGGTTCAACACAGTTACAAAAACAAAAGCTATGTTTTAGCACTAACTATGTCAGAAATAAACCTACTAACAATAGAAATCAGATGAATGTTTGTTGTAATAACATAAATTTGTTACGCATCGCGAGGGTTCAAAATAAATTAGGCTACTGTTGCACTATCAGACATATCGATGGCTAAGAAATGATCCCTCGTATCTTCAAAACTGGTAATTTAATTTAGCTATACTATTACTTAGAATAACTACGTTATTATTATGTTCACAAAATTGGGCAGTTAAATAATATTTAACCAGAAACATACACAAAAAGTTTGTTTGTTATGAGTGAAATTACTTTTTAAAACTATTTTATCAGTCACTTGCAAATTCACAAATACGAGGTATCACATTTTAGACATCGATATCTGTGATCAAAGAAGAGTTTATTTTATTTTACTGTAAATGGAGGCTGTGGATTAGGGAAAACACGGAAATATTATTTGAAGCAAGTAAAGAGATAGGTTTGGAAGTAAATCCCGAAAAGACAAAGTATATGATTATGTCTCGTGACCAAAATATTGTACGAAATGGAAACATAAAAATTGGAAAATTATCCTTTGAAGAGGTGGAAAAATTCAAATATCTTGGAGCAACAGTAACAAACATAAATGACACTCGGGAGGAAATTAAACTCAGAATAAATATAAAAATGCCTGTTATTATTCGGTTGAGAAGCTCTTATCATCCAGTCTACTCTTGAAAAATCTGAAAGTTAGAGTTTATAAAACAGTTATATTACCGGTTGTTCTGTATGGTTGTGAAACTTGAACTCTCGGGTTGAGAGAGGAGCAGAGGTTAAGGGTGTTTGAGAATAAGGTGCTTAGGAAAATATTTGTGAATGATCCCATTTGGTAGCCTGGGCGCAAACTTCTGTGTTTATGTTACGGTTATGTTTAATTTTCATTGTGAATGGACCTTTATGTAGATAATGTGGACAGTGTCGCAAAGAGGAGGACTACGACCTTGTGTTCACTCGTTAATTAATGAACTAAATTTTCATCTTATATATAAAAGTCAATGTGGCTATGTATGTATGTATGTATGTATGTATGTATGTATGTATGTATGTATGTATGTATGTATGTATGTATGTATATACTCTATAGAAATCTACACGCTTTGACCGATACTTGCCAAAGTTTCCACATTTAACCTTCATAACCAGGAGAAGAACATAGGCTACATTAAAATCGGACAAATGGATGTTAAATTGATTAAAAAGATAAATAATAAAAATAAGTACGGTCAAACATTGATGTATAATATTAAAATACAATTTTGTACAGTCAATTGTTCTTTATTATTGTCTGTTGTATTCAACATTGACTTCCATGAGGCCATGGAAAAATAACACGACATGAAATAACATTGTTGATACATCATGAAGGCCAAAATCTAGACAATCTAGGTTGTGTGACTGTAGACTGTATATATTTTCGTTTGGTTTTACTTTGTTTACAGTTTCATTTTGTATTATTTTATCCGTTTTTCTGGTGGTGTGGAATAAGGCCTAATAGCCTTAACTACGTCAGAATGAATGAATAAATAAATAAATAAATAAATAAGTAAGTAAATAAATAAATACATAAATAACAATACATAAATAAAAATAAATGAATAAATAAATAAATAAATAAGTAAATAAATAAAGAAGTAAGTAAATAAATAAATAAATAATTAAAAAATAAATAAATAAATAAATCCATAAATAAATAAATAAATGGTGTTATGTTTTATTTAACGACGCTCGCAACTGTAGAGATTATATCAGCGTCGCCGGATGTGCCGGAATTTTGTCCCGCAGGAGTTATTTAAGCACACTTAAATGCCATCTACCTGGCCCGGGATCGAACCCGCAACCTTGGGCATAGAAGGTCAGTGCTATACAAACTCGCCAATCAGGTCGACAAATAAATAAATAAATAAATAAATAAATAAATAAATAAAAACAAATAAATATATATTAAAAACAGTTGAACGTAAGGCACGTGACGAAATGTTTTCTTTTCGATGCCTGATCTACAAGTGATTAAATTGAGTTAACCCTGCCAGGCATTTGGCTAAGAAGTTCATTAATTCAAGTACGTGAACGCTATGGAAAGATTCATCTTTTAGGGATTAGGAAAGCTTAGTAAAAACAATTCGTTTTGGTTGTCTGTAGTTGGATTTCCGAGATTTTCGAAAAGCGTAACAACCAGTTTAACTAAAAATAGAAGGGGAAAGGAAAACACAGGCAACTACGGGTTATTTCAGCTAGTATTAAATAAAAAGACGCATGCACGATGTCCTACCAGCACCGTGAATGTGCCACTGGTTTAAAACTCCGATAAGACAACCCTCTCTATCCTTCAAACGCATTACAGATGATATAGTTTGGCACGTGTTTGCAGGTGTCCTGGGCTTGCTGGACCGTCTTTCACCATCTCGAACTCACACCACACGTGAGTCAGCAGCTGATCTGTTTGATTTCCTACACAGAGTCGAGAACGAGCATGAAAATATCAGCCCGGATTTGATGCTTCTGGGTGAAGATGAAGACATCAGCGACGACAAACGGGGCATGGGTTGGCTTCTAGAATGGACGGGCTTCAACTGCGTTTCATCCAGAACTACGTCGATGCTGGAGTCGATATCGGATGCCTTTTCCAACGATTGCAGACATATGGCACGGATCCAAACTCGCGTCAGGAAGTTCCTCGATGAAGTGCTGGACCACTGCGGAAAATCATCGTCCGTCAAGCACTTTCTTAGGAATATCGTCAGCAGGATTTTTTCCGAGTGCGAGATCCAGGAGGAGATGGACGAGGGGCTTCGGTGGGTTCGTAAGGCAGCGGACAATATATAACAATGTTTATGTGTGCTGTGATAATTCCATCCTTATCACCAGGCTTCGAGACTTGGGACCCGATAGAATAAGTTTACTGTGCATGCACTATAGGTTGTTGACTCGCTCGGTAGAGATGTGTTGAGGTAACAACGTTGCTATTTAGAGTAGAGTACGGTAGTATGGGGAAACACACACATAACTTATGTACATTCTGAAAGTAAATATACATTACACAATGACAATGTCAAAAGAATGTGAAAAGCATTTATTCTCCTGTCTTTTATAAGCATTTGTGTTTTATTATACACAGTGTTAATGGTGGAAATAAACATGTAGCAATTTTAATATATTAATTTATCCTATTTATTTTATTTACTTTAGTCGGTTATTTAACGACGCTGTATCAACTACTAGGTTATTTAGCGTCGATGAGATGGGTGATAGCGAGATGATATTTGGCGAGATGAGGCCGAGGATTCGCCATAGATTACCTTGCATTCACATTACGGTTGGGGAAAACCTCGGAAAAAACCCAACCAGGTAATCAGCCCAAGCGGGGATCGAACCCACGCCCGAACGCAACTTCAGAGCGGCAGGCAAGCGCCTTAACCGACTGAGCCACGCCGATGGCTCATTTATCCTATTGGTCGTCTTTACGAAGTGCAGTTACAGTACCGAATTGCAATGTACTACAAGATACATTCCCAGTGTCTCAAACGTAAATCTTTTTCGGTTATCTGCCAAAGTTTGTACTGTGGAAAGCTGCCCTCTACGTCGCATGACGTGATAGGAGCAAAACGAAAAACCTAACATCATTGCAGTCTCTAAGAGACAGTCCTTTAATCTCGGGTGACTCTATGTCCACTAATTTGCTGTTTATGTTACACAATGTTCCATATCCGTTATTTTTACATAAAATTGATTTCCACTTCTGTTTTACACGTTCAGTACCCGGTGTACTTGGTGTCTCATTAATTCTCTGTGTCATTTCCTCAATTAATTTGAGGGCTTCCGGCATCTCTTGCTCTGACTTTTCTAACCGTGTAATAGTTTCAGACACAGTTTGTATGAAAACCAAATTATTCGTCAGAACCTTCAAATCCAGAGCGTTTTCCTTTGCGTATTTGTTGGCATTCATTTTACAGTACCCCCACCCACTGTACTCTTTACCCTATACTCAGAACGCCGTTATGCGGATTTCCCACTGAACTGCTCTATTGGGTCCGAAGTCTCAAAGCCTGCTTATCACTAGAGCTAGGAAATTGGTACCGAAACTGTTAAGTTATGTGAGCTTGGACTATATCTCTACCGAGTGAAAAGTAATAGAGCGTCTCGTCCACAGCCTTAGAACAAGAAAATAATATTAAAAACAATAATTTGTAATTATTAAGTTCGTAAATCCTTGCTTTTCATTTGAAAATGTAATATTTAAATTGGCAATTTAACTAATATCCACGAGTCGCCACTGTTTGTAAATATAAACCGGTTTCTGTCATGAAACTATACACGCAGCAGACTGTCTAGTAATTATTCCTCCGATTACGGAATGTACTAAAATTTAAACGTGTAATGATGTCAAAAATCTATTGTGAAGTAACTAAATACAGGATTCAATGTTCTACAGAAATCTTTGAATTTCATTAACATAATGTCCAGAACTGGCCACCATACCCCCATTAACTTCTGGTTTAGTTGCCTCATGAGTGATGTTTTATTGGTGTCACTTATGAGGTTTCAACCAGTCTTGGGACTGCTGACTAAACATACACACGATGTCTGGCTACACTGACTACGAACCTAACCTGAAACCTAGTTTACAAACATTTATTTATTTATTTATTTATTTATTTATTCATTTATTCTGGTGTAGTTAAGGACATCAGGCCTTCTCTTCCACAACACCAGGAATACAAATACAATAATAGAAATAAACAGAAAAAAATACACTAAGTTATATACAAAATAAAGCTACACAAAAAATAAAGAGAGAGAAAAAAACACTGTAAACAAAGTAAAGCCACACAAAATATACACAGGTTCCAGTCACACAAACTTTAAATGAGTGATTAAGTATCATAATTAATTGTATCCTAACTAATTAACTAACATAAACAAGAAACTTGCAATTTTAATCTAGATTAAAAAAGAAAATGAAAGAAAAAAACACAAATCAATACTTCTAGCAATACCTAAAAACATTAACTAAGACAACATTTTCCAATTTAATTTTGAATTGTGATAAAGTCCGGCAGTCCCTGACGTCATTAGGTAACGAATTCCAGAGGCGACGTATTTCTACAGTATAGGAAGATGAGTATAAAGACGTTCTATGATGAGGTATAGAAAGAAGTGCTTGATGTCGGTTTCGAAGAGTTGTAAGAAACTGAAAGCGCGATAACAGATAATTCGGAGTAGAAGTATGCATGATTCTAAACAGAAGAGACAGTGAATGTATTGTTCTTCGTTTCTTCAGACGCACCCATGAAAGTAACTGGAGGGAAGGTGTTATATGGTCAAATTTACGAGTATTGCAGATGAATCGTGTGCACACATTATGAACACGTTGTAGTCTCTCAGCTAAGAGTGAACTTACATTAGTTAGCTAGGAATCGCAATAATCAAAATGGGGCAGTACAAGCGTCTGAATAAGATTCTTTTTTAGAGTAAGTGGTAGAAATTCTTTCATATGGAACAAGGAATGAAGTTGAGAAAATATTTTTTTGCACATGTGTGTTACTTGAGTGTTCCAATTTAGATCGCTATCCATAAAAATGCCAAGATTTTAAACTGTTTCACTGTATTTAACAATAATCCCATTCAATGTTATATGTGGTATAGTACCACTATCAAGAGTGCTTCGTAGACGATTATGTCGCATTACGATTGCTTGCGATTCCTCTGGATTTAACCTTAATCCAAATTTGTGTGCCCACAGTGAAACATTTGATTAATGAAACAATTCAAATAACTTCCTCACAAAACAAACCATTGTTTCTCTGATGGTTGTTGGGTACAAAGTCTCCAGACGTCTGCAGCGTTACTTTCATATACAGGGTATTAAAAAATAACGTTTACAACGTTTCAGAGATGATGGAGGAGGTATAAACAAATATCTTTTGTAAGTGACAAAACTTTGCCAGATGCGCCGTTCATTGTGTATGTAAGTGTTAGTGTAATCCATAAGGAACAAGACCAGTTGTCGTTTTAGAGGCGGTGTTCAAACTGCCGTTCATTGAAGGCATAGCACAACTGGTACCTTCGTACTATGGAGTGTCTGCAATGCTCAAAAAGGCCAACATTTTCTCGAATAGCATGTGCAGCTTCAACAACGCGAGCAACTAAGTCTTCTGTCGTATCGATCGGTGTCTCATACACAAGACGTTTCATGTCTCCCCACAAAAAGAAATCCAGTGGGTTAGGTCCGGTGATCGAGGTGGCCACAGTACCGACCCACCCCTGCCAATCCAACGATCGGGGAATGTAGCATTTAGGTGTTTCCTGACACGACGATCATCTGATCTGAGGGGCACCATCATGCTGAAACCATATTCGTTCTCTGATGTTCAATGAGATATTTTCTAAAAGTTCTGGTAAGACGTCACGTAGAAATACAAAATAATTACCACCACGGAGACTGTTAGGGACCCTTTTAACTTGTTGCAGGCACAGCAGTACAAACAGAACTAACCAGTGTGTGTTGTGACGGAAGTCAAGCCAGCTACCGTTTAGGCCATCTTGCGGAAAAACGGCGCATCTGCTGAAGTTTTGTCACTTAAAACAGAAATTTTATTTTTACCTCCTCTATAATCCCTGAAACGTTGTAAACGTTATTTTTAACACCCTGTAGACCCACAAACTGCACTCTCGTTTACACAGTGCCTGGAGCAATTTCTCTGAGTACCCAGGTTTAGGTCGTGTGTTGCATCAGAGAGATTTAATGCTTCATCAGAAACTGATGATAATGTTGTGCGACCGTCACTTACAGTAGGTCGGACTGTTTGCTAGCAGGTTGGTACTGCGTTCGTCTTCTGGTCCTTCTCATCACGATTTCTCACACCACCATTGTACACAACAATGGAAACTATTTTGCTGGAAGAGCTGGAGCTCTCAGGATACTATAGGAAAACTACATGGTTACTAAACTAAGTCTGAAATGATTGCAATATTGTAAACTCTACCTGATTCATTATATATTTACATATGTACAACAAAACTACTTACAGGGTATATAATTCTCCTCTACCGACGCCATCACCGCTACCGTTTCTTCTGTGCAAAAAAATAGACTCGATGTACTGTACAGTACAATCTCTGTCAATCTCCACTGACTGCCGCATCTCTCAGCAACACTTTTTATGTTTCGTTATACGTTTCCCGCCCAGGGTACCGACTACGCCATCCACCAGGTGAGATGGGCTTAAAACACTTTAGATTTCACATACTTACAGATGTCGTCTTAATCAAACATCTCTTACAATTAATTTGATTCAGTGCATTATAGTGATAAGTCGCTATAATGAGACTACGCGCAAGAAAAGAGTTCGAACAATGCGTGATATAATTTCAACCAATTAAAATGCATGCTTTGTTCTACTGGACCAATGCGATTAGTCCAGCAATGATCTGAGGCGTAAGAATACTTTCATTGTAGGCAGTGATTTACCACACGCCCGACAAGACTGTCTATACCGCTGGCTAAGCATCTCAAGACCGTGTATTCCGCTGACACTGTTCCTGTTTCAAATTTAATACTCCACAGGAAATCATGCTACAGGGCGTTCTTTAGCCCTGGGGCATAACAATAATATTAAACACGCATTTACAGGAGTGCAAGAAAAACATCACGAGGACCAACTGTACAATTGAGCGTACTAAGTTCAGAGTTCTCAAGACTATCCAAAAATAACTAAAGATACGGCTTGCACATTGAAAATCTTACTCGGAACAAATAAAACAAAAGACAATCGAAATGTTCGTAGTAAAATTCATGCCTATATTCCTTAATAACTGACTGCACTAGTCAAGTATAAGTTTACGGTGTATAATGCCGGTATTTCGAATGCATTAAAATAATAGTAATATATTATATCAGGTAAGCACACGAAATAAAGAGAAATGTAATGTGGTTCAGGGAATATTATTGAAATCGACGAAACCAAAATTCGGCACAATATTCGTCTAAGTGTCAACTGCGTAATTATGACTGAGTTGGCGTTGTATTTTTTGTTCACACAATGTAGCTCGTTTTTTACGAAATAAAATACTCTCAGCGGCCACAAAATTACTTACAGCTTTTATCATATTCTTAATACATTTTTTAAACAAAGCCATCTTAAGTTTCACGGCCTATTAGAACCATCATTAGAGAAGCGATAAACACTTTCGACCGTGCTGAAGAAAAAAAATAAAAAGGAAATACGAGCGAGGTTTTAGTTCGTACTCAACTATCTCCTCAACTAATCCACTATAACAGGCTTGCAGAAGTGGGCGCCAATTGTGGCGTTACGTCACTCATCCCTTCATTCCACCCCTGCGCCATTGACTTGGTAGGGGAGGGGATCTATATTCAATATCTGTGTTATGTGATTGCGTACGGGTCACAAAGACGTCATTCAACTCGGATTATCAATATCATCTTTTGAAATTCAAAAAATCATCTCGCAAATTCTTAAAGATTCCTTGCAGATTATACAATTTCATTTATACCACTCAGAAGATCTTAATTAAGGATATGCTAATTTTAAATAAAATATTTTATTTATAAGTATAATTTTACAGTCATCTTCTAAGATTTTATTTTATAATTCAAAATCAGTGGTGCTCAATTATTACATTTTATTTTCATATTCAATTAATTCTATTTTTATTTGCTATTAATTTCCGGATCCTCGTGGTCATCCTTAATTAAGGCCGGACGATTTCTCTCTCTCTCTCTCTCTCTCTCTCTCTCTCTCTCTATTACCAACGTTTTCGTCCACACCTGTGGAGTAACGGTCAGCGCGTCTGGCCGCGAAACCGGGTGGCCCGGGTTCGATTCCCGGTCGGTGCAAGCTACCTGGTTGAGGTTTTTTCCGGGGTTTTCCCTCAACCCAATATGAGCAAATGCTGGGTAACTTTCGGTGCTGGACCCCGGACTCATTTTACCGGCATTATCACTTTCATCTCATTCAGACGCTAAATAACCAAATATGTTGATAAAGCGTCGTAAAATAACCTAAGTTACTACCAACGTTTTCAAACACGGATTTGTGACAAAAGGAATATATTATAGCATATTAAGGATCTGTCATACGACGTGTGCAGTATGAATGACAGACACAATAATCTGTACCACAATAATAACATTTATACATGTACAGATATACAGAGGTGTAAAAATTATTAGAATAATCTTAATTTTAAAGGTATTTTAATAGTCCCTTCACAAATATTAATTGAATTGATGAATTTTGGTATATATTACTATACTGATGTAGGATATATTTACTATTAACAATGCCGGAAAGCATTGTTGTACATTGGTATTTTTCTTATTTTACAATTGTTATGGGAATTCAGAAATTATTATATTATGTTGGCGGAATTGGAAACATAAAAAATTATATATGCACAAAACAGATGTATACGTTCATTCGAACCTTCACAACAATGTAAACGCAAAGAACAATTTGTTTAAAGCATTTCTTAATTCATTTTTGATGTTTCCAATTCCGCCAACATAATATAATAATTTCTAAGTTCCCATAACAATTGTAAAATAAGAAAAATACCAATGTACAACAATGCTTTCCGGCATTGTTAGTAGTAAATATATCCTACATCAGTATAGTAATATTATATACCAATTTTCATCAATTAAATGAATATTTGTGAAGGAACTATTAAAAAACCTTTAAAATTAAGATTATTCTAATAATTTTCACACCTCTGTATTTTTCTTCCTGTTATTAAAAAGGTTTTTGTTTTGGGTGCGTCGTAAATGATATCGTTGAGGTGGGTATTTTGAACAATAGTTCGGGAAAAGAAAGTGCAAACGAGAATGCAATGTGCGGCACGGTGAAAACTGAGCTTATGCGAAGCGCGTGAACAACGAGGGAAAGTATGAATTGCCAGCACACAGTAACAGGAATTATTATTTCTATTGCTTGCAGAGCACTGCAGCTGACGGGACATTTGCTCCTGTGTTTATCTTCCATAATTCGCTTCTATCTCTCCCCTGGAGCTTTACGAGTTCGAGGCTCTCTTCGTATAATGTGCACCGTGCCTGACCTCTAACACATTAGCCTGACTTTATACCTTTGCTTAGTACAGGGACATCATTTTATTTTTACTTCAATTTTTATTGTACCTGAGTTTTTGAATATACTTCACTCCCACCCCTTTTACTAATGAGTTCAATCGTCCTCCACACAGATCCAAGACCGCATATACAGTTACAGTAGCCTTACGGTCATAGTAAACTGTACGTTCCAAAAATATGTTTGCGTTTTAGAGTGACGAAAGAGCTTTCAATATTGCACCATGTTCCGTTTGCCTACGTCGCATTCCGGTTTTCCTCACCTGCTTCTATTCGCCTCTCTGTAAATGCTAGTGGCTGGGTTGTCTTAACTCTCTTCTGAGAACATTAATTTCTGTTAGGAATTGGACGTATACGTAATATTATACCCATACAATTGTTTAAAATAACTTAAATAAAAGGGCCTCGTTAAGTAATTAACTGTCACGTGATTTCCTACCTTTCTACGACGCTGCGACGTAACCACTTGGACGGACAGTAGATAGCATGTCTGAGTAATTTTATCTTTTCGGATCCGGCAGAAGTGAAGATTGAATTTACAGTACGTAAGGTCTCTTTTATAAAGTAGGTACAGAATTATTTCAACATGAGTTATTGATACTAAGTACGAACCTGGTAATTGGAATTACGTACAATGGTCTATAGTGCGATAATATGCACATTAGAACTGAAGCCTGTATCGAAATGAACGGCCACCATTTTAAAAAATGTGTATAAATATCCATATTATGATTATTTTTCAATTTAACTTCATTCTCTATATTGTACGCTAATGTGCTGTAGACAGTATAATATACACTGCATAATGAATACTTCCGCATGGAAAGTTCAGTTCGTGAGTAAAAACACTCATTGTTAATACTGTACTGTATTTTGATTAAACAAAAACCTAATGAAAATTATCAAACTCAAAATCGCGATATTTCCTAGTTTACGTAAATGGGTGAACTACTTTTCTTCCCTCCTATACCTGATTTGTTTGTATATTACGCCAGTATCATCGAAGTCCAGTCGTGGAAGGGGGTTTCCGGTTCTTAATCGTTGATCCAAAGATATAGCCAGGTTAATATTAGAAATGTTAGTAAAAATAAAATGATGTCCCTGTACAAGGTAAGACATGTATTTTCACATACAAAAGCTACTTATTTTTCACTACACAAATTACAACGAACTTAACTGTAGTTTACAAGCTTTGAAAAAATAAACTTTGTTAATAATAAAATAGTTATAATCACAACAATTTTAATGACAATTAAGATCTAGACTATAGAGTATATAGATCTATATACATTCGTATATCGCGGTGCTTGCTACGGATGAATGGTTCTCATTCTGCTTTGAAAAATACGATACGAAGGTCCTCTACCTTTTCCTGTTCGAAGAAAACAAATTTCAGAATTTTCGCTGTCGTTCTGTCGGTGCAATATCTGGTTCAATGTCTGAAACATGTATCTGTAAATCTGATACTTCTTTTGCATGAACTCAGAGCCAGAAAAAGTTATTTTTCTTTTACATTTTTTTGTCACTACATCATTCTCATAATTTAGTAGAAATGACTACACAGACAGATTAATTCTAAAATTATTATATTTCATGTACATAATTCCCTGATAAATTGACTCGTAGATACTGAATATGAACAAAATCCGTCCAATAGTTTAGTATAAATCGCTGTACACAGACAGACTAGTACTAAAATTATTATATTTCATGTACATCATTCCCTGATAAATTGACTCGTAGATACTGAATATGAACAAAATCCGTCCAATAGTTTAGTAGAAATCGCTGTACACAGACAGACTAGTACTAAAATTATTATATTTCATGTACATCATTCCCTGATAAATTGACTCGTAGATACTGAATATGAACAAAATCCGTCCAATAGTTTAGTAGAAATCGCTGTACACAGACAGACTAGTACTAAAATTATTATATTTCATGTACATCATTCCCTGATAAATTGACTCATAGATACTGAATATGAACAAAATCCGTCCAATAGTTTAGTAGAAATCGCTGTACACAGACAGACTAGTACTAAAATTATTATATTTCTTGTACATCATTCCCTGATAAATTGACTCGTAGATACTGAATATGAACAAAATCCGTCCAATAGTTTAGTAGAAATCGCTGTACACAGACAGACTAGTACTAAAATTATTATATTTCTTGTACATCATTCCCTGATAAATTGACTCGTAGATACTGAATATGAACAAAATCCGTCCAATAGTTTAGTAGAAATCGCTGTACACAGACAGACTAGTACTAAAATTATTATATTTCTTGTACATCATTCCCTGATAAATTGACTCGTAGATACTGAATATGAACAAAATCCGTCCAATAGTTTAGTAGAAATCGCTGTACACAGACAGACTAGTACTAAAATTATTATATTTCATGTACATCATTCCCTGATAAATTGACTCGTAGATATTGAATATGAACAAAATCCGTCCAATAGTTTAGTAGAAATCGCTGTACACAGACAGACTAGTACTAAAATTATTATATTTCTTGTACATCATTCCCTGATAAATTGACTCGTAGATACTGAATATGAACAAAATCCGTCCAATGGTTTAGTAGAAATCGCTGTACACAGACAGACTAGTACTAAAATTATTATATTTCATATACATCATTCCCTGATAAATTGACTCGTAGATACTGAATATGAACAAAATCCGTCCAATGGTTTAGTAGAAATCGCTGTACACAGACAGACTAGTACTAAAATTATTATATTTCATGTACATCATTCCCTGATAAATTGACTCGCAGATACTGAATGCGAACAAAATCCGTCCAATATTTTGGTAGAAATCACTGTACACAGACAGACTAGTACTAAAATTATTATATTTCATGCACATCATTCCCTGATAATTTGACTCGTAGATACTGAATATGAACAAAATCTGTCCAATGGTTTAGTAGAAATCGCTGTACACAGACAGACTAGTACTAAAATGATTATATTTCATGTACATCATTCCCTGATAAATTGACTCGTAGATACTGAATATGAACAAAATCCGTCCAGTAGTTTAGTAGAAATCGCTGTACACAGACAGACTAGTACTAAAATTATTATATTTCATGTACATCATTCCCTGATAAATTGACTCGTAGATACTGAATATGAACAAAATCCGTCCAGTAGTTTAGTAGAAATCGCTGTACACAGACAGACTAGTACTAAAATTATTATATTTCATGTACATCATTCCCTGATAAATTGACTCGTAGATACTGAATATGAACAAAATCCGTCCAATAGTTTAGTAGAAATCGCTGTACACAGACAGACTAGTACTAAAATTATTATATTTCATGTACATCATTCCCTGATAAATTGACTCGTAGATACTGAATATGAACAAAATCCGTCCAATAGTTTAGTAGAAATCGCTGTACACAGACAGACTAGTACTAAAATTATTATATTTCATGTACATCATTCCCTGATAAATTGACTCGTAGATACTGAATATGAACAAAATCCGTCCAATAGTTCAGTAGAAATCGCTGTACACAGACAGACTAGTACTAAAATTATTATATTTCATGTACATCATTCCCTGATAAATTGACTCGTAGATACTGAATATGAACAAAATCCGTCCAATAGTTTAGTAGAAATCGCTGTACACAGACAGACTAGTACTAAAATTATTATATTTCATGCACATCATTCCCTGATAAATTGACTCGTAGATACTGAATATGAACAAAATCCGTCCAATAGTTCAGTAGAAATCGCTGTACACAGACAGACTAGTACTAAAATTATTATATTTCATGTACATCATTCCCTGATAAATTGACTCGTAGATACTGAATATGAACAAAATCCGTCCAATAGTTTAGTAGAAATCGCTGTACACAGACAGACTAGTACTAAAATTATTATATTTCATGTACATCATTCCCTGATAAATTGACTCGTAGATACTGAATATGAACAAAATCCGACCAATAGTTTAATAGAAATCGCTGTACACAGACAGACTAGTACTAAAATTATTATATTTCATGTACATCATTCCCTGATAAATTGACTCGTAGATACTGAATATGAACAAAATCCGTCTAACAGTTTAGTACACTGCTCCGCTGATTTAGTAGAATGCGTTAGAGTATAAAGAAAGCAGCAAAACAGTACAACGTGGTGTGTTGTGACGAGAATCTAAGCCCCCGCATACCGGTAAGGCATCATGTCACGAACACGTTCAAGTCTGAGTATTTCTCACAAAGTATATATTATTGAACGCTTTGAAAACAGCGCAAATATTAAGGATGTTGCTGGAGAGTTAAGGCAATATTCATTCATTCATTTAATTATTCAATTAATGATTTACTTAATTATTTAATCATTCACTCACTTATTTACTTCTTATTTATTTATTTATTATTGTACCATATATATATGCAGTCTAGAGAAATAAATTCAGTTTTTATTAACGTTGTATTAGGTTCAATTGTTATAATGAATTAACAGCTCTTAAATACCCATTCCCATATGATCGATTTTTACTGTCCATAACATTCCTTGACTCTCATGCTCTACCTAAACATGACGCTTTTCGATTGCAGGTAAATTGCTCCGCGTGATATATCTAAGTAGGTAAACATTGACTTTATCCTATATCGACGGAGCAATGTAGAATCCCCTTGTACACGTATAGACCAAGAGACGAAAACCACGTTACTCCGCGGATCACTACAGATAGCTTTTACCTGTGTATGTGTGACATCTAGAAGTTCCATTGTGTGCCTTGGAAGATATTACTACAAAACTAATTTCGTGCGTGAAGATATACAGGTACATCATTTTTATTTTTACTTCAATTTTTATTGCACCCGGTTTTTGACTGTACTTCACTCCCACCCCTTCCACTAATGAAGTTCAACCGCCCTCCACACAGATCCCAGACCGCATATACAGTCATAGTAGCCTTACGGTCATAGTAAACTGTACGTTCCAAAAATATGTTTGCGTTTTCCAGTGACGAAAGAGCTTTCAATATTAAATCATTTTCACACAGGTACTATCGTCCATTTGCCTACGTCGCATCCTGGTTTCCCCACCTGTTTCTATTCGCCTCTCTGTAAAGGCTAGTGGCTGGGCTGTCTTAGCTCCTTTCTCAGAACATTAATTTCTGTTAGGAATTGGACGTCTACGTAATATTATACACTGTTTAAAATAAATTAAGCAAAAAGGGCCTCGTTAAGTAATTAATTGTCACGTCATTTCCTTCCTTTCTACGACCCTACGACATAACTACTTGGACGGACAGTAGATAGTATGTCTGAGTAATTTTATCTGTGCGGGTCGGCCAGAAGTGAAGATTGAATTTACAGTACGTAAGGTACTCCTTTTTAGAGTAAGTACAGAATTATTTCAACATGAGTTACTAGTACGAAGGACGAAACTGGTAATTGGGATTGGGTACAATAGTCTATAATGCGATAATATGCAGATTAGAACTGAATCCTGTATCGAAATGAACGGCCACCATTTTCAAAAATGTGTTTAAATATCCATATTATGATAATTTTTTAAATTTAACTTCATTCTCTATATTGTACGCTAATGTGCTGTAGACAGTATAATATACACTGCATAGTGAATACGTCCACATGGACAGCTCAGTTCGTGAGTAAAAACACTTATTGTTAATACTGTACTGTATTTTGATTAAACAAAAACCTAATGAAAATGATCAAAGTCAAAATCGCGATATTTCCTAGTTTACGTAAATGGATAAACTACTTTTCTTCCCTCCTATACCTAGTAAAGTGATTTGTTTGTATATTACGCCAGTATCATCGAACTCCAGTGGTGGAAGGGGGTAGCAAACGGCGTTGACCCAAAAGTATAGTAAAAATGTTAGTAAAAATAAAATGATGTCCCTGTACAAGCCGCCACTGCAATACAGTAGAACGAGAAAGCATAAAAATGAATTTACTTAAGCAAAGCAGTTCTTAATAGGAGTTGCGCAAGAACTCTATTCGCAGTTACTGAGTAATGTTCAATTTATAACCTAGCCTGCACGCGTTGCAACTACTTGCTCATTCTGGTTCAAGATCTCGCCCAAACAGCCAAGTTTTGCACCATGCTCACCTTACCCACCTGCGTCCTGGGATTCGCGGTGAGTGGATATGCCACTGTTGTCTGAATGACACTTCTCTAAGTGGTTCTACTCTGATAGAGAATTCAGAACATTGCTGATATCAGATTTTGGTATTCTATTTCAGGATACCGCGCTAGATGGAACTCAATAACCGTGACGTTTTCGCTTGCATTTTGTCATCTTTAACACTTTACCTGTCTTTAAGAAGGGGGACAAGACTAACTGTAGTAACTTTCGAGGAATATCGCTTCTGTTGACGTCGTACAAAATTTTGTCCAATATTCTTTTGAGAAGATTAACTCCATATGTAGATGAAATTATTGGGGATCATCAGTGCGGTTTCAGGAGTAATAGATCGACTATTGATCAGATATTTTGTATTCGACAGATAATGGAGAAAAATGGGAGTATAAGGGTACAGTGCATCAGTTATTCATAGATTTCAAAAAGGCACATGATTCGGTTAAGAGAGAAATTTCATATGACATTCTTATTGAATTTGGTATTCCCAAGAAACTAGTTCGATTAATTAAAATGTGTCTCAGTGAAACGTACAGCAGCGTCCGTATAGGTCAGTTTCTGTCAGATGCGTTTCCAATTCACTGTGGGCTAAAGCAAGGAGATGCACTATCACCTTTACTTTTTAACTTTGCTCTAGAGTATGCCATTAGGAAAGTTCAGGGTAACAGAGAGGGTTTGGAATTGAACGGGTTACATCAGCTTCTTGTCTATGCGGATGACGTGAATATGTTAGGAGAAAATCCACAAATGATTAGGGAAAACACGGGAATTTCATTTGAAGCAAATAAAGAGATAGGTTTGGAAGTAAATCCCGAAAAGACAAAGTATATGATTATGTCTCGTGACCAGAATATTGTAGAGAAATGGAAATATAAAAATTGGAAATTTATCTTTTGAACAGGTGGAGAAGTTCAAATCTCTGGGAGCAACAGTAACAAATATAAATGATAGTCGGGAGGAAATTAAACACAGAATAAATATGGGAAATGCCTGTTATTATTCGGTTGAGAAGCTTTTATCATCCAGTCTGCTGTCCAAAAAGTTTAAAGTTAGAATTTATAAAACAGTTATATTACCGGTTGTTCTTTATGGTTGTGAAACTTGGACTCTCACTTCGAGAGAGGAACATAGGTTAAGGGTGTTTGAGAATAAGGTGTTTAGGAAAATATTTGGGGCTAAGAGGGATGAAGTTACAGGAGAATAGAGAAAGTTACACAACATAGAACTGCACGCATTGTATTCTTCACCTGACATAATTAGGAACATTAAATCAAGACTGTTGAGATGGACAGGGCATGTAGCACGTATGGGCGAATCCAGAAATGCATATAGAGTGTTAGTTGGGAGGCCGGAGGGAAAAAGACTCTTGGGGAGGCCGAGACGTAGATAGGAGGATAATATTAAAATGGATTTGAGGGAGGTGGGATATGATGATAGAGAATGGATTAATCTTGCTCAGGATAGGGACCAATGGCGGGCTTATGTGAAGGCGGCAATTAACCTTGGTTCCTTAAAAGCCAGTAAGTAACAGTATCATCATTATTATTTCGTCATCTTTATCATCATTGTCACCGTCAAATGTATGCTCTTCCACAACACTAACTGTAACAATGAATCATTTTCCTTCGCTCAATCTTGGAAGACAAGTTTCTCGGGGAGAGGTAATAGTTTCTTCCCTGACTAGATTACGAGGCACTTTTCAGACAGTGGCAATGCTCTGTTCCCTAGACAACAGGATTGTTTGACATAGGCTTCATTGGATTCACGAGTAGATCTTCTACTGCTTTCTAAGCAAAGCTCTTTATTGTCTTGCAGTGTATTTTCCTTTGTTAGTGATGTCTTCATAATTTCGTATCTTCTCTGCTTAGACACTAAGAGCATAAACTTTCAAATAACTATTAATAAACCAATTTCCTTTTCAAAATCGCAGAACTTTTTTCTTACAAAATTTTGATGACATTATTTTTTAGTGCCCGAGTTACAAAAGTTAGACTCAAAGTATTACAAATAGTTGAAACGTAGTCGCTGAAGAACAAAATGTTCGAGACTCCAACAACAGTACAGCAACTTATTGTGTTGTGTAAAGCAAGAAAATGCTATTTATGCTGTTACTGCAGTTTCTTGGGGGAGAGGATGGTATTTTTTAAAGCTTTTTTCCTATTTGGTGTAAGATATTAATTTCTTGTATGTAGAGAGCTGATAGCTGTGGTAACTCAACCAAATAAAAACATTTTGAAAAATAAATTATTTGGTGGCCCAAATTAAAAAAAGAAAAAATATACCCGATGCAGGATTGTACTAAAACCGATATATCTGAACAGTTTTTAAATATAGATTCAAACAGTTTTTTGCAATGTATTTGCAAAAGCATGTTCTACAAACTGTCTGTAACAGAATTTTGATATTAGTCCCTACGTTTGTAAAATAAACAATTAAAATTTAATAACAATTTTCTGGTTGCCTTTCTTGCAAACAAACGGACATATTTTTAAAATTAAATCAATTAACAAAATTCTGTTACAGAGAAAAGTTTCCTAATAGTCTAAAGAATGTGTGTTCTAAATTTCATGCATGTATCTTTAATAGTTCAGAAATTATATCCATTTTGTCTGGCAATGTAGCAAAAAAAATGAAGTTACTGGAAACCGATAAAAGCGGGCATATTAAAGAAATTATCCCCAAAATAAATTCAGCTTGTTTTGCTATTAGATCTATGCAAAAGATAGTAAATATCAATACCTTAAAAACAATATACTTTGCATACTTCCACTCGGTAATGAGTTTTGGAATAATATTCTGGGGAAATTCCACAGATAGTAACAATATATTTCTATTACAAAAAAGAGTAATTAGAATAATAATAGGTGCGAAATCTAGGGAGTCGTGTAGGACTATTTTCAAAAATCTACAATTAATGCCCATGGCTTCTCAGTATATCTTTTCATTAATAGTCTTCCTCGTATGTAATCGTGAAAACTTTGTAACTAATTCAACAGTTCATAGCATAAATACACGTCAAAAAAATGACTTTCATACTCCATCGGCAAGTCTATCGTGCTATCAAAAAGGAGTGCGTTATATGGCAGTAAAAATTTTTAACAGCCTCCTATCGATATCAAAAATGAAACTCAAAACATAAAATTATTTAGGGCCAGATTAAATAAGTACCTAATTTCTCACGCCTTCTATTCTGTAGGTGAATTCATGACATTCAATAACACTTTATGAAATTGATACTAAAACTTTGTGTTGTACTAGTAGACTATATTGTAAATCTCGTCTGTATATATTTCATCTAGATTATGACTATAAATTAAGACTTTATAATAGTATTAAGTTTTTTGACTTGTTCCATATTCTAGCTGTAAGCATGTATGAATACCGTGGAATGTTAATAAATACAATACAATACAATACAATACAATACAAAAATCCATAACGCAGGAATTTTAAAAATGGCGACTCAACATCCGATATGGGCACAAATAACCACAAAATGTTATGCTATGCATTCAACACATATCACAGAGTATTTTAAAGAATTTTTTTTTTTAGTTTACTCATTTTTCACCAAAAAATACCATCCTCTCCCCTTAACATTGTTGACACAATATTCTGCAGCAAAGACGTGGCGGTAAGAAATCAACAAGAAATATGTTTGAAGAGCATTCTGGGCGCTCCTATTTATATAGTTCATGTATATTATTCAAACCTCGTTGAGTGGAAGAGAAGGCCTTATGGCCTTAACTCTGCCTAGTGAAATAAAACTGCTACTAATGCTACTCTAACTTAATTGTCTTCAGATGGAGCACGATGGGAAGTCTTGCAACAGTTGGCTTGAACTCAAGTGCTTGATGAGAAGACAGAAATCTACAGAGTGGCTCAGAAATAAACCGACAACATATCTGGATTATTCTTTAATTTAAAAAAACAACACTAAAAAGGTTTCAATCTATTAACTCAAACAGTTCAGTTAACAAACATGATTTATGATTAGCTATTGTTTACTACCTGGCATCAAACTGTTCAACCAACTTGCGGCGGAATCCGAGAACAGGTCTCCATATACTGCCTAATCAGTCTAAATACGTTGAGTTTACATAATTTATCTATTAAAGAAGTGGAAATCATTTCAGCGGGAAGAAACAAAACATCGGGAATGGCTTCCTTCAAATAACACGTACCCCTTCGCTTATTCTAGTCTTATCACAGATTATCTAACTTCCATTATTGGGCCTGAGTTTTAACAAATTCTCCGGACGATAAGTTGAAAAATATTTAAAAGAGGATTGTGGAGTTTTCACTGGCATATTTCTTTACTCCGTCGCTTATACAACAATTAATTTGTTGATATATCTTTTAGACACTCTGTATTTGCTATAGCTTAACGCAAACAAATTTATGGCTTCACTTTAACAATTTATTTTCAGGTCACGTTTCTGGCTATGCCTACATTAGGAAGTAGCACATATGTACCCATAGCCTTAGGACCTCGCGAGACGTCTGGAGCGCGTTCAGGTAACGTGACACAAGCTGGAATCTCAACACAATTATGCAAACAAAATCTATGTTTTAGCAGTAAGAAAAGGTCAACAATAAATCCACTATGGGCTGATTGTATAAAGCATTTAATCTTAGATCAGAGGTTAAATTGACCCTCGTTCTAGCTGAATTAGGAATTTTGTGTTGCATAAAGTCTAATCTGAGATTAATTTGTCTTAAACTAAAGTCAACTTTGACTGAAGAAATTTCTCCGATTAAGTTAAATGATCCAAGTTCAGTTATTTCTTTTCTGTGTGAAATATACGAGTGACAGATTGTGTAAATAAACTATCCATTATCATTATTATTATTATTATTATTATTATTATTACTATTATTATTATTATTATTATTATTATTATTAATAGATATGGTAGGTACATTTATATATTTATTTCAATTTCTTGCCTTGATATACAAACATTCTTATATTTTATAAGGCTCTATCGTGTTCAGCAGTATGAAATAACATAACCTATAAATATATTATGTTTATAACAACCATTAATTATTAATGGATATGATAGATACATTCATAAATGTTCAATTAACTGTATTACTAAACGAAAATTGTCGTTTTATAAAGCTTTATTATGTTTAGCAGTATCAAACACCATAACATGATAACAACTCGGACAACAGTCAACCTTCTTCTTATTGTCCGCCATTATTTACTGTACATTGCACAAAACAAACCAGTGTCTCCAATGTACGGAAAGTCGTCAAAAAGTAGTTGTAAAGTCGCTAGATTTCTCATCTATACTAATAATAAATCTGTAGCCGAAATTTTTCTGGTAATTTTCGATTTTCCAAAAATAATTGGTCCTAACATATATAATTAACCACCCTGAAACCGAAAATCGCTTTTTTTTTAATTTTTGTTTGTATGTCTGTCTGTCTGTCTGTTTCTTTGTTACCTTTTCACGCGATAATAGCTGAACGGAATTCGATGAAAATTGGAATATAAATTAAGTTCGTTGTAACTTAGATTTTAGGCTATATGGCATTCAAAATACATTATTTAAAAGGGGGACTATAAGGTGGCCTGAATTAAATAAATAGAAATATCTCACTTATTATTGATTTTTGTGAAAAATGTTACATAAAAAAAGTTTCATTTAAAAATAATTTTCGATAAGTTTTATTCCTTGAAAAAGTTTGATAGGACTGATATTTAATGAGATAAATGAGTTTTAAAATTAAAATAACTGCCATCTAAGGCCGTATAATGAAATAAAAAACAAATGACTTCGTCTATAAGGGGCCTTGGACAGCAACAATCGAAAGTTATGAAAGATAGCTTACAGAGAATGTTTCTGTGTTTGTATGAAGTAATATCAGAATCTAAATTAACCGATTTCTATAATTAATTATTATTTCACCATTGGAAAGTGTAGTTTCTCTAGATGGACATAATGCTATAATGTTATTACAGTAACTTCTGATATAACATAATATAATATAATATAATATAATATAATATAATATAATATAATATAATATAATATAATATAATATAATATAATATAATATAATATAATATAATATAATATAATGTAATGTAATATAATATAATAGGCCTATAGTAGGCCTATAATATAATATACTATAATATAATATGCCTATAGTAGGCCTATAATATAATATAATATAATATAATATAATATAATATAATATGTAATATTATATAATTTAAGTTATTTGAAGGGTTCAGAACCATAATGGGCCAAACGGCATTTAATGAATACGTAGAAAAGTAGGGTTAAAATTAAGTTATTACCATAATTCAATGGAAACATATAGCAAGTAAAATAAAGTATAGACAGTAAATCTAAATGATGTCAATTTTCATTAAACTATGGTTGCATGTAATAACAATTGAGAAACATGTTAAAAGTATTGTCATTGCACCAAATGAGTGCTCTCTGGACCGAAATGATCGCATTTTAATTATTTAAACACAATTTAAATTAAGTAATATATTAAACGATTTATCCTTCTATCAAACACGAATGTTCCCTGGATCAAATGTCCTATTTTAATTATGTAATTACTTTATATTTATTTCTAACGGGTGCAGCGGAGCGCACGGGTACGGCTAGTTATCAATAAAGAAAGATTAAATTTTGTCACTATGGGGTGCTAAAAACGTCGCTAAATCCCTATTTAAGCAATATAAAAGTTAAAAGGAATTGTTGTTGAAAAAGAGTTAAAGTCGCTATATTGGCAACACTGAACAAACTTGTACAACAAGGTCCGCGCATCACATACTTCACCTGTTTATGCGATGTTGCCAAATCCTTTTCACGTGAACTTAGATTGCATTTGAACCAAGGTAATTTGATCGCAGAAAAGTTTTATACAATAGAAGAAGTGTCTGAACTCGGTTCAGTTTCCGATCTTCGATCAAAGGTTGATCTTTAGTCAGGGAGTTTTATACAATTGGGCCTAAGGATGGAATTCATAGTCGTCACTTATAAAATGAGTGAACCCTTAAGTAATAAGTGTTTGCTTATAATAAGGGAACCCTTAAGTCAATTCCGAATTCATAGACAACACTTATTTTCACGTAATGAGTGCTCACTTACAGCTGCCGGACATGACGTCATAACAAAAGCTGACTCTCATTGAACTAATCGAAAGCAGCTCTACATGTGGGGTTGCTATAACAACGAGTTATCAATATTATTGTACTGAATAAGTTATATACAGCAATAGTTTCATGATATGTTAAATTCTAGTTGCACGTTAGTTATAGCTATAATCAGATATCCTACTAATTGGAACACGTGTTTTGTAGTAGTGAATTTCTTAAATAAATAAATTAAGCCTATTAGGCCTACTATATAATACTTTATATTGAATTTATTAACATAGTGTTATATTTACTCTATAATTTGCCAATTATAGCTACATTTTACATTTTTGGCTATGATATCTATACTTAACTCTTTTTGATTTATTTTATTTGGTATTTTTCATTTATATCTAGATCTGTGTCTTTTATTTAGGTAGTATCTATTTGTTTTTTTTTTTATTTTTAATTTGTAATTGAACACTTGTACCGGTATCTGTTTTATCTCTTTTTTCATGTTATATGCAATTATATGTTTTTTAACAAATATCTGTACTGTCTATTGTAATTGGGGCTTTGCCCTGTTATAGAAATAAATAAATAAATAAATAAATAAATAAATAAGTAAGTAAATAAATAAATAAATAAATAAAGTAACTAAGTAAGTAAGTAGGTAAGTAAGTAAATAAGTAAATAAAATGAATAAATAAATAAATTAATTAATTAATTAATTAAATAAACAAATGAACACGCAAATAAAGTACCGGTAAGTAAGTAAGTAAATAAATAAATAACGATGAATTTGGCTAGAGCAACAACTTCGAATAGATCTGAAAAGGATATCGCTTCTTAAATTCCAGTTCACTATACATTTCCAGAGGATTCTCCATGTCTCTAATATACTTTTTGGGACACGTATATTTCCCTCATTTCGTTCAACAAACTCCACAAAATCCTCAAAATCATTCTCAGTATCCATTTTGAAAATGAGTGGTCACTTAAGGGTACATATCAGCTCACTTAAGTAATCACTCATTATGTGAATGAGGGACAACTATGAATTAGAAATGAGTATAAGTAACCACTTAAGGGTTCACTCATTTATAAGTGACGACTATGAATTTCGCCCTAAATTTTGTCACTATGGGATGTTAAAAAGGTCGCTAAATCCCTATTTAAGCAATATAAAAGTTAAAAGAAATTGTTGTTGAAAAAGAGTTAAAGTCGCTATATTGGCAACACTGAACAAACTTGTATATCTTATTTTATTTCAAGGAGTGCAGTTCGGTGGCTCCTTTGAACACCCACTTACAGATTTATGACTTCCTACACAAACAACTCTGATAATTCCATCCTGTCCCCTCGTTCCAAGACTGCACAGTTGCCACAATCCTGGTGACCATCGAAGTCAGACTGACGGGATTCTTGGAATTCGGAAAAGATGCGACAGCTCTGCCTCCACGTGGATTTGAGGGGGCCTGTCAATTCTTCTGAACGAAGGTTGTGATTGGTTAATAAGAAGAGAAGACAAGATTTCCGTCACAGTAAGGAAGACATTTATTTATGACAACCAATTAGTAGTGGGCAGTAGAAGGTCTGTCGGCAAAGTCCTTTCTGTGAAACTGCACTCCATGAAATAAAATAAGGTATACAACATGGTCCGCGCATCACATATTTCACTTGTTTATGCGATGTTGCCAAATCCTTTTCACGTGAACTTAGATTGCATTTGAACCAAGGTAATTTGATCGCATAAAAGTTTCATACAATAGAAGAAGTGTCTCAACTCGGTTCACTTTTCGATCTTCGATCAAAGTTGATCTTTAGTCAGGGAGTTTTATACAATTGGACCTTAAGAATACCAAACAGAGAATGCTTGTAATAATAACAGCATTTCTGCGTGTCTCTGCAGGTGTGGCGGAATTACTGGACCGTCTTTTAGCTCTATCCACGCCTGAGCCTGACATGGATGTGGGAGACTTCTTCCTGGACAGCTACGAGGAGAAGAGCACACCGGACCTGGGGGTCCTGGGTGACCACGAAGACGAAGACAACAGACAGGGGGGTCTGGACTGGCTGTTGGGGTGGGCGGACAACAAGTGCCTCAAGAGCAGGATCAGGATCCTGCTGGAGTGCGTGCTGGACATCATCACTTACGAATGCAATCGCTTCTCGCGGATCCGGGCCACCGTGATGTCGTTCCTCGACACGGTCCTGCTCGACTGCTCCAAGTCGTCTACTGTCACCCGCTTCGTAAAGAGATTAGTCAACATGATTCTCTCCAATTGCAACAATAAACAAAACAAGATTAAGGATTGGCGCCTTCGCTTATTTCGTAGTACGGCGTACAGCAAATAAATTATAATGTATGTTATGACACGCAGTAGAGTTATATGTTGGGATGAGTTCCTTATCATAAGAGAGGATGTTCATATAAATCATATTAAGGTCAACGGCTTTTTATTAAACTTTCTCAATACATAAAATAACTTTACAGAAATTATCTACTGCTCTAATATCTGTGTCCAAGATGTCCAGGAATGTACAACCTTCTTGGCACGCACAAAGTGTGTAATTTCATAACTGTACGAATAATTGTAGAGGAAAATAAAATAGTATTTTCACAAATGTCTGCATCTTCAGCGTTGTTAATCACTTCCCTTATTATCCCGAGTTAACTCGGGTTGCTAACATGTGTCAAAATTTATTAACCCGAGTTAACTCGTTTGAGTCCCATTGTCTATATCATAGTGATTTTTTAAGTATGTAAGAAAATTAGTGATGTACAGTGATTCTGCAATATTAAATAACCTCTTTACGAAAATAAAAAATATGACACTTTTTTCACAAAACTGGTAAAATATATAGTAAGGGAAGAGGTTAATGTCAAGTTAATGTGTGGTGGTGTCCATCTGTTGGTATGTATTGTATAGCTGACGCCAGGGTTATAGGCGCGTGTCCTTGAGTACAATGCACAGTCTGCGAGCATCTATTGATGTGTAGCTGAAAATGGTACCGCCTCCTATACACGTCACTTCAGCAATCTGCCAACCACAGCTGTCAGTCTTGCTGCCCAAACTGCGGCAAAAGTAAGATACTCGCACTTAACTTTCCTGCGGCGTGTCCTTGAGTACAGTGTCCAGTCAGTGAATCTCTGTTGCCACTGCAGCTGAGAACGGTACCTCCTCCTAAGTACGCGTCACATCAACAATCTACCAATCACAAGTCCCAGCTTTATCGCCTATAAATTGCTACAAAAGTTAGACACTCGCACTTAAGTTTCCCATTACTTATTTCACATGCCAAAATCGGTGGCGCGCCCTATACTTATCGCTAAACACTACAAAACAAATTAACATGCAGAATAATCATAGCGGACACACCGCCCGCCCGAGCAATCTGTGTAGAGCTATCTTTCCCATGCAATCGGACAAACACCAAGCCTACAAATTATTAACTGTTTAAGAAATGTATTAAATTTGTCACGAATAAAATTGTAATGATATCGAAAAGCTATTTGCTGCACTCGGTAAAGGAACTAAATACGTGGTACAGTCATTAAGTTCTAATACTGAGCGCATAGTGGCGTTGTGGTGCACTATAGCGCATAGGTGGCGCCATGGTATGATACCTTGTCAGTTAGTCTCTCGACCCAACAAGAGACAGTTGAGTGCATGCACTGTAAGCAGAACTACGGTCTTTGTTGTGACGGTGATTTGAATGCGCACGTCGGAACCCGAGATGTCACAGTTTGAGCAACGGGCAAACATCAAGTTCTGCCAGAAATTAGGCAAAATTGCTGCCGAAACGTTTCAAATGATGCAGCAAGTTCACGGTGAGGACGCAGTGAGTCGCAGTGTTGTGTTTAGGTGGCACCGACGTTTTTTGCAAGGAAGAGACAGTTTGGAAGATGACGTGCGTACTGGTCGGCCACAAACAATTCGAACTGAACGCAAGATCCAAGAAGTTGCAACGTTGGTGCGTGCTAACCGCTCCCAATCGGTAGACGATATCGCAGCAACAGTAGGGGTCAGCCATGGTACTTGCTACAAAATTCTGTCTGATGACCTGAACATGTCTCGTGTTACCCAGCACAGTGTGCCACGAATCCTGTCGCAAGATCAACGTGATGATCGCATGACGATTTGTGGTGACCTCATCAGTAGTGCTGACGATGATCCGACGCTTCTCAACCGGATAATAACTGGAGAAGAAACTTGGTGTTTCCTTTACGATCCGCAACTGAAACGACAATCCGCCACCTTGAAAACGCCGTTATCACCACGACAGAAAAAACCGCGACAAGACAGGTCAAAAGGCAAGGTGATGCTTGAACTGTTTTTTGATTCAAATGGAATTGTTCACATGGAATTCATCCCAGAGGTTGCAACTGTGAACAAAACCCGCTACAAAGAGATCCTTGGCCGTTTACGAGATTCAATTCGCCGTAAGCGACCTGAGCTATGGCGTACAAAGAATTGGCTGTTGCTACATGACAACGCCCCTGCACATCGCTCTGTCCTTGTCCAAAAGGAACTTGCAAGACAACAGGTGACAGTTCTTCCACACCCTCCGTACTCACCTGATCTCGCACCATGCGATTTTTTTCTCTTTCCTCGCATGAAACAACCCTACGTGGGCGTAGATTTCATTCTTCCGAAGAGGTCATGACTGCCACAAGAGAAGCCATACGGGACCTTCCTGCCAACATCTTTCAACGGTGCTTCCAGCAGCTATACCAACGTTGGCAAACATGCATAACGGCCAACGGAAACTATTTTGAGGGAGGATGTGGTTCTGTTTAAATGTACGCCGTGTTATGCGGCATCTTGTGATACATCCAGATTCTTGTGGGAGCCTATCCTCAAGTCTTAGAACTTAATTAATGTACCACGTATATCGTCTAATGCTCTATAAAAATCACTGTATTTCAACGTTATTCTAAAATAAATTCCCAGTTTGATATGTCTACATCTTCTACAGGGACATCATTTTATTTTTACTTCAATTTTTATTGTACCTGAGTTTTTGAATGTACTTCACTCCCACCCCTTCTACTAATAAAGTTCAACCGTCCTCCACACAGATCCAAGACCGCATATACAGTCATAGTAGCCTTACGGTCATAGTAAACAGTACGTTCCAAAAATATGTTCGCGTTTTCCAGTGACGAAAGAGCTTTCAATATTGCATAATTTTCCATTTGCCTACGTCGCATCCCGGTTTCCCCCACCTGCTTCTATTCGCCTCTCTGTAAATGCTAGTGGCTGGGCTGTCTTAGCTCTCTTCTGAGAACATTAATTTCTGTTAGGAATTGGACGTCTACGTAATATTGTACCCATGCAATTGTTTAAAATAACTTAAATAAAAGGGCCTCGTTAAATAATTAACTGTCATGTGATTTCCTCCCTTTCTACGACGCTGCGACGTAACCACTTGGACGGACAGTAGATAGCATGTCTGAGTAATTTTATCTTTTTGATCGGGCAGAAGTGAAGATTGAATTTACAGTACGTAAGGTCTCTTTTATAGAGTAGGTACAGAATTCTTTCAACATGAGTTACTGATACGAAGTACGAACCCGGTAATTGGAATTAGGTACAATAGTCTATAGTGCGACAATATGCACATTAGAACTGAAGCCTGTATCGAAATGAACGGCCACCATTTTGAAAAAATGTGTTTAAATATCCATATTATGATTATTTTTCAATTTAACTTCATTCTCTATATTGTACGCTAATGTGCTATAGACAGTATAATATACACTGCATAATGAATACGTCCGCATGGACAGCTCAGTTCGTGAGTAAAAACACTCAGTGTTAATACAGTACTGTATTTTGATTAAACAAAATTCTAATGAAAATTATCGAACTCAAAATCACGATATTTCCTAGTTTACGTAAATGGATGAACTACTTTTCTTCCCTTCTATACCTAGTAAAATGATTTGTTTGTATATTACGCCAGTATCATCGAACTCCAGTCGTGGAAGGGGGTAGCAAACGGTCTTTCTGGTTCTTAATCGTTTACCCAAAGGTATAGCCAGGTTAATATTAGAAATGTTAGTAAAAATAAAATGATGTCCCTGTATTAGCCCACATATTAACAGTTTAGTCTCATATAGATGCCATTATGCTTTAGAGAGATTCAATTTTTTTATTCCGATATGCACATAGTAGCTATGGTAACTGTGTCACGCTTATATCACAGTCTAGTATATACATTCACGAAGCTCAATACGTAGTAAATATGCATCCATAGATAGTTGCTAACCACTAGGATTGTTAATATCGTCTCATTACAGACAATGCGAAATAGTACCGGCACAGTCTATTGTTCCTAGCACCCTCACAACTCAAGCTTCGTGACTGCATATACTAGACTGTGCTTATATACCTACTTATATTAGTTAAGAAAACAGAGAGAAATAATTTTTAGAATGGTATTGCCTCGCCCGTGCTAACATTTCCAAAGGGAAAGTGACACGGATCTGTTTATCTTGTTCTTTGGGTTCAAAACGAATTTTAAATTTATAGAATAAAGCCGAAGCTGTCTTCTCAGAATTCACCACACTGTTGGATAAGTCATGTCCAAACGTTTTGCAATTTTATTAGCACTTGATTTTATGAAACCTCCTATGTGACTGTAGCTACATAACATACATTTTAAGGAGGAAGAAAAAATTAATTAAAAATCAATGGGCCTACATAAGAATATGAAGTAATTCGGAAGAATACTTCTGAAGCCAAAGTGAGTAAAGAGGAATGACATTCATGCCATCCTGTTTGTTGGCAGCCACAATTACAGGGAATTTAACCTGGAATTAAATCGGTTGCACCCTGAAAGAGTGCCGATTACACAACACTTGCGTGAGAAAGCCTGTTGTCTGTTCATCTGTTGACGTTCTCATGATCCACTGAGCAGTTTGTCTACCACGACTCTCAAAATTCTGAACGAGTTTCCTCACGCTCTCTCAGGATGCAACCGATTTTATTCCGGGGCAAATTCCCTGTGATTGCGGCTGCCAACAAATAGGATCGCTTGAATATCATTCCTCTTTATTTAACGACATCACTCTGGTTTGCAAAGAAGAAGAAACCATATTTCAGAGATTTGACCTATTGTTCTAGACTTATGGGACACCCTGTATATATTTTTCTACATTAAAAAAAAAAAAGAAAAGAAAACCCATTCTACGCCTTCCTATACGTGCATCCTAAAACGTTTCACAGTTATAACTAAAATATTAGGAGGCCTGAGATTTTTAAAATAGTACATTATGCAACGAGCCTATAATGGTAGTAATTAAGACGCGAGTATGTTTGTTTATGAAACGAGCGCAAGCGAGTTTCATAATTTTCATACGAGCGTCTTAATTACCATTGTAGGCAAGTTTCATACGACTTTTTATGTTCGACCATATTTCTAACTTGAAATTATTCATAAGTATTTATATTATGGTTATCTAAGTGAGGAGCGGAACTGACTTTCTAAATTGTGAGATGTGCGCAGACGCGAAAGTATTGATTTTTCCGAAGAACGAATGTCATTGACCTTGATATAATCTAGAGAATAACATGAACATTAATCTTGATATAACCTGGAAATTGATTTAGAATTGAAAAGCGAGATGACAAATTGAATTTATTTCAATATTATTTACAATTAACGCTAATTATTATAGTAGCAGGACATAACCTTCTGCGACAATATTGGATTTCCAGCCTCCGTGACGTTTCGCTAATTGTCTTTCGATTGCATATCCGAGAATAATCTATACTTGCGCTTTTATAATGCTACAATGGTGATTTCGGATTGGCTGAACAACTGAACTATAATGAATAGGTGTACTTTAATGAGGTGCATTAAAGGGCTGGTACCAGGTGTATAATTACTACATTTCGGCATGGTCGAGCATAAAATTATTTAAGTAATTCTTTAATTTACAATAACTTCAAAACTATGTACCCTAGTTATTTCAAATTCGGTGGGTGTCTTTTTTAACCATATAAATAACACTAAAAATATATGATGAAATTTGTTTTAACAAATGTTCAACTCTGTAGGGTCTGCACTTAAAGAAATGGAACCAGAAGACAGTCTATATTTATCAAGATATCACCATGCATTGGAGCATTAATGTACGTGATATTCTGGATGAATGAAAGTTCCCTGCCCCATGGATTAAACAGGATGGCCACCTCACGCCCCAGACATCACTTTTTGTAGGGTTATGTGAAGGACAGAGTACATACCAGAAAAAAATAAAATTGAGTTAGAAGAATCATGATGCAGAACACTTGGAATACAGTTTACAGTCTTAATATCTTTTATGTCATCGGAGGCGATCTTCAGAGATATGGCCTATTGTTCTAGACTTATGGGACACTATGTATATATTTTTCTACACTCAAATTGTACAAAAAAGAAAACCCATTCTACGCCTTCATATCATATGTGCATCCTGAAAACGCTTCACAGTTATAACTAAAAGATTAGGACGCATGTAAAGATTTACAGTTTGCCTAATAAAACTTTTGAGACGCTGTAGTGATTGAGCAAACAGTGTTTTAATGTAATTACAAATAGAATTTAATGTTTCTTACATTACGAAATCTGGAAATTAATTTGTGTGCACGGTGAGTTGTACAGTAGTTTATTTTCAGTAATTAGGAGTCAATTTATGGAATGAAGTTTCACATAAGGGCCTAATGATATCATTTAAAATATACATTAATTGCTTTCAATTACAGAAAGTGGACATTAATTAGACGTAATCCAAATAAAATATCCTTCATTGTTCTACATACGATAAAGTTACGCAAGAAACGATATTAATTGCAGGTCATTAAAATAATTATTCTTTTAGGATACATGTATGCAATTCCAGAGAATTAAGTCCTCCTTGCTTCGAAACCCGATATCTATTCCCCGCATCTGAGTCCACTTGAAGTGTGTTTCATTGTCAGAGGACGAGGTTGCCAGTTGAATTCTGGCAGTGGAGATTGGAGATTATGAGAAAGAATAATAATAATAATAATAATAATAATAATAATAATAATAATAATAATAATAATAATAATACTTACTTACAAATGGCTTTTAAGGAACCCGAAGGTTCATTGCCGCCCTCAGATAAGCCCGCCAGCGGTCCATATCCTGTGTAAGATTAATCCAGTCTCTATCATCATACCCCACCTCCCTCAAATCCATTTTAATATTATCCTCCCATCTACGTCTCGGCCTCCCTAAAGGTCTTTTTCGCTCCGGTCTCCCAACTAACACTCTATATGCATTTCTGGATTCGCCCATATGTGCTACATGCCCTGCCCATCTCAAACGTCTGGATTTAATGTTCCTAATTATGTCAGGTGAAGAATACAATGCGTGCAGTTCTGTGTTGTGTAACTTTCTCCATTCTCCTGTAACTTCATTCCGCTTAGCCCCAAATATTTCCTAAGCACCTTATTCTCAAACACCCTTAACCTATGTTCCTCTCTCAGAGTGAGAGTCTAAGTTTCACAACCATATAGAAGAACCGGTAATATAACTGTTTTATAAATTCTAACTTTCAGATTTTTTGACAGAAGACTGGATGATAAGAGCTTCTCAACCGAATAATAACACGCATTTCCCATATTTATTCTGCGTTTAATTTCCTCCCGAGAGTCATTTATATTTGTTACTGTTGCTCCAAGATATTTTAATTTTTCCACCTCTTCGAAGGATAAATCTCCAATTTTTATATTTCCATTTCGTACAATATTCTGGTCACGAGACATAATCATATATTTTGTCTTTTCGGGATTTACTTCCAAACCTATCTCTTTACTTGCTTCAAGTAAAATTTCCGTGTTTCCCTAATCGTTTGTGTATTTTCTCCTAACATATTCACGTCATCCGCATAGACAAGCAGCTGATGTAACCCGTTCACTTCCTAACCCTGCCTGTTATCCTGAACTTTCCTAATGGCATATTCTAAAGCGAAGTTAAAAAGTAAAGGTGATAGTGCATCTCCTGCTTTAGCCCGCAGTGAATTGGAAAAGCATCAGATAGAAACTGACCTATACGGACTCTGCTGTATGTTTCAATAATAATAATAATAATAATAATAATAATAATAATAATAATAATAATAATAATAATAATTTATTTAACCTGGCAGATTTAAGCCCATACGGCCTTCCCTAACACTCAACCAGGAGTAAAACTGCGTTACAAAAACACTACAAATTTACAAAGTACACTACAATTTTACACACAAAACTGAATAAGATAATGATAATAAAATGTAAACAACAAGTAAGACGAAATCAGACATGATATATGACATACAGAAAGAAAGAAAAAGCGTAATAAAATGTGAACAGCAGGTCAAAATAAATGAGACAAACAAAGTATAAAAAATAACACAATTATTGATAATAATAATAATAATAATAATAATAATAATAATAATAATAATAGTAATAATAATAATAATACTTACTTATTACTTACTTACTGGCGTTTAAGGAATCCGGAGGTTCATTGCCGCCCTCACATAAGCCCGCCATCAGTCCCTATCCTGAGAAAGATTAATCCAGTCTCTATCATCATATCCCACCTCCCTCAAATCCATTTTAATATTATCTTCCCTCTACGTCTCGGCCTCCCTAAAGGTATTTTCCCATCTGGCGTCCCAACTAACACTCTATATGCATTTCTGGATTCGCCAATACGTGCTACATGCCCTGCTCATCTCAAACGTCTGGATTTAATATTTCTAATTATGTCAGGTGAAGGATGCAATGCGTGCAGCTCTGCAATGTGTAACTTTCTCCATTCTCCTGTAATTTCATCCCTCTTAGCCCCATATATTTTCCTAAGCACCTTATTCTCAAAAAACCCTCAATCTCTATTCCTCTCTCAAAGTGAGAGTCCAAGTTTCACAGCCATACAGAACAACCGGTAATATAAACTGTTTTATAAATTCTAACTTTCAGATTTTTTGACAGCAGACTGGATGACAAAAGCTTCTCAACCGAATAATAACAGGCAGTTCCCATATTTATTCTGCGTTTAATTTCGAAAATCGAAAAATCGAAGGAGAATTGGGAGGAAAATTTAAAAGGTACGCAAAACGCGTCCTTGCAAGGGGTTGGGGCTGTACAAAACTAAATATGTGAGCTCCAAGCCTGTTGGCCACTAGTCTCACTCCGGGTTACGCTGTTCCCCTGAAGGAGCTCTAGAAAATTTTGAAGGGGAAGCCGAAATTGGACGTAATCTCTTAGGTACCACATACGCGAGGGGGCTGAGATTGATCAATTGATCACGGAACGGGGCGAGGAGGAGTTGGCTGGTGTTTGCCGTTAGGATGGCAAGACGCCGTCATCTGTTATTCGATGACAAGGCATGTGAAGGCCGTCGGAAGAAGCGCCGTGAAATCTAAGCTGCAATTTGAGAGGTCCCTGTCCTGTCCTTTAATTTCCTCTCGAGTGTCATTTATATTTATTACTGTTGCCCCAAGATATTTGAATTTTTCCACCTCTTCGAAGGATAAATCTCCAACTTTTATAGTTTATATAATAATAATAATAATAATAATAATAATAATAATAATAATAATAATAATAATAATAATAATAAAATAGTGCAGTACAAAGCATACAACGAATACAATATTTTTAGGTACACACAGTAAGGAAAATTATGATTATATATAGCTCAAATAATCACATTATAGATATACCATTATCGGGAAATATGGAAACAAAAAGATAAAATAAGTTAAATATCACTAGAACACAGCAAAAAAAGTAAATATGTGGAAACATGCAATACAACATGTTATAATAGTAATAACAGTAAGTAGTAGAATGCAAGCAACCCTCCAAGAAATGAACACTGCGTATTCTAACTTTTACAAGGGCATCCGGACCTTGAAAAATTATGAACACTTTCACTTTTGTTTTCCATACCACATTATACGCCTATTTTTCTGTGCAATTTCCTCTTTCCAACGTACGTGAAACAGATTCACTGCCCGCATCTGAAGAACTGAATCACAGTTTTTGTAACAATCCGCAGCTGAGATGTACTCAAAAGTTTCAAGGTCATTTTCCACAACTTTCTGTACAAAATTCATCTTTTCTAATATTACTTCAAACTTTCAGGGGGAATTTATTGTAGGATAATGCATGACCTAAGACGGGAAAATTATAAAATTTAAATTGACAAAGGAGTTAACCCCAAAAATGTAGGAAAAACACTCAAATTTGCATTATATGAGAGAAATTCATAACTTGGAGATTAAATTATACTAGTGGTTTGTGCAGCAAATGCTGCAAACTAAGTTCATTAGACGTTCAAACAAACACTTTTCAGATTTATTTTCAATGAAGAATACCAGACATTCTGAAAGTTATTTGCTTCCATAATAATGAAAGATACTCTCTCTCGAGCCAATACTGAAGAGAACCACGCATATAAATATCTACACCACACCGCCATTAAATATATGAAAAGACCCAACCCCACTTGAATGATAACTATAAAAATATTTTATTTTTAATAATATTATTATCTTACGTAAGTTTTATAGCTTTCCGTAACATATACTATATATACTATATAGCCGCCACTCAGTAAAATATAGAAATCAAAATCTAATTTAAGTTATTCTCTACATTTACTTATATAACCCCAAAACGTTTCACTTTCATATCATCAATATAGCATTAATATGTATAATTAATGAAAAATAGTCACATCATGGCATTAACAACAATAATATTTCATTTCTAATGGTAATAATGTCATCAAACCACCTTAAGTTTTGTAGTTTTTAATATCCAATACACAGCTGTACCCAGAAAATTACACACCACAGAATCGAACCTGTAAATTATTTTTAGTAAGCTACGATTTTAATAACCAATTTAATTTGAGCTCTAAATATGTCAGCATTCTTGCAGATCATGGGGTTCGTGTAATATTGTTTACTGTAGTATGTGTTTTGTTTTATTCTGAAATGCAATTAGCTAGTTCTCAAAACTGACGACAGATGGATTTTGGAAAATAGGAAAATTATGTTGAAAAATTGACATTTCACAGAATACTACTATTTTTCTGAAAAACTTTGATTTCCAAGCTTCAAAATTAGTGGTCATTTATTAAAATCCGTCCAGCCGTTTTCCCGTAATTTCCATTACCAGTTCAAATTAGGGGAGAGTCGGGTAGTATCGGACATCGGGTAATATCGGACAGTGCGTTTCTTTCATCTACCACCATATGGTAGCACCTGAATGGCATGGTTACGTTTCTCTATGCGACATCACAGAAACGTAACCATGTCAATCAGGTACTATCATCGTGTGGTAGATGAAAGAAACTCACTGTCCGATATTACCCGCTGTCCAATACTACCCGACTCTCCCTATATATATATATATATATATATATATATATATATAATATAGATTTTTGATTCAGGGCTTTTTCACAAATCAAATTTTCCAATGTTATATTTTTTTCTAGCTGTTTGTTCCCAAAATGATTTTCCCAATCCAAAATTCCCAAAAGTCTTTTTCCCAATCCAATTTTCGTATATTTTTCCAATCCCTCTTCCCCAAAATCACCATTCTCAAAACAATTTTTTAAAATTTAGTTTCAAATCAAAATACAATAATTATTAAATGAAGTGTTGTATCCTATCGTTCTGAGATAATTAACATTCTGCCATATTTCTTACATGATGTTTATTGCAAGATGATAGATTTTATGCGATTTTGAGTTTGTAACCATTTCTTCTTCGGTTTTAGCTTTTGCATACTGGCCTAAAGAAAGTTTCATTATTGCTTTTTCTGTGTCCACTACTTCTCACTGAACTCCTGAAGACAGACATATCATGAGGCCTGACATATTTAAGAACTAATGTACCTTCTGCTATGACAAGTAACTATAGTTACATTACATTAACTGAAACTTGATTAATATATTTCAGTATTATTTGTATTTATCCTGGTAATAATGAACAGTTTGACTCGTAGATATTTTGTTTTTCAGCATTAACTTCCCATGATTGTATGAGAAGATTCGAAGAGAACGTCAGGATGTAGGCCTTCGGCTCCCCCCTACTGCCAATAATGCACAACACAATGTCAATACGGCGGTTGCTGTCGTCTGCGATACAACGAACTTTACTGTTGATTTTTGAGTTCGTTATTTTTTTTCCTGATTATTATATGCCTATACAGGGACATCATTTTATTTTTACTAACATTTTTAATATTACCTTGCCTATACCTCTGGATCAACGACGTTTGCTACCCCCTTCCACGACTGGAGTTCAATGATACTGGCGTAATATACAAACAAATCACTTTGGTAGGTATAGGAGGGAAGAGAAGTAGTTCATCCATTTACGTAAACTAGGAAATATCGCGCTTTTGAGTTTGATAATTTTCATTATTTTTTTGTTTAATCAAAATACAGTACAGTATTAACAATGAGTGTTTTTACTCACGAACTGAGCTGTCCATGTGGACGTATTCATTATGCAGTGTATATTATACTGTCTACAACACATTAGCGTAAAATGTAGAGTATGAAGTTAAATTGAAAAATAATCATAATATGGGTATCTAAACATATTTTTTAAAATGGTGGCCGTTCATTTCGATACAGGCTTCAGTTCTAATGTGCATATTATAGACTATTGTACCTAATCCCAATTACCAGTTTCGTTCTTCGTACTAGTAACTCATGTTGAAATAATTCTGTACGGTATCTACTCAATAAAAAGAGTACCTTACGTACTGTAAATTCAATCTTCACTTCTGCCCGATCCGAAAAGATAAAATTACTCAGACATACTATCTACTCTCCGTCCAAATGGTTATGTCGCAGGGTCGTAGAAAGCGGGGGAAATCACGTGACAGTTAATTACTTAACGAGGCCCTTTTATTTAAGTTATTTTAAACAGTTGTATAATATTACGTAGCCGCCCAATTCCTAACAGAAATAAATGTTCTCAGAAAAGAGCTAAGACAGCCCAGCCACTAGCTGGCGAATAAAAGCTGGTCGGGGAAACCGGGATACGACGTAGGCAAATGACGACAGTACCTGTACGAAAATGATTCAATATTGAAAGCTCTTTCGTCACTGGAAAACGTGAACATATTTTTGGAACGTACAGTTTACTATGACCGTAAGGGTACTATGACTGTATATGCGGACTTGGATCTGTGTGGAGGACGGTTGAACTTCAGTAGAAGAAGGGGTGGGAGTGAAGTACATTCAAAAACTCAGGTACAATAAAAATTGAAGTAAAAATAAAATGATGTGCCTGTATAAGTTGTGTTAACTCTCGCTAAGTGGTTTTATATTTTATTTTATCAGTCTTAGTATTTGTTTTATTCTTTTTAATATTTCGTTTTATTATTATTATTATTATATTATTATTATTATTATTATTGTTACTGTTATTTCTATCATCAACATAATTATTGATGTCTGTAAAATTTACGTAGACTACTGGACTGTACCCAAGCACGAGCATAAGCTCATTTCGGGTATCTGTTCATATGTACCATTTCAATTGTAAATTGTGAATAAATTAGAATTACTCCGCCCATACAAAGTAATCATAGTTATATTAAAGTTAAGAACAACTAGTCTTGCATTGCTATTAAACACAGAATAAATATGGGAAATGCCTGTTATTATTCGGTTGAGAAGCTTTTATCATCCAGTCTGCTGTCGAAAAATCTGAAAGTTAGAATTTATAAAACTGTTATATTACCGGTTGTTCTGTATGGTTGTGAAACTTGGACTCTCACTTTGAGAGAGGAACATGTGGTTAAGGGTGTTTGAGAATAAGGTGCTTAGGAAAATATTTGAGGCTAAAAAGATGAAGTTACAGGAGAATGGAGAAAGTTACACAACACAGAACTGCACGCATTGTATTCTTCACCTGACATAATTAGGAACATTAAATCCAGACGTTTGAGATGGGCAGGACATATAGCAAGTATTGGCTAATCCAGAAATGCATACAGAGTGTTAGTTGGAAGGCCGGAGGTAAAAAGACCTTTGGGGAGGCCGAGACGTAGATGGGAAGATAATATTAAAATGGATTTGAGGGAGGTGGGATATGATGATAGAGACTGGATTGATCTTGCTCAGGATAGGGACCAATCGCGGTCTTATGTGAGGGCGGCAATGAACCTCCGGGTTCCTTAAAAGCCAGTAAGTAAGTAAGTAAGTCTTGCATTGCTATATTGCTTGGAATAGTAACAAATGTTTTGCGGTAGGAATCGTTCTCTTCTGTGCAATATTTGAACCCACATGTTGAACCATGTAACAAATGGAATCCACAGTTACTGATCGACTATTATATTTCGAAAGCAAGTGCAACTCAAGTGCCTTTGAGGGTTTATATGAATGTTGAACGTTTCATAACGGTACACACTTGCAGTGATAGCGACAATGCAGGACATTGCCAATAGCAAGCCATGATGTCAACTTCCCATTCTCAGCCGTTCTCACAGCTTCTAGGCCAGTCATGTTAATTGATGCCCGTAGAAGCAAGCGCGCGCTTTAGATCCCAGGAGAGCCTGAGCGCTTTACAGCGGAAAGGAAAGAGACAGACGAAAGAGGTGGTATATGCCGCTTGGTCGAGCTGTATTCAGGGATGGCCAGCACTGATTCAATGGATAAAGGGAAGAGAACTTATTAAAACTGTATCCATGTTAATTTTTAGATTTGCCTGAGAAGTATAAGTGCATTATAAGAATGTAAGTTTTAATTTTAATGCTCATTTTTCACAAGTTTGTTTTTTTTATTCAAAAGAAATATTTTCTCAACTTTTCGTATAGAAAAGTGAAATTTTCAGGTATAGGCCTATTTATTTAGTAGCCTTATAGAATGTTTTCGAAAATCTAATATACCCGTAAATACGTCATTTTTATTGTGTTATTTAACGACGCTGTATCAACATCTAGGTTATTTAGCGTCTGAATGACATGAAGGTGATAATGCCGGTGAAATGAGTCCGGGGTCCAGCACCGAAAGTTACCCAGCATTTGCTCGTATTGGGTTGAGGGAAAACCCCGGAAAAAACCTCAACCAGGTAACTTGCCCCGACCGGGATTCGAACCCAGGCCACCTGGTTTCGCGGCCAGACGCGCTGATCGTTACTCCACAGGTGTGGACCCGTAAATACGTATTACTAAAGATAGTGTACTGAAAATTTTGAAAATATTCGCATGGAAATTGTTTGTAAGGAAATGAATTAACAAAGCTACTACTGTTACATCATAAGCAAAAGATACGTGTCCATGTGTTGTAAAAATGTCAGCTCTATAGCTTCAGCAGATTTCGAGAAAATAATTTAATATTCTGATGATAGGAAGTTGCTCACAAATATCACCTTAAAAGCATAATGCGATAAGAGTTTTGTTATGTAATACTACTTACACTTAAAACAGATACAGTACCTAGGTAACTTTGCTTTGTACTGTAATATTGTTTTGATTAGTTTATTGATTACTTTTGTAAGGCTAAAGATACCATCAATATAAATTCCAACTTATCATGTCATACTCATTCTCTTTCTTTGGAATATCACTTTCTTTATGACTGATGTGTTTCATCCACTTAATACAGTATAACATTATAGTACTATGGAATTTAAGTGAATATTCCTTCTTAACTCTCTATTATGTTATTAAGATTTAAAACACAACAGCAATATTAAGAAATCAGTGTTAGTACTTTTGTTTTACAGACAATATAGATAATATTAAACAGAAAGAAGCCAGATAAAAATAGCGACATAAAATTTCACGTTCCGTTTGAAGTTTGTGCACCACTGTTTTCTTAATCCAACAGGCTGGTTATTCATATACACAACCCATCCTCTTTCCATACTTAGGGCTTAATCCCTCCGCACGATATTGTGAATTTTTATTTCCACTCAACAATAGGATTTTATTCTTCCAACAATAATTCTTTTCTACAATTCGCCTTAAACGCTCTCGTCAACAATTGGATCCTCACTCAACACAGTATTCGTTATAGCACTCCACCGACGACAATGACAATTTACTTGGACTAGTACGAACAACAATGAACTGTTAATCTTAACTAATATTTACAAAGCACTATTTACAAATCAGAACTATCAGTTCTCAGTTCACAGTTCTTCTAGCTCAGTCACTCGAGTTCACAGTATCTCGAACCACAGACCTTCAGAGACAGTCCACTGCACTCGAACTCAGGTCCCTCCAACTGCGGTCCACTGCACTCGAACTCAGGTCCCTCCAACTTGCGGTCCACTGCACTCGAACTCAGGCCTTCGGATGCTGATACAGTTGCGGACGCACACTCGAGACGAACTCCGGTACACAAGACTGGCTTGCTTGCTCTGGCTTACTCACTGACTGAATAACTGAAAACTCTGTCGTTCCTTCGCGTCCGTAATTTATAACCTCAGCGACGTAGCCTCGAAAGTTCCACGCGTCTCTAGAGATGGCACTCCAGAAAAATCCAGAGCCCTCTCCTCTCTACCAGCACCAGATGCGCGCGCACTCTCTCTCCACTCTCTCGCCGCGTAGGCCCTTCCCCCTTACTTCTCTCCGCCGCGCGCCGTCCCCGCGCGATCTGTTTTCTTGCGGGACGCTGGTCGTGAGTTCGAATCTCACGTCGCTGTCACAATATCAAGGTCAGAAAAATGCGCTTGCTTTGACATCACTATTCTAGAGGTTAGAATAGAACTGGGGAAGAGAGGGGTGGAAGCATGGGGAAAGCGTTGGTTCTCCGTACTACAATCCACGTCGCCGTGACATTTCGTAACCATGTAGCACTAGACACTGAATACAAATCCCATCTACCCTACCATGTCAATGATGCGTGGGGTGAAAGGAAGGGATGAGTGACATTTTTCGGCTTGTAACGTATGCCACAATTGGTGTCCAGTTCTGCATTGCTTAAACAGACGTTCAAGTAGGTACGAGGCTATGAGGGTTCTGTGGGGATGTGGCAGATTTTAGAGAGGCGATAAAAGTATGAGGTGGGCTAGGAAAACGAAGTCTTGTAGGAGAATGTTATTCACGACCGCTTTGTCCATCAACAAGCTCCAATGTCTGTCCGGATCGAAGGCTGGGTTCTGGTAAACAGGAGCAGCAGCAGCTGGTGGACTTGTGCCGTTTCTGCTCTGCCCGCTACAATGACTGGCACTTATAAAACGCAGTGCGCAGCCACCCAGCACCACCCAGTGGGCTTCAGGAGGTCGACCTGCAGCAATGGCACCCTCAGCGACGATCGGAGCCCTGCTCTCCTTCTGCTTGGTGAGCCACTACAACTATCAGCAAGTGTAAACTTGACGACTTTTTTTTTCTTCTCCACCAATGTCTTATTCTACACTTCGGATCTTTAAGCTCCAAAATTTACAGATTTCTTTAAACAAACAATAAAAAATTCAGATCATAGGTGCCTAAAATAGCCTGAATAGAACTATGAAATAGACTGTAAATATCATCCATGTTGAATCTTTCGTACACTACTTTTAACACTTGAATATAATTGATTAAATGGCGATCTTACTCGTGTTAATTGTGTAAGCATGTGCGGCTTACAGCTGTTTCGGTGCTACTTGACACCATGTCTTTGTCAAATACATAGCACAAGAAAATGGTTACAACCCAAACATAATAGACAACATCATAAGGAAGACAAAACAAAACTCAACGAACACAAGAACAACAAAATACAACACAAACACAAGAACACAAGAAATATATCACACTAACATACGAAAACAAAAACACACACAAGATCGCATCCTCATTCAGAAAACAGAAATACAACATAGCATACAGAACAGAAAACACACTACAAAGACATCTCAACACACAAACAACACAAAAATAAATATATCCACACAGGCGTATACAAACTCACATGCAATAGTTCCGACAGTTTCTACACTGGACAGACAGGCAGATCATTCCAAACTCACAATACATCTACATATGCCGAACACATAACTAATGCTAATCACACATACAATAACATAAATACAGACATGGAAATCCTACACATACAACCCAAGAACCAAAAACTCAACACACTAGAACAATACGAAATATATAGACACACTAAAACACACTCCGATCAAATTCTCAACATACAGATCAATTTCAGAACACACACACTATTTGACACAACTCTTCATCACACGAACGCACCCACACAACAGGCAGTGAAGTTGAGATAGCGCCGAGATCCAGTAGGCTCTGAGGATGGTGTCGAATAGCACCGAAACAGCTGTAAGCCACACATGCTTACATAATTAACACGAGTAAGATCGCCATTTAATCTATTATTTGTAAGATCACGTCTAAAACGACCATTCGTCACATCTTATTCCAAATTAATGAAAATCTCTTATTCTTATATCCAGGATTATGATTTGAGTATTGACGATCTTATAAAAATCTGGTGCATTAGAAATACCCTTACCACAGCCTAGCAAAAATGTATAGCAACACACGGAGCTTTTCTGAAGCCAATATTCTCAAATTCCGATAAATATATTTCAGAAGGGAAGAGAATATGTGGGATTCTTCCAAAATATAGTGCAGCTGTTTTCGAGAGTATGTGGGATGATTCATTGCTATCACTATTAAAACAAAAAGTTTTTACAAAAACTTAACTGGGTTAATCACAGCAGAGGATGAATTTATCTCATTTATCTGTTGAGTTTACGTATGGAAGGCCATATTTGTTTTCAATATTTGAAGGTGTTCCTTTTGTGGGTATTATTATTATTATTATTATTATTATTATTATTAGTATTATTATTACTTACTGGCTTTTAAGGAATCCGGAGGTTCATTGCCGCCCTCACATAAGCCTGCCATTGGTCCCTATCCTGAGCAAGATTAATCCAGTCTCTATCATCATATCCCACCTCCCTCAAATCCATTTTTACTACTACCTTCCCATCTACGTCTCGGCTTCCCCAAAAGTCGTTTTCCTTCCGGCCTCCCAACTTACACTCTATATGCATTTCTGGATTCGCCCATACGTGCTACATGCCCTGCCCATCTCAAACGTCTGGATTTAATCTTCCTAATTATATCAGGTGAAGAATACAATGCGTGCAGTTCTGTGTTGTGTAACTTTCTCCATTCTCCTGTAACTTCATCCCTCTTAGCCCCAAATATTTTCCTAAGAACCTTATTCTCAAACACCCTTAACCTATGATCCTCTCTCTGTAAGTTAAACCAACTTAAGTTGAATAGTTATATGAGAGAAAATTTGTTATTAAATTGTGTAAATATTGTGTATAATCACTATTTGTGAATTATCAGTTTTAAGATTGAGATTAAGTTTATGTTCCTCTCTCAAAGTAAAAGTCCAAGTTTCACAACCATAAAGAACAACCGGTAATTTAACTGTTTTATAAATTCTAACCTTAAGAGGTTTTTGACAGCAGACTGGATGATAAAAGCTTCTCAACCGAATAATAACAGGCATTTCCTTATTATTATTATTATTATTATTATTATTATTATTATTATTATTATTATTATTATTATTATTATTACCATCGTTAAGAGCAGTAGTAATAGTGAAAAGCAGTACTAAATATTTACAAACTCTGACAGGACACTATTGCATTTTTGCTGGTTTATCAATTCAAAATAAACGAACATTTCTCCAAAATACTGGCCTGTGATATGACACGTTACATCTGAAGCTGCTTTCCTATTCCGGTATAGAAGCCTGGTTTCTGGCAAACAGCAATATTCGCACATAGTCGGTAGCCGTGGAAGATGATTCACCTGGTGATCTACCTTGCTTACTAAAGCCGTGGGTTGTGACATGGACTTGTGAGGCTTGTAACGGCATGAAGGAGCCGAGAAAATATGTCTCAAAGCTTAATCAAATTGTCTTGGATTTACCGATCTCGAATTCGAAGGTCCAGCCGTTCGATAAGCGTGGCAATAGTACTTACTTACTTACTCACTTACTTACAAATGGCTTTTAAGGAACCCGAAGGTTCATTGCCGCCCTCACATAAGCCCGCCAGCGGTCCCTATCCTGAGCAAGATTAATCCAGTCTCTATCATCATATCCCACCTCCCACAAATCCATTTTAATATTATCCTCCCATCTACATCTCGGCCTCCCAAAGGTCTTTTTCCCCTCCGGCCTCCCAACTAACACTCTATATGCATTTCTGGATTCGCCCATACGTGCTACATGCCTTGCCCATCTCAAACGTCTGGATTTAATGTTCCTAATTATGTCAGGTGAAGAATACAATGCGTGCAGTTCTGCGTTGTGTAACTTTCTCCATTCTCCTGTAACCTCATCCCTCTTAGCTCCAAATAGGCAAGAGTAACATTAATATTTTAACATTATTGTTTGTAATTGTGTTGGTAATTGCAATAGTAATAGCAGTATTAGTATTAGTTGCAGTAGTAATACAGGGTGTTTCCGAGGTGGTGTTACAAAATTTCAGGGATGATGGCGAAGGGCACAGAGCACATGTATCAATTTGAGATAAGGAACCCTGGTCCGGAAATGACTGAGTCGAAAGTTACAAGCAAAAATAGTTGTGTGGAAATGAAATAATTTTATTCCTCTGTACACCTTATTTATGTGTATTTGTCTGTATATCTTACACATCCTATATTCATCTGACGTTGTTTACGTTGTCTACTTACAGTATTCCATTCAGTGCGCTGTCTGAGGGGTGGGGACAGGAAACTACACTAAAGCAATGCAGATAGCGTAATGTGTAACGGACATGGTCGGTCCTGATATGCACGTCTGTCGACAGCAGTGTATGTGTACAAGTTGCAGTGTCCAGTCGATCAGTCCTAGTGAAATGGAGGAGTACACGAGAGAGGAATAAGCAGACCTGATTTTCGAATACGGATGAGCGAATGGGAACAGTAGACAAGCTAACAGATTGTATCGGGTTACAAGTACCCACGTAGGAGACATCCGGACCATATCATTTTTCCACGACTGTTCTAAAGGTTAAGGGAAGGAGGGCACGTGGTGCCAAATTACAATTCCATTTCCACACAACTATTTTTGCTTATAACTTTCGACTCAGTCATTTCCGGACCAGGGTTCCTTATCTCAAATTGATAAATGTCCCTTCCCATCATCCCTGAAAGTTTGTAACACCACCTCGGAAACACTCTGTATAGGTGGTACTAATTATAGTAATGTAGTGATGGTAGTAGTATTAATAGTAGAATAAGCTATAGCGGGGGTAATAAATAATATTGATGTTCGCATTATTCGTGATATTGCTTGTGGTGGTAGAATTAGTGGCACTAGTAATATTGTCGGTAATAGTAGTAGAGCTAGTGATATCTGTAGTATATTTAAGCTATTCTGTTTCTTGTTTACAAGTCCTGCCTTCCCTTCCGAACTTGAGGCCGTCTGCCAACATATTATCTCCAAGGAGTTAGGAATCTAACGAATTTATAACATACAATACGAACATTTTATAAAGAACGTCTCTTTTATTGCAGGTTGTCCAACATGCGACAGCGAAACCTCAAGGTAAAGTATATAAACATAGAACCAACGACGACAAAAGTAGAGACGGAATTGAGACCATAAGGTGAAAGATATTTAGTCTCCCGCTGAACATCTGGAATGTTCTGATGGTTTATAATAATAATAATAATAATAATAATAATAATAATAATAATAATAATAATAATAATAATAATAATAATAATAATGTTTTATTTTCGCTGGCAGAGTTAAGGTCTTCTCTTCCACTCAACCAGCCTTAATCAATACAATACATATTTAAATTACGAATATTTACACTACACTTAAAAGGTTCTCCAGCAACATTTTTTAGTTAAGTTTTAACAACTAGTAGACTACATATTTATTTAAATTTATATAAACCTATAACGTAAAGTAGTAACTTAATTTATGAGCTAATTTAATTCAATCAGTTATAATTAATTTGAGATTTGAGATAGCTAGTAAAATGATGAAAATTAATTTAATATAATCTTACCAGAACTATGTTACAGGGGGGAAAATATATATAAATCTAAAATATATTTCTATGATGAGAATATTAATGTAATTGCCATTAGAGGTTTCGTAAATCTATTTCCAGAAATTAATGATAATAATAAGAATGTACAGGTGTTCGTTTCATTATAGGTAACAAATATTAATCAGTAATTAATCTATTAAGCAAGAATTTATGTAATTTTGACCTAAATGAAGTTATTGTCCAACAACCCCTTACATCACTCGGAAGCGAGTTCCAATTTCTTAATTACTTACTTACAAATGGCTTTTAAGGAACCCGAAGGTTCATTGCCGCCCTCACATAAGCCCGCCATCGGTCCCTATCCTGTGCAAGATTAATCCAGTCTCTATCATCATAACCCACCTCCCTCAAATCCATTTTAATATTATCCTCCTATCTACGTCTCGGCCTCCCTAAAGGTCTTTTTCCCTCCGGTCTCCCAACTAACATTCTATAAGCATTTCTGGATTCGCCCATACGTGCTACATGCCCTGCCCATCTCAAACGTCTGGATTTAATGTTCCTAATTATGTCAGGTGAAGAATACAATGCGTGCAGTTCTGTGTTGTGTAACTTTCTCCATTCTCCTGTAACTTCATCCCGCTTAGCCGCAAATATTTTCCTAAGCACGAGTTCCAATTTCTAGCAACAGAAACTGTATAAGATGAAGAATATAAAGATGTCTTGTGGTAGGGTATAATGAGTAAATTGTTATGATGAGATCTTGTACTTAGCTGATGATATGCGGATAAATTTAGAAAACGAGAAGCCAAATGGATTTGGGTAGCGGTGCGCAGAATTTGAAATAAGAGAACAAGAGAATGCAGGGCTCGTCGATCGCTTAGCCTTAGCCAAGACAGAGTTTGGAAAGACGGGGAAACATGATCATACTTACGAATATTACAAATATAACGGACGCGCACGCATTATGTACACGTTGTAGCCTGTTGCTCAAATTTGCATTTAGGTTACTTAATATAATATCGCAGTAGTCAAAGTGTGGCATCACGAGTGTTTGTACAAGGATTAATTTTAATTTATCGGGAAGAAAGTGCTTCAGTCGCTTTAATGAGTGAATAATAGAAAATATTTTTTTGGAAGTGTGATTCACTTGTTCATTCCATTCCAGGTGACAATCCACATAAATGCCAAGGTTCTTCACAGTCGAGCTGCATGGAATAGTAGTATTATTTACAATTATCGGTGGCAAATTTTGTTTGTCACACTTCGATCTTTGATGTTCTATTAAGATAGCCTACGATTTACTTGCATTTAGATTAAGTCCGTGCGTTTTCGACCATATGGATATTGAATTCAAGTCATCATTAACTTTAGTTATAGCGTCATTTATGTAGTTAGGTCAGATATGCAGATAGATGTGTATGTCGTCAACATAAATATGGTGTCGGCAGTATGTTAGATTAGAAGAAATATCATTGATATAAATAGAAAATAGTAAAGGTCCTAGGACAGAGCCCTGTGGTACGCCAGTCTTCGTGGTTTATAGACAACATAAGTGCGTCGTTCAGTCATTGCATAAGAAACGTATTTTCTGTGTTTAAAAATCTACATACGACATGAGCTTGTGGCACTTCCCTGTTCTTGTTTCAGGTCTGTTGGGAGGCATGACGGCTGCAGGCGGTGCTATGGGTGGGGCAGGTGTGATGAGTGGGGCCGGTATGATGGGAGCAGGAGGTATGATGGGAGCAGGAGGTATGATGGGAGGTGGAATGAGAAAATATGTAAAGAAAGCAACTGAATATCATGGCGGAGTAATGGGGGGCTTGGGATCTATGGGAAGTGTAGGAAGCATGGGAGCTATGAGAGGCATGGGAGCTGTGGGAAGTATGGGAGCTGTGGGAGGCATGGGAGCTGTAGGAGGCATGGGAGCTGTGGGAGGCATGGGAGCTGTGGGAGGCATGAGAGCTGTAGGAGGCATGGGAGCTATGAGAGGCATGGGAGCTGTGGGAGGTATGGGAGCTGTGGGAGGCATGGGAGCTGTGGGAGACATGGGAGCTGTGGGAGGCATGGGACCTGTGGGAGGCATGGGAGCTGTGGGAGGCATGGGAGCTGTAGGAGGCATGGGAGCTATGAGAGGCATGGGAGCTATGGGAGGCATGGGAGCTGTGGGAGGTATGGGAGCTGTGGGAGGCATGGGAGGCTATGCTTCGAACGCATTGGGAAGGTATGTTCCCGGAGTTCTCAACGGTATGGGAGGACAACTGTATGGACAGGGAGGTTACAACCCTGGTTTAATGGCTGCAGGCATGATAGGCGGGGGAGGTATGCTAGGAGGTCTGGTGAATGACCGCATGCCAGGCGGAGGAAGTATGATGAACGCAGGAATGTTTCGCGGAGGTTTCATGAATGGAGGCATGTTAGCCGCAGCAGGCACGCTGGGAGGGGGTGAGCTAGGCGGAGGAGGTGTGCTGGGAGCGGCCGTGATGAATGGAGGTATGCCTGGAGGAGGCGTGCTAGGTGGAAGAACAGGCACGATGCCACACGAAGGAATATGAAGAGATGCGTCGACAACCCGGAGAGAGGCGCTGCATGTGACATCTCCAAGAGAGTGGCCAGCCGACAACTGAGCTCCAGTCATCAGGGTCGTAATGCTGTTCATTCCTTAGAATTAAATTATTTGCAGAAATGGCAATAGTTGTAACGTTTACATGTACAGATACTTCTCAATTCATTGAGATTTGTTTCGTAGTTCGATGAAAATGTTAATGATAGATATACTTTTGGCAATGTCTGCAGAATAACCTAAAATGTAATATTGCAATAGCACACAATTATACGAAATTGGCTCTAGGGCTAACTAATACCAGAGACGACTCTGGACTCCTTTGTTAGGCAACATACTCTATGCTTTATGTGTATAATAAATTGTACTATTTTATGGCTCCTTTCATTGCATTCTTTATTATGACCTTAAAATGTCAACCATACTAAAATGAACCTCTTTAAACCTTGTGACACTGTGGATAATGTAACGAAAATGAACCTCCTTAAAGAATATATGACATTGTGTGCTATATAAATGAAGATGTTTAGTATCTACAATGCAAGGGCGAACTTTTATAAACAATATGTGACACTGTGGAATACGTATGAATCTCCTTAGAGAACATATGGCACTGTGGAATACAGATGAACATCCTTAGAGAACATATGACACTGTGGAATACATATGAACATCCTTAGAGAACATATGACACTGTGGAATACATATGAACCTCCTTAGAGAACATATGACACTGTGGAATACATATGAACCTTCTTAGAGAACATGTGACAATGTGGCATACAGATGAACATCCTTAGAGAACATATGACACTGTGGAATACATATGAACCTCCTTAGAGAACATGTGACACTGTGGAATACATATGAACCTCCTTAGAGAACATGTGACACTGTGGAATACATATGAACCTCCTTAGTGAACATGTACCACTGTGGAATACATATGAACCTCCTTACATAACATGTGACACTGTGGAATACATATGAACCTCCTTACATAACATGTGACACTGTGGAATACATATGAACCTCCTTACATAACATGTGACACTGTGGAATACATATGAACCTCCTTAGATAACATGTGACACTGTGGAATACATATGAACCTTCTTAGAGAACATGTGACACTGTGGAATACATATGAACCTCCTTACATAATATGTGACACTGTGGAATACATATGAACCTCCTTACATAACATGTGACACTGTGGAATACATATGAACCTCCTTAGAGAACACGTGAAACTGTGGAATACATATGAATCTCCTTAGAGAACATGTGACACTGTGGAATACATATGAACCTCCTTAGAGAACACGTGACACTGTCAAATATATATGAACCTCTTTAGATAACATGTGAAACTGTGGAAACTGTGGAAACATGACATGAACCTCCTTAGAGAACATGTGACACTGTGGAAATACAATGAACATATGAACCTCCTTAGAGAACATGTGACACTGTGGAATACATATGAACCTCCTTAGAGAACATGTGACACTGTGGAATACATATGAACCTCCTTAGAGAACATATGACACTGTGGAATATGAACTCCTTAGAGAACATGTGACACTGTGGATGAACATCCTTAGAGAACATAACATGTGACACTGTGGAATACATATGAACCTCCTTAGAGAACATGTGACACTGTGGAATACATATGAACCTCCTTACATAACATGTGACACTGAACCTCCTTACATAACATGTGACACTGTGGAATACATATGAACCTCCTTAGAGAACATGTGACACTGTGGAATACATATGAACCTCCTTACATAACATGTGACACTGTGGAATACATATGAACCTCCTTACATAACATGTGGACACTGTGGAATACATATGAACCTCCTTAGAGAACATGTGACACTGTGGAATACATATGAACCTCCTTACATAACATGTGACACTGTGGAATGTGACACTGTGGAATACATATGAACCTCCTTACATAACATGTGACACTGTGGAATACATATGAACCTCCTTACATAACATGTGACACTGTGGAATACATATGAACCTCCTTACATAACATGTGACACTGTGGAATACATATGAACCTCCTTGACACATAACATGTGACACTGTGGAATACATATGAACCTCCTTAGAGAACATGTGACACTGTGGAATACATATGAAAGAGAACTGACACTGTGGAATACATATGAACCTCCTTAGAGAACATGTGACACTGTGGAATACATATGAACCTCCTTAGAGAACATGTGACACTATGGAATACATATATGAACCTCCTTAGAGAACATGTGACACTGTGAGAAATGACACTATGAAACATATTAACCTCCTTAGATAACATGTGACACTGTGGAATACATATGAACCTCCTTAGAGAACATGTGACACTGTGGAATACATATGAACCTCCTTAGAGAACATGTGACACTGTGGAATACATATGAACCTCCTTAGAGAACATGTGACACTGTGTAGGAAATACATGAATAGAACCTCCTTAGAGAACATGTGACACTGTGGAATACATATGAACCTCTTTAGATAACATGTGAAACTGTGGAATACATATGAACCTCCTTAGAGAACATGTGACACTGTGGAATACATATGAACCTCCTTAGAGAACATGTGACACTGTGGAATACATATGAACTTCCTTAGATAACATGTGACACTGTGGAATACATATGAACCTCCTTAGAGAACATGTGACACTGTGGAATACATATGAACCTCCTTACATAACATGTGACACTGTGGAATACATATGAACCTCCTTACATAACATGTGACACTGTGGAATACATATGAACCTCCTTACATAACATGTGACACTGTGGAATACATATGAACCTCCTTAGAGAACATGTGACACTATGGAATACATATTAACCTCCTTAGAGAACATGTGACACTGTGGAATACATATGAACCTCCTTAGATAACATGTGACACTGTGGAATACATATGAACCCCCTTAGAGAACATGTGACACTGTGGAATACATATGAACCTCCTTAGAGAACATGTGACACTGTGGAATACATATTAACCTCCTTAGAGAACATGTGACACTATGGAATACATATGAACCTCCTTACATAACTTGTGACACTGTGGAATACATATGAACCTCCTTAGAGAACATGTGACACTGTGGAATACATATTAACCTCCTTAGAGAACATGTGACACTATGGAATACATATTAACCTCCTTAGAGAACATGTGACACTGTGGAATACATATGAACCTCCTTAGATAACATGTGACACTGTGGAATACATATGAACCCCCTTAGAGAACATGTGACACTGTGGAATACATATGAACCTCCTTAGAGAACATGTGACACTGTGGAATACATATGAACCTCCTTAGAGAACATGTGACACTGTGGAATACATATGAACCTCCTTAGAGAACATGTGACACTGTGGAATACATATGAACCTCTTTAGATAACATGTGACACTGTGGAATACATATGAACCTCCTTACATAACATGTGACACTGTGGAATACATATGAACCTCCTTAGAGAACATGTGACACTGTGGAATACATATGAACCTCCTTACATAACATGTGACACTGCGTAGTACACAACAATGACATGAACTGCGCAAGTAAGTACAATGGAATAGAATACATTACAATAATTTTCTCAATTAAGGAACATGCAACATTCTAACAATGACAAAGTTTGGCAAGTGCAGTAACCTGTCTGCTGTTACTTTAGATCTAAGAATCTTCTTTACTTTATTTCATCTTACTATTGTTGACGGTTGATATGAAACACTTCTGTGTGTTTCTGATGCAATGACTTCATAATTCCTTTGCCCGCAATGCCATCACTATAATTTACACACTTCCTCGGGGAAATTTTAAGCCATACAGTTACATTGCAGTCAGTTATTGTGTTGAGAATCAAACATACTGTACGTGCAAACTACACTGTATTCTTGTTCCAGTGAAGATCAAAACGGTATCTTTTATTTTACCAACATGCCTATTTATTATTAATATACTCCGGAAATATTCTTCGGATGAAGTTTAAAATGAAATGTGTTTCGCATGTTTACAAGCATTTTTCAGTCAAGTTCGACTAATAACTATTTCGCATGCTCATACACTTCGCACACGTTGAATTGAAAAGGTTAGTTCTGTACAAGGGACAGGAAGGATACGCTGGTACTACAGGGGAATATCGGCACGTGCAATACGTCACCCAATTCCTACATTCAAACTACAGTCGTATTGTTTTGAATGCTTTACTTCTGATTCTGTTTTCAAATGCAGAGTATGGATCTATGATAAATGAATAAATAATCATATGAAGTTGCATCCCGAAATTAGTCCCAGCTTACAACAAATTTTTCACTATGGTTCACTCAAAGAGTATCGTACGTGTCTGTTAACACCAAGGCTGGCGGTTTCGAAACCCAAACAAAGAAACGATTGTGACTATTCGTCTACGTCAGCCGTGGCGAAGAAGAGTTCGTGCGCCGAACCTCTGTGTAGCCTGCAACGTGCATAGCACCTGTGGAGGGAGGCGGACACCCGAAGGGGAAATGAAGCTACTGTCTGACTCAGTAACGGATTTTCATTTTCCTTACGTCCAGCATTTAAATATAATTTTATACAGTACAAGGCTACAAACTAATGTTTCGTACGTACAAAGAAAAGAGAAATGTACAAGAAAACATAGGACACATTATCACAACCTAAAATTAACTATCTTCAGAATGCCTCTGCGTCAGAGTTTCAAAATCAGGAATTAAGTCATTTACTGCCAGTCGTAGTTGATCACGAAGGTATTTGTCTGTCAGTCGTGATCTACATTTGGTTTTAACTATTTTCAATATTGAAAATAATTTTTCACAAACGTAAGTTGTAGCGAACATGGCTTCAACAGAGCAAGCGAAAGAACGAAGCTTCGGATATTTATTTTTTGACAAAGATTTGAAAAGTTCAACATCTGTCAAGTCCTTACATCTAGCTTTCATTGCAACATCACATTGTAAATCTATGAGTTCAAATTGAAGATCTAACCGCATCATTCGTACATCTGCTGAAAAAGGGTCGACGTACAGAAATATGTCATGCTCTAAATTTCTTAAATCATGAAATCTGTGTTCACAAAATTCTTGTTTAAGAATGTTCAGCATCTCAATGTAATTATGTAATTTATGGGGAGCAATATTTGGAAGAAACTGTAAACATGGAGTATTTTCACCACATTGGCAGCAAAAAATGCGTCCTCCCATCCTACTTGAAACTTTCGTTTTTGTAGATGTACAGTACATGTATTGGAGAGAGACATTGCGACGATACGCCACTCGCAGATCAGAGGCAAATACAAATGGAACGGAGTTTGACTCCAGTGAGTGAGAGGGTGGGAGTTGTGGGAGGTAGAAATGCACAGCTATCCTTGCGAGCCACAATGTGCTCGTGAGTCGCATTTTCGCCGCGGCTGGTCTACGTCATGCAGTCCGTTTACACTCAGCGTAATACAACCACCGATTACGGTGATGTTAAGAAGAAGGTACCGGGAGTTCAGTCGTTAGTTATCCTTATGTAAGGCATTTTCAATTGCTCAACGTTTGAAGTTCTATAAGTATATAAACACCAGTATTTTCATGGCACAATCATTTATAAAATATAGGGATAGGGAAAAACATCGAATTTCAATCGTAATCAATTTCGAAAATGTGTGTATATCGACTTTCCAGAAAGTCGACTAGATAAGTTATACAGAATGTTTCCGAGGTGGTGTTACAAACTTTCAGGGTTGATGGCGAAGGGCACATGTTTCAATATTTATTTGAGATCAGGAACCATGGTCCGGAAATGACTGAGTCGAAAGTTATAAGCAACAATAATTGTATGGAAATGAATTGTAATTTGGCACCATGTGCCCTCCTTCCCTTAACCTTCGGAACAGTCGTGGAAAAATGGTATGGGCCGGATGTCTCCTACTGGGTACTTGCCCCAATACAATCTGTGAACTTGTCTACTGTTCCCATTGGCTCATCCGTATTCGAAAATCAGGTCTGCTTATTCCGCTCTCGTGTACTCCTCCATTTCACTAGGACTGATCGACTGGACACTGCAACTTGTACACATACACTGCTGTCTACAGACGTGCATATCAGGACCGACCATGTCCGTTACACATTACGCTATCTGCATTGCTTTAGTGTAGTTTCCTGTCCCCACCCCTCAGACAGCGCACTGAATGGAATACTGTAAGTAGACAACGTAAACAACGTCAGATGAATACAGTATGTGTAAGATAAATACACATAAATAAGGTGTACAGAGGAATAAAATTATTTCATTTCCACACAACTATTTTGGCTTGTAACTTTCGACTCGGTCATTTCTGGACCAGGGTTCCTTACCTCAAATTGATACATGTGCCCTTCGCCATTATCCCTGAAAGTTTGTAACATGACTTCGGAAACATCCTGTATATATAAGATATTTAAATTATTAATGTGTTGTTCTCCAAATATGTAGATATGTAAGTAAGATATGTAGAGGTTTAATGTTATTTCGAGTTATGTATCATAACAGGGATGTGAAACTTGGCATTGACTACCTACTTTAGGAACAACTTGTAGTCTGTGTAAGTAGTAGTTATGTAGTTGTAGCCAGCTAGAACTGTTCATGCACAAGCCGACAGTCCACCGGTGTATACACACCTTTGTTTGTATGACCGTCTGCTCATGGCATGCGACCAACCTCTAGTATGCTATAGCCTAGTATCATTAACCTTATGTCCACGAGAATATTTCAGAATTCGCGATTGAAAATCAAAACGAGTCTTCACACAGGTCTGTAGCTGCTCTCAAAGCCGAGATATTACTGAATGAGGCCGCGTTGCATGGCTAATTTTTTACTAAAATTCCAAGCACTGATCCCCCTTGGCGAAGGGAGGTGGCGTCGTTGGGCGTGGTGAAACAAGTTATAGTAGCGTCGCTGTTATTTCCGGCATGATTCCTCCTCTTCTTACGTCGTAGGAAGTGTAGGCTCTATAAAGACTAGGTAGGTATAATCGTTCGCCATTTTAGTTCTTTCGTTGCCGGTTGCGGTTAGCAGACGACGCTATTTGCCACACATTAAACACAATCACGTCGTGGGCCTATGATAGTCAATCAGTCGCAGTGCAATTTTTAGGATTCATAGATAAATGTCTAAAGAAGGGAAGATTGAAATGCAACCTTGTGTTTTTTTCTCAAATAACTGAAAATCCTGGCAAAATATTAATAGGAACAAAAATAACTAATATTATAAATTTTCTATGTGTTAAAAGGTACATAAAAGTATAATTCATTTAGATAAAACAAACTCATTTTCATCAAGATTCTCGACTATCTCAGCTCACGACTTTATAACACTGAAAGCAGCGCAAGGATTTCTATAAGGAGCAACCATCAGTCCTTTCGCCTTTAACAGACAACAGTGAGACTTCTGTTCTCCGCGAAGCAAAATCGCCCCTGTTTAACTCGCCGTAACTCGTAAACCAGTAAAGATTTTGAGTAGCAGCCATTTTAAAAAGTAATTTCCATTCTTTCTAAACATTTCTGTCGCTTTTATCACCCACTTAACGTGAAAAATAAAAGATATTTTGTACTTCATTGGAATAATCCCAATATTCAAAAACGGGCTCTCAAGCGTTGTCGTAATAATTCACCATTAAAATGGGACACACTCACGGACAGGAGAACGCGAATTCGATTATGTGCAATGTTCAAAACATACAGAGGTGAGCCTGCCTGGAGAGAAATAAAAAATAGGTTGCAGCCGCCAAATTACTCTTCAAGGAACGACCACTCACATAAATTGAGGGAAAGAAGACAGAGGACGGACACTGGAAAGTTTTCTTTTCTCAATCGTACTATCAGGGACTGGAATGCTTTACCTGCAGACTTAGTAAAGGCTTTACCAATAACCAAAAATGTTTTAAAAATAGGCTTAAGGACTTTACTAATAGACGGTAGTATATTATACACACTACTTAAAGGGTGTAATTGATATCTTGTTATTTGAAGTGTTCTATCAGTGAGGAATTGTGTTGTGTCAGTGAAGTGTGTAGTGTCAGTGAAGTCTATTGTGTAAGTGAAGTGTGTTGTTGTCAGTGAAGTGGCTGTGCAATGTATTTGAACAGTGAAATGGTTAGAAGTGTTAGTGAAATCAGGTAGACTCAGTGCAGTGAGTGAGTTGACAGCGAAATAAGTGTAGTGCCCAAAGGTACTTGTGCAGATATGAACTTACTTTTAATGTTATTTTAAGTGCTCATGCTTCATTTAATTTAGGATGCTCCTTGTTATTATTATTTTTTATTATTATTATTTTTATTATTATTATTATTATTATTATTATTATTATTATTATTATTACTACTATTATTATTACTTACTAACAAATGGCTTTTAAGGAACCCGAAGGTTCATTGCCGCCCTCACATAAGCCCGCCATCGGTCCCTATCCTGAGCAAGATTAATCCAGTCTCTATCATCATACCCCACCTCCCTCAAATCCATTTTAATATTATCCTCCCATCTACGTCTCGGCCTCCCTAAAGGTCTTTTTCCCTCCGGTCTCCCAACTAACACTCTATATGCATTTCTGGATTCGCCCACACGTGCTACATGCCCAGCCCATCTCAAACGTCTGGATTTTAAGTTCCTAATTATGTCAGTTGAAGAATACAATGCGTGCAGTTCTGCGTTGTGTAACTTTCTCCATTCTCCTGTAACTATTATTATTATTATTATTATTATTATTATTATTATTATTATTATTATTATTATTATTATTATTATTATTAATTATTGTTTTTTATTAGTTGTGTTTATTATCAATTGTCATTACTGAGTGCAATTAGTTACCACTGCCACCGGGTATATACCCATTTGCAGTGTGAATAAATACATACATACCACAATATAAATTGATTCACAGATATTGAACATAAAAAAACCACATGCTGAAGTTCAGTGTAAATCGCTGCACACGGACAGACTTCCACTACAATTATTTCAGTTTATTTACTTTGTATCATTCCCTGATCAGTTGACTCGTAGATACTGAATATAAACAAAATTCGTGCAATAGTTTAGTAGAAATCCCCTGTACACTTCTAGACAGAGAAGTGAAAACCTCGTTACTCCGCGGATATTCGCATGCAGGTTTTATTTGTGTATGTGTGACTTATCTAGAAGGCCAGTAGTGTGCCTTGGAAGATATTATATATAGAAGTCAATGTGGCTCTGTATGTACTCTATACAAATCTACACGCTTTGACCGATATGTGCCAAAGTTTGCACATTTAACCTTCATAACCAGGAGAAGAACATAGGCTACATTAAAATCAGACAAATGGACGTTAAATTAATTAAAAAGATGAAAAAAAATACCATGAAACATTGATGTATAATATTAAAATGCAATCTTATACAGTCAATTGTTCTTTACTATTGTCTGTTATATTCAACATCGACTTCCATGAAGCCATGGAAAAATAACGCGACATGAAAATATAAGATTGTTGATACATCATGAAGGCCAAAATCTAGACAATCTAGGTTGTGTGACTGTAGACTGTATATATTTTCGTTTGGTTTTACTTTGTTCATAGTTTTATTTTCTATTATTTTATTCCTATTTCTGACGGTGTGGAAGAAGGCCTAATTGCCTTAAGTACGTCAGAATATAAATAAATAAGTAAGTAAAGAAATAAATAAATAAATAAATAAATAAACAAATAAATAAGTACATAAATAAATAAGTAAATAAATACATAAATAAATACATAAATAAATACATACATAAATACATACATAAATACATAAATAAATACATAAATAAATAACCACATAAATAAAAATAAATACATAAATAAATAAATAAATAAATACATACATAAATAAATAAATAAATAAATACATAAATAAATACATACATAAATACATAAATAAATAAATAAATACATAAATAAATAAATACATAAATAAATACATAAATAAATAAATACATACATAAATACATAAATAAATACATAAATACATAAATAAATAAATACATGAATAATTAAGTAAATAAATAAATAGGTAAGTAAATAAATAAATAGGTAAATAAATAAATAGGTAAATAAATAAATACATAAATAAATACATAAATAAATAGGTAAATAAATAAATACATAAATAAATAGGTAAATAAATAAATAAATAAACATATATTAAAAACATTTGAACATAAGGCACATGACGAAATGTTTTCTTTTCGATGCGTGATCTACAGGTGATTAAATTGAGTTAACCCTGGCAGGCATTTGGCTAAGAAGTTCATTAATTCAAGTATGTGAACGCTATGGAAAGATTCATCTTTTAGGGATGAGGAAAGCTTAGTAAAGACAATTCGTTTTGGCTGTCTGTAGTTGGATTTCCGAGATTTCTGGAAAGCCTAACAACAAGTTTAATAATTAATAACAGAAGCAGACGGGTAATTTCAGCTAGTATTACTATAAAATGAATTCCATCCACTGAAAACGTACAAGCCGCCACTGCAACACAGTAGCAGTGAGAGCATGAACATTAAATTAGTTATGCGTAAGAGTTGCGCAAGAATTCGGTTTGCTGCTATTGAGTAATACCCATTCGTCTCCCGTCGGTGCCACTTGGCCTCACTAGTGCAAGATTCTCGTCCGAAGAATCAACTCTTGCACCATGCGCACCTCAGTCACCTCTGTCCTGGGAGTCGCGGTGAGTTCATATATCGCTTAAAGGATTCACGTTTGTTTATTAAATCTGGGGAGATGCTGTTTCTGTGTGCAGCCAGTAAGTGCACTTAGCTGTAGTGTAGTGTTGCTCCAAACAGCAACAACCCAGCGGAAACGTATTTAAGCTGCAATATTGTGTAACGTCAAGAAACGCTCCTGATATTGTGGATGGAGAGGGGGGGTTCCTAATAGTGTATACCATACATGGGCATCGTGTCTCATTTGAGAATTTGTGCCTCACTGACCTTCACAGAGCTTATCGCTCTGAGTGACGTCATCTTCATAGTCCCCGTTCCTCCCTCACGCAGCTCCTAGGCGTGGGCAGGTTCTATATCAGTTTCATAAGCAATATCAGTGGTGGCATAATGGCATTATCAAAGCAGTGTGTACGCGTTAGAAAACGATTATTTCATGAGAAATGGGAGGAAGAGTTTTTTTGATGTTTAGAAGGGGAGAACATACGATGTATGTTATGCTCGAAAATCCTATTAGGCATTAATAAATTTAATATACAACGACATTACTCCTTATGTCATAAAGAACATGCTGAATTAGAAGGTAAGACAAATTAAATGTTATTTTTCATACTATTCCGAAGAAAATTTATGATCTTAACATTTGCACAGTATACTAAATACGACATTATACCTTAAACACGCTGCATTAAAAGGTATGAGGAATTAAATGTTGTTTGTACGTATTATTTCCAAAAGAAATTTATAAAAAAATATCAAATGTGCGTAGAAAACGAAATATGGTTCTCTGAAATTATTTTAGGTCGAGAATGTGCAAATCGATTAAGTAACCTTGAGAAACACCAGAATATTCAAGAAAATAAACGTAGACAACGTGATGGAATATTATTGGCTAGTTACGCAATTTCTCGTCTGTGATTTAAATCAATTCAATGATGGAGAAACAGTCAAGAGGTTTATGATTAAAGCTGCCGAATTAATTTGCCAAATTGAATAAAAGTTTTCGAGTCTCTCACGTTAACCAAGCGCTTTCCTAATAATTCGCCACTGACCGCCTTAGCGATTACGATAAGGTGACGCAGATCACAGCAGTTGATATTTCCCATCATACTCTGCAGTCTCCTCTCCTAGTAGACAAACTATTTCAAATCGAGTGCCTCACGTAACCGAAAATTGTGCCCATGTATGCTGTATACTAACAACAAAGTGAAGTAGTAGTAGTATTTAGTATCTATTTATTTAACCTGGTAGAGATAAGGCCGTCAGGCCTTCTCTGCCCCTCTACCAGGAGATTCCAACTACAATATGAACAATAAAATTACAATTAGTATAAAATTTATAAATACAATTACAAATAACATTACAATTAGTATTAAATTTACAATTACAATTAGCTACAATAAAATCAAAGTACGAAAAGATTACCTGACTAATTAAAGCTAGATAATTTATCATAGAGAAACAAAGAATATTTTATATTTACTGAATTACAAATTAAACCTAGAATGCAAATAGTTAAGTCGTCTCTGTGAAAAGTGGATTGAGGTTACTAATCGCGTACAATTGGGAAGCTCTGTGAAAGGTGAAGTTTAACTCCATGTCTAGTTGGGAAGACAGAAATCTGTTATTTATAGCAGAATACAAATAACTTTATTATATCACTTTCAAAATTTATTTCCAGGTCAGTTTTCTGGTCGTTTCTACATTGGGACGTAACACAAATACCTTCCTAAGACCTCACCAGGCGCCTAAACTACATTCAGGTAGATTGACACGGCCGAAGATGCAACACTGTAAAGCAAACAAACCTATTTCTTGGCACTAACTCTAGGTAGACAAACCTACTAACAATACCAAATAAATGAATATCTATTACCATGACAACGGCGTGTTCCCTATTCTTAGATGGTACTTATCATCATCATCATCATCATCATCATCATCAAGGTCATGGATTAGGCCATTTCGGCCTGTTCCGGCGATGTCTCAGCAGGGTGTCCATCTCTTCCAGGGTCTTCCCACCTCACGCTTGCCTCTAGGATTTTAATTTAAGGCTAACTTAGGCAATCTGCTGTCATCCATTCTGAATAGATGTTCTGTCCATTTATGTTTATAATCATGGATTTTTTCTTCCATACTTTGTATCTGCAAATTTTTCCTTATTTCTACGTTCTGTATTTTGTACATGATATTACTTCCATTCATATATCGTAGGAATTTCATTTCGGCAGTCTGTACTTTTCTTTTATTTTCTGCGCCCATTATCCATGTCTCGCTTCCATAAAGGAGTGTCGGTATTGATAATGTTTTATAAAGTTTCAATTTAGTTTCTTTTCTTGTTTTTCTTCCTAGAGTCCTTTTGATGGCCCCGTTCATAGCCTGGAATTTTGACAGTTTGATATACAAATCTTTATCTTTCTCATAGCTTATGTAGCATCCCAGATACTGAAAATGTGATATTTGCTCTATTGGGGTCTTCCCTATTATTATTTTTGATCTCACTGGATTTTTCCCTCGGAAGGCCATCACTTTTGTTTTTTGAAGTGATATTTTGAAATTATATTTTTCTGAGACATTCTGAAATTTGTATATCAACTTCTGGAGGTCGTCTTCATTCTCTGCTAACATGACGATGTCATCTGCAAACAGTATACTGTTTAATCTATAATTTTTACTAATTTCTATTCCTTCATCTGTTAAAAGATCTTTCCAATCTAATTAAGATTTGGTCAACAAATAAATTAAAAAGGACGGGTGAAAGAGTGCACCCCTGTCTAACCCCTTGATTTATATAAAAATATTTGTGTTCCTTCTGCACTGGCGAATCAGTACAGAAGCATGTGTTGTGATATACACTCTTCACACTTTCTATTATTTGTTTCGGTAATCCTTTATTCTCTAAAGCATTCCAAAGAAGTTTCCTGTCAACTCTATCAAAGGCTTTCTCCAAATCTATAAATAAGAGATGTGTTTTTAGATTTCTTTCTCTTCTTTTTTCTACTATTTGTTTAAGAGTAAAAACACCATCTATGCAAGACCTTCCCTTTCTGAAACCATTCTGTTCTTCAGGTAATTTTTCTTCTACAATGTTCTGTGTTCTCCTGGCCAGAATTTTTGCATATATTTTATAGCTACTATTTAGGATACTAATTCCTCTATAATTCAATGGTTCGTTCCTGTACTTATAGTTTTTAATTTGTCTCCAGCAGACGTGAGGGGCTTACTAGACCGCCTTTCAGATTCTTTCCGTCGAACCACGCCGAAATCCGCGATGGATCTGGATGACTTCCTCCTCAACATACGCAGCTTGGAAGGCAGAAAGGGTATGGACTTGAAAATAGGACATGGAGGCCTCGAATGGCTCCTGAGCTGGGTAGACTTCAGCTGCCTGTCGCAAAGATCGCAGGTTTTGCTGCAAGCTCTTATGGACGTTGTCTTCAACGAGTGCAGCCACTTCACGCGGATCCAGGCTCTCATAAAGTCCTTCCTTGATGCGATGCTGGTCGATTGCGGGAGGACATCGCCCGTCAAGAGCTTTATCAAATGGCTCATCAGCATGATTCTCTCTGAATGCGAAGGCAGTGGAAGCAAAGAAAGTAGCGAAAGCAGCGAAAGTAGCTATAGCAGCGAATCGTCTGAAGAAATAGGCACCGGATTACCTGAATCCATAACCATCGAACACCTGAAAAGCTAAACCGTCGTCTTCAGTCGTGTCTTACACCGTCGCACAAGAAATAAATTGTACCTGTTACACTGTTCTAAAAAAAAAAATTCATTTTTCTAGATATAACATTCTTGATTAACATGGAAATTTACCTCCTGAATTCAAATCTGTAATTATTTTCTTTGTGTCACGCATAGTTTTCAAGTTATATGCAAATTCATTTTTAAATACTTTTAGTTTCCACACTATGTATTTATGTAGGCAAAACATGTAAATATTAATATTTAGTCACTTACAAAATTATTTACAAACATTTTATGCACTATAAAACAAAAAAAAATATATACAAGCCTTAATATAATAATTATACTATAATGAAAAACGTATTTAAGATTAGAAAATATGAACAAAATACACTTTTCCTTACGAATTTAAAAGTCTTATTTTTTTTCTCTTGTGTCCAATTTTGCAGTCTCTAATAATGTTCCAGCGGTAGTCAGCAAGAATCGCAGGCATCTATTTTTCCCTTCATACCGCTTTTCTATGGACATTATATATTTATGGAACCTGTCACCATGTTCGTCGGAGACATCACTGCAGCTCTCAGGAAAATAATGTAGATGTGAATCTAGGAAATGAACTTTTAAAGACATCTGACATCCTAGATCCCTATATGCATTTAACATTTGTTGAACAAGTTGTTCGAAGTCGTTAGCTCTCTTTCTTCCCAGAAAATTTTGCGTTACATTCTTGAAACAAGACCACGCTCTTCTTTCTTTTGGTGCAAGGCATTGTTCAAAATCTGAGTCCTTCTGAAGTTCTCTAATTTGGTGACCTACAAACACGCCTTCTTTTATCTTTGCTGCAGAAAGACGAGGAAACTTTTTGAAAGGTACATAAATCCTCTTCCAGATGTGTCAATGGCCTTAACAAATTGTTTAATAAGGCCTAGCTTGATGTGAAGAGGGGGCAGCAGAACATCTTCACTGGCTACCAATTTCTCATTCAGTATATTTTTTTCTCCAACTGTCCACTTAAGTTCAGGCCAAATCTTTCTTTTATAATGGAAATTCCTATCGCGACTATCCCACTCACATCGAAAACATCCATATTTGGTGTAGCCTTGTTGCATACCTAATATCATGGCAACTATTTTCAAATCACCACATATTTTCCACTTGTGCTCATTATATTTGATTAATCTCAGCATATTTTAAAAATATCATATGACTGTTTAGTCATACTTGCATAGGCAACTGAGACAGAAGGCATTATGTTCCCATTGGGGAGGAGAACTCCCTTTAGACTGTATTTTGAGGCATATATAAAAAGTCTCCAATCATGTGGCTCGTAATTGAAGTTCAAAGTATTCATTAGGTCACAAACATCATTGCAGAATGTCATCATGAGTTGAATTGTGCATATGCAGAAACACTATTTCTTGTAAACAAACAATACTCACTTCCTCTAACAAGAATCCCAGGTTGAACTCAAGATTTATCTCTCTCTCTCTCTCTCTGTTAGAATCAGTTTATTTTACTTCTATGATTTAAGAGGTTTCTGTAAAAGAGAAATATGTAAAGTTTTACATATTTTACATACCACAGATGTCGGAATATTATGGTTAAAAATGAATATTTACTCACATGATAAGGAATGTCTCCACCATCCAAATAATGCCAGCTTAACGCGCTATAAAATTCAATTTTAAATCCTGTAATAATGACTTGCTTATTAACATAAAATTTTACTAGCGACAGGAATGCCACAATTTGCAAATGAAAACAAATGAAGAACAAAATTAACTGTTGGCAACTGTTGTTAAGCAAGGTTCACCATCTTTACCACAAACTTGAAATGTCAGTTAAATGAGACGTATATTCTCGTATAACTAAAAAACTGTACCTGATAGCGAATTTCTGTTTTCAGATTTGAATTTGCCATATGAAAATGCTTTGGAAACACATATTTTCATATAAGAAAAATGACCCTTGTAGAACAGTGTTATGAGATGATACATCTTGGAGTGAGTTGATAGGATTGACGGCTTTTTGTTTAACTAACTCAATATGCGATCTTCACTGCGCTAACAACACCTCGAGACTTACACGGAAAAGTGTGTCGCTACCATTGTACTGTGGAATAAAATAAAATTCAGTTGCATATTTTCACGTCTCCTTCATTCCTAATATCCAACTAATCTTTCCATTCATCCATGTCTCCCTATTTGTAAAATGATTTCACTCTCGCTATTAGGGAATAGGGTAGAGTAGCATAAATGGCACCACTGCTACTTTAAAACAAGTTACTGTAGCAGTGTGGCATCTAGTGGTATTGTTACAATCTACCATATGAACTTCCACCATGTCACTTGATTTCTGCCACTTCTTTGTGTCAGCAGCGTGGCGATAGTGTATATAATATAATCGCTCAGGTGGATGTATATTTAGCTAACATTTTGTAACTAAATAATAATAATAATAATAATAATAATAATAATAATAATAATAATAATAATAATTTTATTTTCGCTGGCAGAGTTAAGGCCATAAGGCCTTCTCTTCCACTCAACCAGCCTTAATCAATATAATATATATTTATATTACAAATATTTAAACTACTCTTAAAAGTTCTCCAGCAATATTCTTCAGTTTTAACGACTAGTAGACTACATATTTATTTAAATTTATATAAACCTATAACGTAAAGTAGTAACTTAATTTATGAGTTAATTGAATTCAATCAATTATAATTAATTTAATATTTGATATAGCTAGTAAAATGATGAAAATTAATTTAATATAAGCTTACTAGAACTATGTTACAGGGAGAAAAAAATATATATAAGTCTAAAATATATTTCTATAATGAGAATATTAATGTAATTGCCATTACAGGTTTTGTAAATCTATTTAGAGAAATTAATGATAATAATAAGAATGGACAGATGTTAGTTTCATTATAAGTAACAAATATTAATCAGCATTTAATCTGTTAAGTAAGAATTTATGTAATTTGGACCTAAATGAAGTTATTGTCCAACAACCCCTTACATCACTCGGAAGCGAGTTCCAATTTCTAGCAACTGAAACTGTATAAGATGAAGAATATAAAGCTGTCTTGTGGTAGGGTATAATGAGTAAATTGTTATGATGAGATCTTGTACTTAGCTGATGATATGCGGATAAATTTAGAAAACGAGAAGCGAAATAGATTGGGGTAGCGGTGCGCAGAATTTGAAATGAGATAACAAGAGAATGCAGAGCTCGTCGATCGCTTAGCCTTAGCCAAGACAGAGTTTGGAAAGACGGGGAAACATGATCATACTTACGAATATTACAAATATAACGGACGCACGCATTACGCACACGTTGTAGCCTGCTGCTTAATTTGCATTTAGGTTACTTAATATAACATCGCAGTAGTCAAAGTGTGGCATCACGAGTGTTTGCACAAGGATTAATTTTAATTTATCAGGAAGAAAGTGCTTCAGTCGCTTTAATGAGTGAATAATGGAAAATATTTTTTTTGGAAGTGTGATTCACTTGTTCATTCCATTCCAGGTGACAATCCATATAAATACCAAGGTTCTTCACAGTCGAGCTGTATGGAATAGTAGTATTATTTACGGATTTATATGCAAAGAAATCCATAATCTTAAGATGTTATTGGTTTAAAGAAATATTAAAGAACATTTAACTTTGTACGATTTTCGAACATGTGGTGATTATAGGCTAGAATGAAGGAAATAATAACTTATGACGTAGTTTCTCAATTCGCACCACTTTGTAGGTGCCTAATTCGCACCGGTGCGATATGAGCAACTGTAGCAATTCTAGTCATACAAAAGAAGGCCCCAAAAATTTTAACTGAACGAGGAATGCATCAGGTGAGTACAATATCAGGTAGTGAAAAGGGCGTTAGTACAACAAGTGTGTGTTGTACAAGCGCGCCAGGTATTTTGTGCCACCTATGATAATTTTTAAACGTCAAACATTATCAACTGGTGCTCCTCCAGGATCGTTAGTTGTTTGCTCTGAGACAGGTTACATCAACAGTGAACTATTTGTCGAATAGTCAAACATTTTATTTGCCCCTCAAACCTGCCATAGAAAAAAAAGTGCTCTTCTGTATGTCCACCTATACGACCCATTCCAAAAATTTAGAAGCTAGATTATCTTGGGGAAATGGTGTGCTCCTGTTTCAGCTTCCTCGTCATAATACTCCGAGGCCCAGCCTTTAGACGTTTCTATCTTCAAACCATTTCAGACAGCTGTATCATGAAGCATTTCTTAGGCGGCTTCGAGATATTCGTGGAGAAAAGGTGACGCAGTTTACAGTCTGAACTGCCTGGTGAGGCACGTGGCAAATGTGTAACAATGAAAAACGCATTCAGAAAGTTTAAATGTTAGGTAATTTTTACAATTTCATGTGAAGATGCGTTACTCTCTTTCATTAATTTCAATAAACTTGTAATTTGCATTTATTACATTATTCATATTAAATACTCTTCAACATGTTCAATATTAAAAGCTTTCCTTCATCCTGTTCCCTGCAGATAAAGAGGTGCGATTTAAGAAACCGCAGGTGCTATGTAGGAAACTAGTTGCCTAAATGGCACCACTGAAAAGTGTTTCGAAAAGCCATTCTAATTTTAAAAATTAAATCAAATTCAAGGATTCTTTTTTACATGGAAGGTAAATGTTCTGGGAACGTATCTCTGTAAAGGAATGCAGAAAATAAAAACTGTATTGTTCAATAAAAATTATAAATGGTAAAGTGGTGCGATAGAGGCAACTTTACCCTACACTATGCCTACAAATTGTTCATATGATTATGAAACTTGGTCAAATTTGTGTTTGATTAATGTCAACAAAAATTTCAGTGAAAAACAAAAATGTTATAATATATTCTATACAATCACCGTATTACATGTACAGTCCGCCCCCAAGTCTCATTCTGAGACGCTGGAATAGCCCCCCAAAAAAGAATGAGACACTTGAATATTCCAAGCACAAGATACAAGACACTGCGCATGATCTGAGACGAGGAGCCAGATATACAAGATGCCGCGTAATCGAGCTAAGTAAATGCACTCTGTTTAATTTCTTATTGGACCTAGTTTCGAAGCTCACTTGAAAACAATAAGAAATATGGTAATGTATTACAAATAATAGACAAGGTCTAAAACATATATAAATCGTACAGTAACATCGAAATGTCGGCCTTGGTAGCGTAGTCGGTATAGCGGTGGTCTTCTGTGTTCGAGGTTGCGAGTTCGATCCCGGTCCAGGTCGATGGCATTTAAGTGTGCTTAAATACGACAGGCTCATGTCAGTAGATTTAGTGGCATGTAAAAGAACTCCTGCTGGACAAAATTCCGGCATACCGGCGACGCTGATATAACCACTGCAATTGCGAAAGTCGTTAAATAAACCATAATTATTTTCACATCGAAATTTTGACATTTTTGAAACGCCGCGCAGAATTTCCGTCTCGTCTAAGTAGCTCAGACGGCTGAAAATATATAACGATGAAGAACCAAAACCTCAACAGAATGTTTGAAAATAATGCACACCACTTCGAAACAAGTCACAGAGACATAGTGTCTTCTTAGGTGTTAATAGTCAACACAGTATATTTCAAACGATGTTTATTTAGCAATTTTTAACGGTTTATGATGTTTGCTATAGAGGTGTTAAAACTGCAGTAAATTGGGAGTGAAAATTAAAATATACTAGAAATTATGAAATGAAACGAAAAGGGCTTAGAAGAAAAAGCAGGACGGGGGGTGTGAACGAGAACTGGATGAAGGTTTAGTAGCAAGAGAACAATCACACGAGTACCTTCAGAAAGCAAAATCAACAAGAGGTACCTTGAGTTCGACGACAACCAAAACACTTCCAGGAGTCTACAATTCCTGAAACGTTCTAAAGATGCGACAATTCGAACAAAGAGCCTTGCAAGGCTGTTATATTTCATGTACATCATTCCCTGATAAATTGGCTAATACATACTGAATATGAACAAAGTCCGTCAAATAGTTTATTAGAAATCGCTGTACACAGACAGACTAGTACTAAAATTATTATATTTCATGTACATCATTCCCTGATAAATTGACTCGTAGATACTGAATATGAACAAAATCCGTCCAATATTTTAGTAGAAATCGCTGTACACAGACAGTCTAGTACTAAAATTATTATATTTCATGTACATCATTCCCTGATAAATTGACTCGTAGATACTGAATATGAACAAAATCCGTCCAATAGTTTAGTAGAAATCGCTGTACACAAACAGACTAGTACCTACTAAAATTATTACATTTGATGTACATCATTCTCTGATAAATTGACTAGTAGGTACTGAATATGAACAAAATCCGTCCAATAGTTTAGTAGAAATCGCTAGACAGACTAGTACTAAAATTATTATATTTCATGTACATCATTCCCTGATAAATTGACTCGTAGATACTGAATATGAACAAAATCCGTCCAATAGTTTAGTAGAAATCGCTGTACACAGACAGACTAGTACTAAAATTATTATATTTCATGTACATCATTCCCTGATAAATTGACTCGTAGATACTGAATATGAACAAAATCCGTCCAATAGTTTAGTAGAAATCGCTGTACACAGACAGACTAGTACTAAAATTATTACATTTGATGTACATCATTCCCTCATAAATTTACTAATAGAACTGAATATGAACAAAATCCGTCCAATAGTTTAGTAGAAATCGCTAGACGGACTAGTACTAAAATTATTATATTTCATGTACATCATTCCCTGATAAATTGACTCGTAGATACTGAATATGAACAAAATCCGTCTAATAGTTTAGTAGAAATCGCTGTACACAGACAGACTAGTACTAAAATTATTATATTTCATGTACATCATTCCCTGATAAATTGACTCGTAGATACTGAATATGAACAAAATCCGTCCAATAGTTTAGTAGAAATCGCTGTACACAGACAGACTAGTACTAAAATTATTATATTTCATGTACATCATTCCCTGATAAATTGACTCGTAGATACTGAATATGAACAAAATCCGTCCAATAGTTTAGTAGAAATCGCTGTACACAGACAGACTAGTACTAAAATTATTATATTTCATGTACATCATTCCCTGATAAATTGACTCGTAGATACTGAATATGAACAAAATCCGTCCAATAGTTTAGTAGAAATCGCTGTACACAGACAGACTAGTACTAAAATTATTATATTTCATGTACATCATTCCCTGATAAATTGACTCGTAGATACTGAATATGAACAAAATCCGTCCAATAGTTTAGTAGAAATCGCTGTACACAGACAGACTAGTACTAAAATTATTATATTTCATGTACATCATTCCCTGATAAATTGACTAGTAGATACTGAATATGAACAAAATCCGTCCAATAGTTTAGTAGAAATCGTCAATAGTTTGTAGAAACACAGACAGACTAGTACTAAAATTATTATATTTCATGTATATCATTCCCTGATAAATTGACTCGTAGATACTGAATATGAACAAAATCCGTCTAATAGTTTAGTAGAAATACACAGACAGACTAGTACTAAAATTATTATATTTCAGTACATCACTGATAAATTGACTCTAGATACTGAACAAAATCCGTCCAATAGTTTATAGAAATTTACACAGACAGACTAGTACTAAAATTATTATATTTCATACATCATTCCCTGATAAATTGACTCGTAGATACTGAATATACAAAATCCGTCCAATAGTTTATAGAAATCGCTGTACACAGACAGACTAGTACTAAAATTATTATATTTCATGTAATCATTCCTGATAAATTGACTCAGATAGTTTAGTTTAGTAGTAATCGCTGTACACAGACAGACTAGTACTAAAATTATTATATTTCATGTACATAATTCCCTGATAAATTGACTCGTAGATACTGAATATGAACAAAATCCGTCCAATAGTTTAGTAGAAATCGCTGTACACAGACAGACTAGTACTAAAATGATTATATTTCATGTACAGAACTATAATAGTATTACAAAATAAATATCATGTACTGAATTTACCCTCTGATTGAGTGGCTACTAAAATTATTATATTTCATGGCTGAATTTATCCTCTGATTGAGGTTCTGGCTGATGTTTACATCTATTATCAGGCAGTACATCTCACTTGACAATGTGTGTCAGAGGAAGAACATTGTTTGTGTACATCTGAGGTCAGATTAATGTAATATGTTGCTAGTCGACGATGTATGCAATGGAGGGGAAAAGGAACTGCCCTACCTACCCCATTATCTCCTGGCCTAGTTGCCTTATGAATGGTGCGTTCGTAGTATCACTTGTGAGATCAGACCTGTCTTCGAACAGTTGACTAAACAACAACCATTATATTATACAAGCCGCCACTGCAGCCGATTAGCACTGGACAGCATGAAAATTAATTTTTAGTGGGAGCAATAATTTCTAATACGACTCTGTTATGAATTGAGTATTACTCAATAGCTTGCAAACCGAGGTTGGCTACGTCGCTGCCACTTGCCCTCGCAGTGCGAGATCTCTTCCGAAGAGCCAACCATGCGCACCTCAGCCATCTGCGTCCTGGGAATCGCGGTGAGTTGAGTTGGTACGTTAGGGTTCGAAAACTGGAGATATCCTTTCTTCATGGCATTGCATTGTTTCCTAAACGGAAACTTGAAATCTTACTAATCCGCGATAAAACTTCGCAATTACGCTCTGATCTTGAATCTTAAAACATTTTCTGCAGTGTACCAAAGTTCGGCAATGTGTTGTTACTCCAGAAGTGAACCTTCATGACGACATTCCTTGCATCTTCATTGTAATAATTGCCATTTTTATCTTTAATATGAATGTTCTAACTTCGTCAACCTTATCACTGTCACCATCCTTTCCGTCCTATTATCATCTTCACATTCTCTATGCGTATTCTCGAGAAGTTATCATGGCTTAGGTTACATGAGAGGAGAAATCTGCACTCACTTTCTCTCTTATATCGAATTATGCACACTTCATCCCCCTATTATTTATTCGCTCGTTTTCATACTCTCTCTCGCTATCATAATATTAATACTCGATCACAACGCGATAACACGCTAGAAATTCCACTTCACACATCATCTCTGTATTCCTCATCTTTCACTGTTGCTACCTCTCGTCACTGGAACTCTCTGCCGCCTGAAGTCAAGGGCTGCCAACATTGAAATCTTTCAAATCCAAGTTAGAAAATTATCTTATGACGAGTTGCCAAACTAACTTACTATTATGACAAGTGTTGTATTGCATGTTTCCACGTATTCACATTTTTTTATGTCCTAGTGATATTTAACTTATTTTATATTTTTGTTTCCATATTTTCTGATAATGGTATATCTCTAATGTGATAAGTTGAGCTATATATAATCATAATTTTCCTTATTATGTGTACTTAAAAATATTGTATTCACTGTATGCTTTGTACTGCACTATTTTATTATTACTATTATTATTATTATTATTATTATTATTATTATTATTATTATTATTATTATTATTATTATTATTATTATCATCATAATTATTACTATTCTTTTTATCATTATTATTATTACTATTATTATTATTATTATTATTATTATTATTATTACTATTATTATGAATAATTGTCTTATTTTTTATACTTTGTATGCCTCATTTATTTCGACCTGCAGTTCACATTTTATTATATTTTTTCTTTCTTTATGTTATATATTATGTCTGATTTCTTCTTACTTGTTGTTTACATTTTATTATTATTATTATATCTTATTCAGTTTTGTGTGTAAAATTGTAGTGTACTTTGTAAATTTGTAGTGTTTTTGTAACGCAGACTTTACTCCTGCTTGAGTGTTAGAGAAGGCCGTATGGCCTTAACTCTGCCAAGTTAAATAAATCACTATTATTATTATTATTATTATTATTATTATTATTATTATTATTATTCTGAAGAAATCTAACCGAAGGTCAAAGGCTGATCATATTAGGAAGTTTAAGTGTAGAAAACAAAGAACGGACGTGGCAAAATTTTCCTTTGTTAACCGCACAATAGTAGACTGGAACAGCTTACCTGCGGCAATCTTTCAGGGTGATCCTCTCAAAATCAATACATTTAAGGAAAGATTGAGAAGATTAGACTGAAAATATAATTTGAGGTGCAGTGTAATTATTTAATTGTGTCTTGTAATTAAGTTGATATGTAATTAATTAAGATGATATGTAATTAAGTTGATTTGTAATTAATTAAAGTGATATGTAATTAATTAAGATGATATGTAATTAAGTTGATTTGTAATTAATTAAAGTGATATGTAATTAATTAAGATGATATGTAATTAAGTTGATTTGTAATTAATTAAGATTATATGTAATTAAGTTGATTTGTAATTAATTAAAGTGATATGTAATTAATTAAGATGATATGTAATTAAGTTGATTTGTAATTAATTAAGGTGATATGTAATTACTTAAATTGGTAATAGTTGGCTGAAATATAAGTCCTTATAAGTAGGTTTACTTTTGCTTATTGTTAGGCGTTATTATAGAATAGTTTTTATTTATAGTCCTAGGTTTATTCCACCTATTTATTTATAGTTAGGAATAAATTTAGGTTTATCTATTTCATTCTATTTTTTTTATTTTTATTTTCTTTCTGTAATTATTGTATAATTGTAATGGTATTATTGTAAATTATATATCACTGCCACAGGGTGTATACCCAATTGTAGTGTTAATACATACATACATACACACATGCGTGCATACAAACATTACATTACATTTACATACATACATTACACATATACATACATACATACATACATACATACATACATACATACATACATACATACACACACATACATACACACATACATACGGTCTACACCTGTGGAGTAACGGTCAGCGCGTCTGGCCGCGAAACCAGGTGGCCCGGATTCGAATCCCGGTCGAGCTTTTTCCGGGGTTTTCCCTCAATCCAATATGAGCAAATGCTGCGTAACTTTCAGTCCTGGACCCCGGACTTATTTCACCGGCATTATCACCTTCATTTCATTCAGATACAGCGTCGTAAAATAACCCAATAAATAAATACATACATTACTCAATGCGACAGAGATTTCTTTCTCCTACTCAACAGCTTAAGACTTATAAATGAATGAGTGATATTTGTGTCAGAACTCATATTCATACTTTCCCCTCATTAAGAAATGAGCGATCACTTATTCCAGTAAGTGATCTAGGAGGCAAACTATCACATTTATATCTGACCAGACTAATTCTTGAAAAATATACATTGAATTCTATGCCGGAGATATGCTGAGCAACTAAAAACGATATAGCCTGAGAGATATGGAGAACACCTCAAACGTTTGTGATGAAAGCAATTCAAGAGTTTTTTTTTCAACAAATGGACTATTGTGAACGTTTTGGTGCCATTAATAACAGAGATTTGTTGTTTAGTCAACTGTACGAATACAGGTCTGAGCCTCACAAGTGATACCAACAAGGCACCACTTATGAGGCAACTAGGCCAGGAGATAATGGAATAAAGTAGCTAGTTCCTTTCACTCTTAACAGAGAATGTGACCAATCTCTCCTGTTATGAAAGTGATCGTTGCTCTGAGGTTCTAAACAACTTCCTCTTTTCAGGTGAGTATTTAAATGATTTGTGTAAATACGAGGGGATCCAGGAAATAACGACCGTTCGCGCATACCCGCGGCGCAGCTGACTCCCCTTCCTTGTTTGAAGGTCAACTGGCTTCCTTAACATGTGTTCTCATAATGTTGAGTACTATGTTGCAACAAGTCGCCATTGTGCATTTTGTGTTACTTCAAAATGAACGACGTGATTGATAATCCCGCCGACTGTGAGGTGAGGAGTGTGATTCGATTTTTGAATGCCCGACATTTGAAACCTGCAGAAATTTACCGGCAATTGAAAGAAGTGTATGGTGATACTGTAATGAATGAAAGAAATGTGAGAAAATGGTGCGAAATGTTCAACAATGGGCGAACAAATGTCCACGATGTCACTCATCACAGAAGACCTGAAGACTAAAGTGAACGACAGAATCTTGCAAGATAGGCGCACATCACTCGACGAATTGCATATTGCCTTTCCTGACATTTCTCGTTCTTTGCTTGGTGAAATTGTGTCGCAACATCTTGGCTACCACAAAATCTGTGCACGATGGTTTCCACGGCAACTGAGTGACCAACACAAAACTCAGAGAATGGCCTCAGCATTGACATTCTTGATGCGATATCACACAGATGGAGACGCCTTTCTTGATCAAATTGTGACTGGTGATGAGACCTGGGTGTCTCACAACACCCCAGAGACCAAGGGCCAATCACGTCAGTGGCATCATCACTCATCACCCAAGAAACCGAGAAAATTCAAACAGACTCTCTCAACACAAAAAGTCATGGCTACTGTCTTTTGGGATCGCAAAGGTGTTCTTTTGCTGGATTTCATGCCAAAAGGCACTACGATCA